>JARYZH020000328.1:0-335994 GCA_030021035.2 Notholithocarpus densiflorus
ATTTAAACCCTTTTAATATGTATACACATATCTGAGTCTCTGTTTCACGTGCTTTATTTGTCGTTTACCCTTCATATGCTAGATTAGGGTTTTTCTTAGTTTTATATACCATGCCATTCATTCACATGCCCATTCATGATGCCATATGTGCTGAGGTGCTGCAAGGTAAGTAAGGTAAGTCATGCATTCATATGAACATGCATTTGGTTGCTTTAATCTTTTCTTGATGAATATACAAAATAGATACCATGCTCTTAATTAATGATGTGATGTTGTTCGCTGTCATGTTAATATGATATGCTTGCTGCCCTGAGTGGTTGTTGCCTTGTTTTAGATGCATGATAGGGTCTTTACATGTTAGATGAATGTTAGGTTTATGTGTGGTTTGGCTTCCTATGCTTTATAGATAGATATGTTATTTTGTTTTGGGGTAAAGCAATTTTCGATTGATCGAAACTCGTAAATTCGAATTTCCAGAAATTTTCTAAGGCAGTTTTCTACGGTTTTTCATGAACAAACAAGCATCATATGAACATGATAGACAAAGATTGATATCAAAACTGAATTTCATTGATGCTATAGCCTTAAAGTTCAATTTAACATACTTAAATTCAAATTTAAACAATATCATAACATCAATATCAGTTTTTATCAAAACATTGTTTCAACAACCATGCAGAAAATTAAATGCATAATCTTCTAACAACATGAAACTATAATCTCTAATTCCAAACTCATAAAACATGTTATACAGATTCGAAATTGAAGACCGCTCTGATACCATTTGATGGAAAAATACATGTGTGTGTCACATACAAAACATACGCAGCGGAAAAATAACGGATCTACTTCATTTGCAATTAATAACATATACTATGTGAATTTCAGAATATAAGAACAAGAGAGTGTACCTTGGTGTGATGAATTTCAAAACAAAGATTGCAAGTTCTTGAGAACACTTTTAATCTTCACTCCAATTCCACTAATGCCCAAGATGTGTGGTCTCTCAATCAGTTTCTATGAATGTGTTCAAGAGAGAATTCAAGAGTGTCTAACACTCACATACAAACCATTTCATGTGTCTTCAAAATTATGTATGTTTCTCTCCTAATAACTGATTATCTAATTGGGCTAGCCTTTCCGGCCTTTCCAATTAGGCTTTAGTATGTAGCTTAGAATGGGACCAAAAGGGAACAAATAAGACACTAGCTCCAATGGGCCTTGGGCTTTTCTGTCAACTCTTGACAAGTCCAAAGTTACCATTAATTATATTTAATACTACTATATAAATATAATTGCACTCTAGGCCTTATTAATAAATTATATCTCAAGACTTTATTATGCATGCAACCTCTTCATAAAATATTCGTAGTAATACAAAGTCATTAATGTAGATTGCCACTTTGCAGATTACTACATCTTAATCCTTGAGTACCCGGTTTAATCCTTTATATTATTCATCATATATTTATGAAATCCAATACCATAAATATATACTTTAGTAACTATTTACTAAAGTAGTTAGGCCTAACATTCTGAATAACAAACTCATTAAACTTATCTCAAGGGAATATTTTGTATCTCTATTAAGAGACTATGAATTCTATCTTGAGAATATATGTTCCATCAACACTAAATGTTGTTGCCCAACATACTGAGGTTTTGACCGTTACTTTAGATCTCACTCCTGATATATCAAAGCAACCTACACTTCATGATCAGGTCCATTATTCTCTTAGGATTAAGAGTTCATGTAAATAGGAGTCGTGAGATTTATTATTCAATTGACAGTCGTTAGGAGAATAATAAATCTCACAGTGGTCCAATTCAATATGTCTTAACTCTTAAAACATATCAACATATCAACTAGAAGTCTCCACTTCCATGATCAAGACAAATCATCTTAGTTGATATGTTATAGTCTTCGTAGATGAAACGCCTAATTTCATCACCGACTACGAACTACAATTCTGAGTTTACAAAGAACTTATGATTTATATCTTCTGTGACTTTTCACATAAATCACATACTATGCATCTCATGGACTATATAATAATATTCAAATATTCATGTTACCATTATTTTAGATAATAATAAAACAACTTTATTAAACACAATATTAAGTCATAGATAATGTCATACTTAATATCATACATAGCATCATACAATAGGATTTAAGGGCACTAATCCTAACAACATCTCCTTCAGACATGGCATAATGTCCGAAACTAGTTCTACATCCTACATTTGATGTTGTAGAACATTTGAGATAAATGCTAGGATGTAGCACTTGACCATCACATTAGATTTCTGCCAACGATCATATCGCTGTTTTTCCTAAGGAGGAGCATCTAATGAAGGAAAGCTAGGACATGGTTGAATAAGCACATATTTGTGCTCTTCAGCTGTAAGAATAATGTCCAAATTTCTCTTCTAGTCAACATAGTTGGATCCAGTCAGTTTGTTTTGATTAAAATAGTAACAAGTGGGCTAAATGATGCCATGTTCAAATTTGAAAATAATAAACATGAATATAATAAGTAAACTAGACATTATCAAATAATTTAGCATATAAACATATAGTATGGAACCTTAATAAAACCATAACATAATATATGCAACGACAACCTAATCCCATGTTTAAAATTCCTTGGAAGCAAGTAAATTATAAACACTATGATTGATTGAGGACTATTCTCATTATTAGTGTTATCATGATAACTCTTATCAAATACTAATAATATGCCGTATTTCCTTTAGCCTCTAAGTAATAATGACATAGCTCCGAAAGGAGGTTAACATTAAACTTAGTCTAGTGTACACCATTGACTAAATTCTATGTGAGTCATTAAGTAACTCCACGGTAGCGTGGTCGTTCTTAATGTAAAAACACACTACTATAATACCAAACAGTTGGACAAGCAAGTTGCCCTAGTAGTTGCCAAAAGGAAATTGGACTCAAAAGTATGACCAAAAGGAAAGTGTTTCTATTTTAGTAAAGCTAAGCATAGTCCATGATTGTTTTCTAGATGGAAATTTACATGTTTTACTTTTTAAAGAGAAAGTTTCCATCCTTTGGTATTGTATGTTTTGGCATTTATGCCTAGATCTTATTAATCTAAATGATATTCAAGATTGGTGAAAGATGGGATTTTAGAACCATTATTTTGTTATATTCCCAATCTATGAATTCTATTTAGAGGATAATATGATCTAGGGCTCCTTTTTTGTAAAGGAATAAAGTTCCAATGACTTCTTTAAGTCAGTGCATACATAAAGGAGGAATAGGGCTCTTTTAAAGTAAAGGTAGATTGTTCTAGAAGAAAAATGTCAGAATTTGTTGTAGGACAACTATAAAATACATTTAAAGTTTAGAAGTCATTTCATAAGGATGTGAATTTGATCCTCAATCCTACGTAAAAGCAATAGATGATATGAATATGGATTACTGGATCAAGGTTATGCGAATAGAATTAGATTCTATTTAAAGTTTAGAACTTGTAAAGGCACCTAGTGGCATTAAGCCTATTGTTTTCAAATAGGTCTACAAGAAAATGTGATTGATCGATTAGAAGGTGAAAACCTTCAAAGTCAAGACTAGTGGTGAAAAGATTTATTCAAAAGAAATGGTTCGACTATGAAAAGATTTTCTCACCAATAGTCAAGTTTGATTCTATCAAGATTCTCTTATTCATTATATTTCATTTGGATGAAATATGACAATGGATATTAAGAAAGTTTCTTTTAGTAGCAATCTTGAGGAAGACATCTATATGATGTAACTTGACTTATTCATAACACTGAAAGGAAGTAATCATTTCTTGGAGTTTTGCATGCTAAACCGTTTTAGAACTTTATCTATATATCCAGCTTGTGATAAGCCTAACACCTTATTCTTGCGATCTTACCAAAGCTTGATCCCTAGAATAAAGTTAGCCTCACCTAAGTCCTTCATATCAAATTGGCTTGACAACCAAACCTTTACTGATGATATCACCCCTACATCATTTCCAATGAGTAGAATATCATCAACATAAAGCACTAGGAACATTACTACTTTATCTTGATGTCTTTTGTACACACATGGTTCATCAAGATTTTGTTCAAAACCAAATGACTTGATTGCTTGATCAAATCTGATATTCCATGACCTAGATGCTTGCTTAAGTCCATAAATGGACCTTTTTAACTTGCATACCATATGCTCTTGGTTCTTTGCTACAAAACCTTCCGGTTGCATCATATAGATTTCCTCTTCAAGATTGCCATTGAGAAAAGCAGTCTTGACATCCATTTGCCAAATCTCATAATCAAAATGAGCAGCAATGGATAAGAGAATTCTGATAGATTTAAGCATTGCTACTGGTGAAAATGTTTCCTCATAATCAATACCTTCTTTTTGTGTATACCCTTTCGCCACTAGCCTTGCTTTAAATGTTTCAACCTTTCCATCTATCCCTCTCTTCCTCTTATAAACCCATTTGCAACAAACAGGTTTAATGCTGTTAGGCGCCTCTACAAGATCCCAAACTTGATTGGAATACATGGAATCTAATTCAGATTTCATAGCTTGGACCCAATGATGTGCATCTATATCATTCATTGCTTCATCATAATTGTAAGGATCCAATTCAGCCTCTTCTAAGACAGCTTCATAAGTTTCTCCCAAACCTATGAATCTTATAGAAGGCTGAACAATTCTCCCACTACGACGAGGCACTTGTGTACTAGACATCTCTTGAGTAATATCTTGTGGTGTATCTAATACAGCCACATCATCCTTAGTTTCATTCATTGGTTGTTCATTTACAGGTTCATTCATTTCAGCCAAAACAACTTTACTTCTCGGATTAAAATTATTCACATAATCATCTTCCAAAAATTTGGCATGGGTGCTAACAAACACTTTGTTATCTTTATGATTATAGAATAAATAACCCTTTGTTTCTTTTGAATACTTCCGTTTTAGCTTCCAACTTATCAAACTTCCCTTTCAACACATGTGCTGGACATCCCCAAATGTGGAGATATTTCATACTAGGCTTGCGCCCACTTCACAATTCCATGGGTGTGTTAGGAATAGATTTTGATGGAACTAAATTTAAAATATGCATTGCAGTTTTAGTGCATATCCCCAAAAAGAAACAGGCAAAGTTGAATAACTCATCATGGACCTAACCATTTCCAAAAGAGTCCTATTCCTTCTTTCTGCTACACCATTTTGTTAGGGAGTTCCAGGTGTAGTTAATTGGGATACTATCCCATTTTGAATTAAGTAATCCTTGTAATCCCCAAGAAGGTATTCGCCACATCGATCAGATCGAATGGCCTTTATGTGTTTACCTAATTAGTTCTTCAGCCCTAAACTCTTTGAACTTTTCAAAGGCTTTTGACTTCCGTCTCATTAGGTACACATAACCATATCTTGAGTAATCATCGGTAAAAGTGATGAAGTACTCATAACCTCCTTTTGCTTTGGTTGACATAGGACCACACACATCAGTGTGCACTAGCTTTAGCAAATCTTGGGCTCTTCTACCTTTTGCATTAAAAGGTCATTTGGTCATTTTACCTTCCAAACAAGATTCACAAACTGGAAACTCATCAAAGTCCATGGGTTCTAAGAGTCCATCTTTGATCAGTCTTTGAATTCTATTTGAATTAATATGACCTAAACGCAAGTGCCAAAGATATGCATCACTAGTAGAAGAAAACTTTCTCTTTAATGATTTTACATGAGAGTTATTATCTAATTCAGAATTATATAATTCATGCTTATCAAGAGTTAAAATATAAAGACCATCCACAATATTGCTAGAACAGATAAACACTTTACCCTTCTTTATTACAACATTGTCTTTAAGGATAACACAATATCCATGTTTACCTAAGTAAGTAGCAGAAATTAAATTTCTACGAACATTAGGTACATACAAATAGTCTTCCAATATTAAAACTCTAGATTCAAAACATAAATTATAAACACCAACAGCTACAACCGGAATCCTGCTCCCATCAGCCAAAGTAAGAAATAACTCCCCTTCTTTAAGCTTTCTAGTCTCCTGGAACCCCTGCAAGGAATTGCAGATATGATTAGTACAACCTGAATCCACACACCAGGAATCCGTGGGATTCTACACCAAACATATTTCTAGAAGGAATGTATTTTTCATACCCTTATTCTTGGCAGCCTTGAATATTGGACAATTTCTCTTCCAATGTCCTATCTCACCACAATGGAAACATTTTCCTTTGAGCTTCTTTCCTTTGTCAGCAACCCCTAAGGCAATTTGTTTACCCTCTTGCTTAGTGAAGTCCTTCTTCTTCTTCTTCTTCTTCTTCTTACCCTTGCCTTTCGACTTAGGTTGAGAAGTAGAAGTTTCACCAATATTGGCTTCAACATCAGAAGTACCAAGAATGCCTTCCGCCGCTACCAACTTATTCATTAATTCAGACAATGTATAAATCTTTTTGTTCATATTATAGTTAAGTTTGAATTCCTTGAATGATTCTGGTAGTGACTGGAGTATCATATCCACTTAGGATTCTCCATCAATATTGGCACCTAAAACTTCCAATGTATTCAGATTAGAGATCATTGTAAGACAATGCTCCCTTACTGAACTACCTTCAGCCATTTTGGTATTATAAATTTGCCTCATGGTCTCTTGCCTTGCAGAACGGCCTTGCTCACCAAGCATCTCCTTCAGACTTAGCATAATGTCTGAAGCTAGTTCTACATCCTGCATTTGATGCTGTAGAACATTTGAGATAGATGCTAGGATGTAGCACTTGGCCATCTCATTAGATTTCTGCCAACGATCATATCGTTGTTTTTCCTCAAAAGGAGCATTTAATGAAGGAAAGCTAGGACATGGTTTAGTAAGCACATATTTGTGCTCTTCAGGAGTGAGAACTATATCCAAATTTCTTTTCCAGTCAACATAGTTGGATCCAGTCAATTTGTTTTGATTAAGAATGGTTACAAGTGGGCTAAATGATGCCATGTTCAAATCTGAAAGTAATAAACATGAATATAATAAGTACACTGGACATTGTCAATTTAGCATATAAACATATAGTATGGAACCTTAATGAAACCATAAAATAATATATGTAACTACAACCCAATCCATGTCTATAATTTCTTGGTAGCAAGTTTATTATAAACACATTAATTGATTGAGAACTATTTTCATTATTAGTGCTATTATGATAACTCTTATCAAACATTAATAATATGCCGTATTACCTTTGGCCTCTAAGTAATAATGACATAGCTCCTTTGGGAGGTTAACATTATACTTAGTCTAGTGTACACCATTATTTAGAATCAAGTGTAGCCACATTTCATCTCCTTAATAGTGTTTAAACTTGTAGTATCATGGAACAAAACACCCTCCTTTGGGATCGCGAGGCATATACGCCAAGACGAGGTGCGTGTCCACACTACTTTAAACGGGTAGGTTCAATCTTGTAGCACTATGAAGTAAACACCCTCCTTTGAGATCGCGAGGCATATACGCCAAGACGAGGTGCTTACCTACACTACTATGAACCGATAATGGAGGCCGTGAGATCCAACCCTTGTATCTCTCTCCCACTAGATGTTTTAAAGGAAAGGTTTTTAATTTTAAAACATGCATAATCTAATTACACATAGTCTTACATGTGAAAAAACTTAGAAAATATTTTGATTTTTTTTCTTTCGATTGATCGAATGTGCCCCTTGATAGATCGAAAAAATTAAGAAATTTGAACTTGACCATCTGACTTCTTCGATTGATCGAAATTGCCTCTCGATCGATCGAAAAACAAATTCAATCGATCGACTAGCAATTGAAAATCAATCTATTTAAGAAAGTCTGATCACTGTTTCACTTGATCGATCGAAAGTGATTTTTGATCGATCGAAACTCATGAAACTCGAATTTCCAGAATTTTTCTAAGGCAGTTTTCTACAGTTTTTCTTGAACAAACAACTAACATACGAACATGATAGTCAGAGAATGATATCAAAACTGAAATTCATTGATGCTATAGCCTTAAAGATCAATTTAACATACTTAAATTCAAATTTAAACAACATCATAACATCAATATCAGTTTTTATCAAATCATAGTTTCAATAACCATGCAGAAAATTAAATGCATAATCTTCAAACAATATGAAACTATAATCTCTAATTCCAAAACTCATAAAACATGTCATACAATTTGAAATTGAAGACCGCTCTGATACCATTTGATGGAAATATGCATGTGCCCAACGAAAAAATTAACGGATCTACTTCATTCGCAATTGACAACATGCACTATGTAAATTTCAGAATACAAGAACAAAAGAGTGTACCTTGGTGTGGTGAATTTCAAAACAAAGATTGTAAGCACTTGGGAATACTTTTAATCTTCACTCCAATTCCACTAATGCCCAAGATGTGTGGTCTCTCAATCAGTTATGTGAAATGTTCAAGAGAGAATTCAAAAGTGTCCAACACTCACACATACCATTTTATGTAAGTTGTTCTATCTTAAATTCTATATGTTTCTCTCCTTATAACTGATTATCTAATTGGACTAGCCTTTTGGGCTTTCCAATTGGGCTCTAGTATATGGCTTGGAATGAGACCAAAAGGGACTAATAAGACACTAGCTCCAATGGGCCTTGGGCTTTTTTGTCAACTCTTGACAAGTCCAAAGTTACCATTAACTATATTTAATACCACTATATAAATATAGTTGCACTCTAGGCCTTATCTATAAATTATATCCCAAGACTTTATTATACATGCAACTCATTCATAAAATATTTGTAGTAATACAAAGTCATGAATGTAGACTGCTATTTTGTAAATTACTACGTCTTAATCCTTGTAAGTTATTCATTATATATTTATGAAATCCAATTCCATAAATATATACTTTAGTAATTTCTTACCAAAGTGGTTAGGCATAACTCTCTGAATAACAAACCCATTAAACTTATCTCAAGGGAATATTTTGTATCTTCGTTAAGAGACTATGAATTTCATCTTGAGAATATATGTTCCATCAACACTAAATGTGTCTGCCCAACATACTGAGGTTTTGACCGTTACTTTAGATCTCACTCCTGATATATCAAAGCAACCTACACTTTATGATCAGGTCCATTATTCTCTCAGAATTAAGAGTTCATGCAAATATAAGTCGTGAAATTTATTATTCATTTGACAGTCGTTAGGAGAATAATAAATCTCACAGCGGTCCAGTTCAATATTTCTTAACTCTTAAAACATATCAACATATCAACTAGAAGTCTTCACTTCTATGATCAAGACAAATCATCGTAATTGATATGTTATAGTATTCGTAGATGAAACGCCCAATTTCATCACAAACTACGAACTACAATTCTAAGTTTTCAAAGAACTTGTGACTTATATCTTCTGCGACTAAATCACATAAATCACATACTATGCATCTCATGGACTATATGATAATGTCCGAATATTCATGTTACCATTATTTTAGATAATAATAAAACAACTTTATTTAACACAATATGTTAGGACATATGTATTTCACATGTTAAGAACATATGTCATGATTTTATGTAGTTGGCTAATTCTTTGGCAAAACGCACTTTACTTGTATTTGGGTTGATCTAGGATGTGTTTTAAATATTTCAAAAAACCATGTTTCAAGATCAAGAGTTAAAGCCTTCAAGTCTGTCCAAGAAAACAAGCTGAAAGTGCAGAATTACTAAAGCTCGACAGCTGGCTTGATAGCTACATCTATCGAGTTTAAGAAAGCTGTTTCAGCCCCATGTGCTCGACACCTTCTTGATAGCTTCTCGACACATCCTATCTGTCGAGGTTTAAGAAAACAGCAATCTGATCGGTTTTTCTTGGGATCCGTGATTATGTGTTTGGGCCTTCTTTTCTCCTAACCCTAAACATATAAAAGGATTTTTTTAAGGGCCGTCAAAGTGTTCACAAGTATTGAGCAAATTTTGTTCAAGCAAATTGTGACTGGAGACAAAGTTCTTGCCCTAGTTCATCTCTTTCTCTTGGAGAAGTTGCTGTGTATTTGCACTATAGGGTTTTGTGACCAAGCATCTTCTTGATCTTCATCGTGTGGATGACCTGAAGAACTTTGCAGCCAACAACCTTCTTAATTGGTGATTGAAGTCGCGTACTGGGATCCGCGCATTGGTTAGTCACGTACTTGGGAGCCGTGCATTAGAAAGGAAAATTGTCACTACAGAAAAAATCCAATTGGGTATTGGGGTAAGGGTTCAACTGTAGGTTGGTAAGGTACTTGGGATTCCTTTACTTGTAACCGCTTGTTGTGATAATAATGGAGTTTCGGGAGTGGTGACTTGAAAATCACCTAGTGGAGCTTTTGCCGTTAGGTTTTCCCCATTCATAAACAAATCACCGTGTCTTTTATTTTCTGCTGCGTATTTAGTTGTTTGGTGATTTGTTTGTGCTACCACGCACTTTGCATGTTAATTTGATTAATTAATAAACTTGATTAATTAATTAATTAATTTCTCACAAGGGGTCAATACGTTTATGGCCTATCAAGTGGTATCAGAGCAGACACACTCTGATTAGGGTTTAATCTTTGCTGTGTTGATCCATTGACCCCTATTTGTCATGGATAGAGGACAGTCATTAATTATACCTCCTTTATTTGATGTCACTAACTATGCATACTGGAAAGTACACATGAGAGCTTTCTTGCAGTCTCTAGATGAGAGGTGTGGCAAGCTGTGGAGATAGGATGCACTAAGCCTACAGAAGCGCCGGCCAATTGGGATAATGCCAAGATCAAGGCGGCAAACTTCAACAGCAGGGAATTGAATGCTCTATTCAGTGCAGTCACCAATGAAGAGTTTAAGAAGATATCCTCTACTGAAACTGCCAAGGAGGCTTGGACCATCCTTCAGACAACCTATGAGGGAACTAAGGCTGTCAAAGACTCAAAGTTTCAGAGGCTCACTACAAGCTTTGAAGAGATTAAGATGGAGGAGGATGAGTCGTTTGACGAGTTCTATGCCAAGCTTAAAGACATAGTGAACTCGGCTTTTAATCTTGGGGAGACCATTCCTGAACCCAAGATTGTGAGGAAAGTGCTCAGATTTCTGCTTGAGAGATTCCATGCCAAGATTACGACGATCGAGGAATCAAAGAACATTGACAAGATTCCTTTGACAGAGCTGGTTGGTAATCTACAGACTTACGAACTAGGGTTAACAAGGATTGGTAAGTCAGGCAAGAGCAAGAGTAAGAGCATGGCACTGAAGGCCAAGAACAGTGAGACAGATGAGTCTTCAGATGATGAAGATTTCAAGATGAAGTCTTACATCACCAGGCAGTTCAAAAAGTTTATGAAGAACGCAAATGGAAAGGGATTCGACAAGGACCACAGGCAATCTAGTTCTTCTCAATTTAAAGGCCAAGACAAAGGAAAGAAGGATGCTAAGGAAGGTGGTCAGTACACTATCCCTGCAGGACCTAAGTGTTTTGGGTGTTAAGGTTTCGGTCACATGAAACATAAGTGTCCTACATATCTCAAGAGCGTTGGGAAGAGCAAGGCACTTACTGCTACCTTGAGTGACACCGAGCCTGAGGATGATTCCGACAATAAGGATGACAGAATCTTGAATGCCTTCACTACCTCTGTAGATCCTACTGAAGGGATTGTAGAAGATGTGGATGAAGAAGATTTGGTGGACTCAAAGTTTGGGAAGATGGATGATCAAGATGATATCCACACGGCCTATGAGAAACTATACAAGCTTTCCAAGAAGCATGAGAAACTGTATAAGCTGGCCACCAAGAAGTTCAATGATGTGGAACTTGATCGTGAAGAGCTTTCCACAAAGTTTGATGAAGCTAATCAGACTATTGGAGCACTGAGATTCGAGAATAATTTCTTGGCTGAGAAGACCAAGAAGCTTGAAGCAGAGCTGTTTCAAGTCAGAGCTCAATTGGAGAGGACTTTAAGTGCAAAGCTTGATGAGATGCTAAATCTTCAGAAATCTGCTTTCGATCGAATAGGTTTAGGGTACAGTCTTTCTTCCTCTAATATTGCTTCTACTAGTTCTACTGTTTTTGTTCCTCCTGCTAATAATGTTGAAATTGAGAACAATGATGTTAAAATTGTTTCAGCTAGTGAGAACTTAGACAAAAATAAATCTATCTTAGGAGCACCCCCTAAGCAAGATAAGAAAGAAGCTAAGAACCCTAAGGCTAAAAAGGCTAACTCTCATAAGCCTAAACAGAAGAAGCAGCATCTTTGTCATCATTGTGGAGCTGCCGGTCATACTCGACCAAATTGCTATAAGTAGCTTGCCACTCAACAAAGCAACGGCATGATAGTATCTGGAAGCCAAAATCAGCTTCAATCCTCTTTTGCTCCCCTTGGAGATCTTCTCAAAGCCCTCATGTTCCTTTCGAACTTGAACAGTTTCAATTCTTCCCCCTCACCGCCGGTTCAAGGGTTTAATCAAAGGAAAGGTTCTTCCAGGGTGTGGAAGGAAAAGGGCTCTAAGTGATTCTATCACTTTTTTCTCTCTTTTGTTTGTTTGCATTACTTGTGTGTTTTGCTTTACTGTTTGAGTCAGTCTAGTTTTTATGCTTTTCTTAACTTGTTTTTGTTTGGTTAATTTTTCAGTTTTTTCTTTGTTTTGTTTTTCATATAAAAATAAATAAAAAAATTGAAAAATCAGAAAAATACAAAAACAGTGTGTGTTTGTATACATTGGTACTTGTGTACCTTGGATGGCCATTGAAACAAAGTTTTCTAAACTTTGTATCTCTTGTAGCTTAGATGAGCATCTCTATGCACAACTAAGCAAGTGAGCTTTGTGGCTCGTGTTTGTGATGAGTAAGATTAAGTTGTCACTTGCACTTAACACTCGTATCACTCTTTTTGACAGGAATGATTAAAAAATCCTAAGAGAAAGGCATAAATAACCATCTCACCATTGTTGCCCGCCAATCATAATGACACCTATATGCTTTGGCATAGCAAAAGTGCAGTGTCAATGACATTTGTGTGCTTAGGCATAGCAAAATTGGAATGTCATATATCATTGGGTATTTCTTTTCTCTCTCTTATATGCCGATGCATGATTTGCTTAAATAAAAATTTGCAAAGAAAAATAAAAAACAAAAAGATCAAAAATGCTTTAAATATGATTGCAAGCGTGTATTCTAGGAGATGTGGGAGTTATAGGATGTACCTCGAAGGTGATAATTCCCATCAAATAGTTATGATTGTGTGTGAGTTAAAGTGATTTTCTCATATCTCAAATTGTCATAACATGTTGACACATTTGCAATCTTGCGATGTTCTTCACACACAACACGCAATATTCTTTACTACTTTTGATACATGTGCAGGTACAATGTGATTTGGCCATCACAAGTTTTTACATGTGCTAATGTATGCTCACTAAACTGTCATAACTCGTTTTTGAAATATAAAATCGGTTAGACTTGTTTAGTGTGTGCGTGTGTTTTTGGGATCCATATGCTTAAATTTATTGTTGAGAGTTGATTTTGAGAGTTTAATATGTTGATTGGATCATTGGTTGTGTTGCATGCGTGATTGCATTCATATCTATGCTTTTCTCTCCTCGAAAAACTGTTTTGAAAAGCTGGCTCGACACCTCCTCGATACCTCCTCGATAACTGGCTATTTGTCGAGCTTCTTTAGCTTTTTCTTATCGAAATCTCGCTAGCACCTCGACACCTAGTGGATTGATCGAGAAAGTTTCTGACCCCTCGATAGCTTCTCGACACCTGGTGGATTGATCGAGCTTCTATTCTTGTTTTTGGTGGTTCTTCCTCGACACCTTCTCGATACCTGAAGCTGTCGACGACCATTTCCGCGATACCTCCCTCGACAGATACCTCGATACTTCTCGACACCTGCATCTATCGAGATTTACTGAAGCTCTATTTAAACACCTCGTGCGATCCGCTTCTCATTTCTGTCGATCTCTCTCTCGATTGATCTCTGTTTTTCTCTGCTAAACAATCTTATCTCACTCCTATCTTGATCCTCAAGGATTCTTTAGGCTTTTTCAAGATTTTCTTCATCTTGGTAAGCTTTCTTTCTCTCATTCTACATGCATTCATGTTTTTGAAACCTAGGTTTTGGGATTTTTTTTGAAGAATTTTGGGGTTTTTCAAAATTGATGAGTTTTTGTTAAAATTTTAGGATGGGTTTTCAATTAAATGAGTTTAAAATCTCATGCATTGCATCACATTAGCATTCTAATAGTATTGTCATGCATTTAGATGTGTGCAAACTATTTGTGTGCTGATAGGTTTGGATTAGGCTAAGCCCATGATGCAATTTCTTTTGCATGTCACATGCTCATGCATTCTCCATGCATACATACTTCGTTTCACATATTCTTAATATTGTGCACTGTTTTGGGACTTTTCTGATTGTCTCTTTTTCTCTCTCCCTCTACTGTTGGTTACGTTAGTAGTATCTATGGCACCAAAATGTAAATCCACTCTGTTCCGGAACCCTCTTCTTTCTAGGGCATCCTCTTCCTCTTCAGATTCTGCCTCTCTATCTCTTCGGTTTTGTGATGATGATGCCCACAAGGCATTCTCGGAGAACTTTTTTAAACGAGGTGTTCATTCAGAACACCAAGTCATTTTGGCAGACTTTGCCGACACCGACCTTCCCGATGTCATTCACAATCGGGAATGGTAGTCTCTTTGTGATGAGCCTGTCGCTTGTCCTCTCATGCTTATTTAGGAGTTCTACTCCAACATGCACGGGATTGACCAGTCTGTCCTTCGTTTTTTCACTCGTGTTAGGGATGTTAGCATTCCTGTCACATTGCAGCTTGTTGCGGATGTGCTTTAGGTTCCTCGGATAGAGTTTCCTAACTATCCTAGTTGTGAGCATCTGCGGACCGTGTCCAAGGATGAGCTTATTTCTACTTTTTGTGAGCGCCCTTCTGATTGGGGTGAGCGTCAGTATACACCATGTAAAGCCTTTGCAAAAGGTCCTAGATTCTTAAACATGGTGATGACTTTTGTACTCCATCCACTCTCTTACTACAACTCCATCACAGAGCCTCGTGCTCGATTTTTGTTGTCTCTTCTTGAGCATCTTCCTATTGATTTTCCGTCTCATTTCATTCTTTCTATTATAGATGTTCATTTGGATTCGGTGTCCCGTGATAAGCTCATCTTTCCTTCCGCTATCACGAGGATTCTACGCCATTTTTCTGTTCCTTTTCCCTCTTCCAACCATTTCACCTTTATATGTGCCATAGACGCCGCTATCGTAAAATGTAGTGAGACGCAATTTAGGTCGCGACAGATGGATTCAGCAGCTCCTCCCTCCCATCCTGCTCCATCCACATCCACTCCCTCCTCTTCTACGAGCGATGTGTCACTAGGAGACATTATGGCACAGCTGCAGCGCATGGATGCTCGCCTTGATACACTTTCTACGGAATTGTATCAAGTGAACGTTCGTGTCGGTCATATTGCATGGTGACAGGCGTCCATTTGATTTGGGCTCCTTTCTCATTCATCATTCTTTTTTATTATGGACTCATTTGATGGACTCAAATTGGAGATCACTTAGCATGAGATCCTTGTAACCATCTAACCCGCCCCAGTATGGGGGGTAATCCTTGGCTGGGTTAAATCAAGAAAAGAATTCAGTAGGCTCAACTGGGCTAACAAGGGATATTTCTTTGCAAGTGGGACGGTAGTGAAATGAATGCCTTTCTTCGTCATCTTGAATGCTTACTTCTTAGCCTTAGGAGCTTATGTGCCAGATTATAAATTTGGGTGATTTTTGAAAAACATTTTCTTTCTGGCTCAAAAGGGCTATCAAGTGATATAACTATTTGGATAGCTGAAACAAATGCCTCCAAACGAGAAAGCAGGCAAACAGACAAACAAACAAACAAACAAAGCAAGAAGGCAAACAAAAGGTGGTGTCTGCGAGGGACAAATGTATGATTGGATTGAATGTCCATAACTTCATTGTGTTGAAGCATGGACAACATACTAGCAAGCAAGACTCGTGCATGGACATGTAAACAAGCATGGAAAGATGCATAGAAAGTCAATGGGTGGCGCAAAAAAGCATAGTAAGCACATCATTGCATGGAGCAGAAAAGGGGAAGGAATGCACAAAGCAACCGGCATCATGGCGATGCATCCCTAAATGGTTACATCCAAACAAGGCCTCATAGGCGTCTGATGTAACCAAACAACCACAAACTTGTTAAGGGTGTCAAGCGTGGCAAGGCCTAGATCAAGAGAGGCCAACACAAGCATAAAGCATAGAAGCAAGCAAGCATAGTCATGCGAAATAGGGGTGATCCAAACCCTTTGATATGGGCCAAGGTGTATAAACGATGACAAAGACCACAGGGTCTAGATCGGGTCCTAACCAATAGGCCAAAACATAAGAAAGAAAGATAAAGCAAAAAAGGGGCTACAATAGCACATGGCAAGACAAACATAGCCTAGGTCTAGGCACACAAACATGGCATGGAGCGCACAAGCACATGGAAGATGGCGTAAAGCAAGCAGAGCATAGATCCAAGCACACAAGCATGTAAAAACAAAGATCTAGACATATAAGCATGTGAAAACCTAGATCCGAGCATGCAAGCATGTGAAAACAAAGATCTAGGCATATAAACATGTACGGAGGCGGATCTAAGCATAAAACATCGCGTAAAGCACACGAACACATAGATCTGAGCATAGCATAACCATAGACATGATATCAAACATGTGAGCATGTAACTCCGACATCAACACAAAGCAAAGAGAGGAACAAAACCAAGGAAACATGTATAAAACCCTAACATGTAGATCTAAACATATAAGCATTAAAGGATGTAGATCTAAGCATAAAACAATGGCATAAAAACCTTAAGCATGTAGATCAGGACAAATATACATGTGAGCAAGCATAAAAGAACACGGATCTAAGCTAAAAACATGCTAGAAACAAGATAAAGCAAGAAACATGTCAAAGAAGGCAATGCATATTATTATGGCAAAAAGAGAAAGAAAATGCTAGGAAAAAGATTTAGAAGGTCAGGGGTGTGGATGACAGCTAAAAAGCTACAGCCACACCCCTAAACCCCAAATCCAAAGCATAGAAACAAGGAAAGAAGATTAGGTAAAAAAGCAATACCTTGTGTTCTTGGTGAAGAGAGAAGAATCTAGAGACTTTAATGTGTTTTTCTGAGTGTTTTTTGGTGTTTGGAAGAGAGAAAAAACGTAGAGAAAGGCTGGGCAGAAGGGAAAATCTAAAAGAAATGCCTCTCCCCTCTTGTCTACGGCGTGCCTGGGGCTATTTATACCCTCAGGCACGAAAATTGAGGCGGCAGCCATGGTAAGGCCGCCGACGGCCTTTCAATGGCTGCCGGCCTCAAATCCCCTCTAATCGGGCTGATCCTAAAATCTTTAGATAGATCTTGATTTTCAGTTTCTAAAAAGGAATGGAACTAAAAAATCCAATGGTCGGATCAGAAGTTATGGTTGTCGGAAGTTTGCAGTGCATCGATCGATGCGTCATTCTGGTTTTCTTGATATCTCGGCCATTTCAACTCTGATTTTGACCCATGAATAGTCGTTGGAATGAGAATTGGATAATCTTCACAATGGCGTTAGCCTCAAACTATTTTGGCAGCCGAATCAAAATTAGGGTTTTGGACCCACCTAGGATCGACTTTAGGTCAAACTCAATCAAAGTTGCTAAAAATCTTTGAGGAACTCGGGTTTGAAGTAAAACTATGAAAAATGTTGTTTTGCGGGAGTTTGGACCTCGTTTAGGCCTTCGGTCGAACCTAGGGCTGACTAAGGGTATTTTGGTCATTTTGGCTGAAAAAGGCACTTTGAGCGCTCTGGTGTCTGAACAGGTTATGCCACATCGTTCTAGATGTTCTCATGGCCCCGTAGAGAGAAAATAATATTTTTGGATTTTCAGGGGTCTCGCACGTAAATCGAGGGCGGACAAAATACAGTATCAACAGCTGATCATTTTCTTAACCTATTGTTCGATTATGGAACTCAAAGACTCAGGATCCATGATCTTCTTGCTCCTAAAACCCTCGTCAATACGTTCCCCATAAGGCTAGAAAAATGAGTGACTTGGGTGCTGATCATCTTCAATAGTAAGGAGGCTTGAGGTTGTTAATGAACCATTTGATCATCTCATTTCCATTATGGGGGGTTGCACTTGTGCAGCTAGCTCATGCCACCTCTAGGCATATTCTCAAAAAGACTTCCCACTCTTCTTCTCTGTTCTCATAAGGACCGTGCGGTCGGGAGCTATCTCGATGTTGAACCTGTAGTATTCTAGGAAAGTGTTGGCCATTTCCCTCAAGTTAGAGGTCTTTTCCAATCTCGCATACCATGTGGCCACGGGGCCGGTCAAAATATGAGGGAAAATCTGGCAAAGTAGAGGGTGATTATCCCTATAGGGAGCCATCTTCCTACAGAACATGCGCAAGTGCGCGAAAGGGTCTCCAGTACCATCATACTTAACAAACTCTAGTGCCTTGAACTTGGGAGGCATAATGACCTAAGGGAAGTTTGTCAGACTGTCTAGATCAACTCTTACATGGGTGCTAGAGCCCTCTATGATTTGAAGCTTCTCAGCTAGAGTTTCCACCTCGCTCTTGACTTGGCCGATCCTAGATTCGGGGTTCTTGTCCTTAGAAGGATCTGTTTCTTGGTCATCGCCCTAGGGCGGTACATTGTGGCCCTGATCCTGAACTGATGGGGGCTGATTTTCATTCTCAATTTAGGGACCTCCTTGACTATGACTGGAAGAGTTTTATCCTTCTCCTACAACCAGCTGTTGCACCATGCGCATCAATTCTGACACTTGCTCCTTTAGAGTAGTAATTTCCTGAGCATTTTCCTCATGTGGAGAAGTACCACTAGTAGACATCTCTCTCGCGTGAGACCTAGTGACGATGGGATCACGGTGTGGCGGTAGCTTAGCCTATTTCTTTTTAGCAAATTTTTTTACCTTTGTAAAAAATAGGAGGTGAAAGAAACAGGGTGCATTTGACAATGTGGAAACACAACACCAAAATCAAGTTAGTTTATGCTCTTGCTATTTAACATGCACCTACCATTTTCAGAAAAATTTGGCTTTGCATCCTTGATCGAGTATTTATCATGGTGAGTTTCTACTATGATGCGAGATTAATGCACTAGATTGGCAAGTAACCAAAACTTGCATGACATGCTCAACAATGTGGGAAGGAACCTTCTTTTGATTACATGCTTGTACAAGATTTGCTTTTACAACGCTGGGTTCAATGGCTCCAACAGTGGACCTTTAACAATACATGCAATGTAATTACGAGGAAAAGCTCGGCTTCTGACAATGTGGACTTCTCGGGGAAGCTCTTGGCAATGTGGACCTCTTGGTAACTTGGACAGCATTGATCTTTTGGACCTTTGGATCTCTTAGGGGAGCCCTTGGATTCTTGACAACTAGGACCTTTGGCAATCTTAACACCTTGGCAATTTGGATCTCTTGGAAATTTGGAACTTGGACCCTCTTGGCCACTTTGACATCTTGGGATCTCTTCGATGATTAAAGCTTCTAGGAAAGCTCTTGAACTCTTGATGCTTTGGGATTCTTGATAGCTTTTCAGCAGTGTTTCCTCCTGAACAGAGTTTCGGCTACTTGCCACAAATTTTATCTTTGCAAAGTTAGGTGACCGGACCATTTTGTGTATGAATGGATGCCCTTGTAGGGTTGTAAACCCTTAGGGATAGGGTATGATCTAGCATGTATAAGCAACGGGGTTGCTTTCCCTAGGGGTTTATGATGGAAATATGCATGTATGCAGCAGAAAATTAACGAATCTACTTCATTCACAATTGATAACATATACTATGTAAATTTCAGAATTTATGAACAAGAGAGTGTACCTTGATGCGGTGAAATTCAAAACCAAAGATGAAGAGTACTTGGGAATACTTTTAATCTTCACTCCAATTCCACTTGATGCCCAAGAAGTGTGGTTTCTCAATCAGTTTGTTCAAGAGAGAATGAAAGAGTGTCTAATACTCACATACATACCAATTCATGTTATATCAAATTCTGTATGTTTCTCTCCTTATAACTGATTATCTAATTGGGCTAGCCTTTTGGGCCTTTCCAATTGGGCTCTAATATATGTGGCTTGGAGTGGGACCAAAAGGGAACAGATAAGACACTAGCTCCAATGGGCCTTGGGCTTTTTTGTCAACTCTTGACAAGTCCAAAGTTACCATTAATTATATTTAATACCACTATATAAATATAATTGCACTCTAGGCCGTATTAATAAATTATATCCCAGGACTTTATTGTACATGCAACCCCTTCATAAAATATTCGTAGTAATACAAAGTCATTGATGTAGACTGCCACTTTGTAGATTACTACATCTTAATCCTTGGGTACCCGGTTTAATCCTTTATGTTATTCACCATATATTTATGAAATCCAATTTCATAAATATATAGTTTAGTCTTACTAAAATGGTTAGGCCTAACTCTCTAAATAACAAACCCATTAAACTTGTCTTAAGGGAATATTTTATATCTCTATTAAGAGACTGTAAATTCCATCTTGAGAATATATGTTCCATCAACACTAAATGTGGCTGCCTAACATACTGAAGTTTTGACCATTACTTTAGATCTCACTCTTGATATATCAAAGCAACCTACACTTAATGATCATGTCCATTATTCTCTCAGGATTAAAAGTTCATGTAAATAGAAGTCGTGAGATTTATTATTCAATTGACAATCGTTAGGAGAATAATAAATCTCACAGCGGTCCAGTTCAATATGTCTTAACTCTTAAAACATATAAACTAGAAGTCTTCACTTCCATAATCAAGACAAATCATCTTAGTTGATATGTTATAGTCTTCACAGATGAAACGCCCAATTTCATCACCAACTATGAACTACAATTTTGAGTTTACAAAGAACTTGTGATTTATATCTTCTGTGACTTTTCACATAAATCACATACTATGCATCTCATGCACTATATGATAATGTCTGAATATTCAAGTTACCATTATTTTAGATAATAATAAAATAACTTTATTAAACACAATATTAAGTCATACATAATGTCATACATAATATCATACATAGCATCATACAATAGAATTTAAGGCCACTAATCCCAACAGTTTAATCATGGATGTTGTGCAAGTAGGATAGGAAGAACCTGGAGTAGAGCACAATTTCTTTGGCACAAGAAAAAAGGTGAACCTGTTACAAGACACTTTCCCCTAACCTCTAGTCCTAGAAAGGTATCCTTCCCTAGGCTCGGAAGTTCACTCTTTAGGCTTCACCTAGTCCTCATGGGCTCTGGGGTTGATCTAGTCCTCACGGGTTTGACATAACTAGGCCAACTATATGCAATGGCTTAACTGGTACGTTGTTCTTGTCCTAGGGGGACTCAATCGCCATACCCCTCCCTTCATGGAAGTTGTGGGGCAGGAAGGATCGAGGGGGTCTTTTCAGCTACTCTTGTCCACCCATGGACCCAAAAGTGCCTACAAAGTCAGCCTTAAATCTAACTATGGGTAACACTGCCGATGTTTGTGTCTGGGCATCTGCAAATAGGGTGATGAAATCCCCAAAAAGATGTGACTATGCCAGTAGTGCGGAGCCCGGGTTCGGCTCAAAAATGGTGTATATGTCATGCAATTCTTAATGAAGGGGAAAGACCTTTTCAAAGCACAACAGATATATATATATATATATATATATGAAAGCAGATAAAGGTGTAATGGAAATTAAGTTTTGCTACCCTATGTTTGCATCTGAAGGAAAGCTGTAAAGCATGTGAGGAAAGCAATAAAACCCCATGTGAAAATACCTCAAAGCCTCCCTTTTGAAAAAAGAGTTTTTGGAAAAAGATTTTTTGCTCTTTTGAAATAGCCCACTAGGATATAGTAAAAGCCTTTTCAAAAGGAAAGTCCCAGAGGCCAATGCCAATTTCTGTGTTTTTGAAAGCCAATGTCTAAAGATTATGGTTTTATCAAAAGCTATAAAGGCTAAACTCTCATCGATCCCCAGCGGAGTCGCTAGTCTGTCAATGCCCAACCTCGAAAAACGAGGTAGAAAACCGCCGTTGTCGTGGGCCTTCGTTCGACCACCTGTTGTGTTAATGCTCCTGCGCACGCAGGGGCCCGTTGGAGGGCCCTCGCGAAATGAAGATTGTGGGTGTATGTGTGTGTGGCGTGGTTCGCACGGGGCTTCGAGTGCTCTCTCTTTCAGTGGAGGAAGGTAGGTCTACCTTTGGTGTGGTGGCAGGAATCTGGGCTAAATTTTATGAGATTACCAAAGGTAAGTGGAGTCGCCACCAATCATTGGGTTTTTCTAAGGTGTGATTGGTCAACTATTTCTAGTTGATTTTATTACCAATCCAAGGCTAAGAAAAAAGGCATTTTTCCTAATCTAATGTGGATAGCAAAAAAATCTTGATTCTTAGGTCTAGAAGTTTGGTTACGTGTGGGGAAGGTGTTAGGCACCCCATAATGCCTGTCTAAGGATAGTCCTTTGTTTTGATAAAACCTTAATTTTCGGAGATTGGTAGTAAAAACATGATTTTGGCATTGGTTTTCAGGGCTTTGCATTCATGGGGGCTTAGAGGTTTGGCTTTTAAATGGGTGTGGTCCCAATCTATGCTTTCCTAAGGCTTTTAAATGGGTGTGGTCCCAATCATAGCGACATTTCACCTTACTTTCGCAGCAGAAATTAGGCATTGTTTGGCCTTGGGTGACATGGATTGTGACAATCACACCGGAAAGGGCGAGTAGGTATATATATAGATACATCATGCACAATGCAAGCACACAGAGTGGGAAAGTAAATGCCAACATCCTTAGAGCATGGCTCAAAATATAGGTGCAGGAAAGTAAACAGGGGTCGCCATACTCTGGAGATGAGGACAAATGGTACATGGCATGATATACCTAATACAACCTATCTAAGAGAGAAAGGGAGGAGGAAGGAAGAGGTTTTAAAAAAGTACAAAACCAAATGGGAGAGGCTAGACCCCTAAAACTACTAAACGTAGTTGCTTGGCTCATATCCACATGTTTGCATTCTCGCCCCTTTTGCTTGTGCCTAGGAAACTGTGCCTTAGCTCCATGTGTCCTCACTCCATGTGTATACATGCAAAGGCAAAGACAAGAAACCAGTAGACAAGCAGTGGAAGGAAAAGATGCAAAGAGCATATGAAAAAAGCATAAAGCAAATAAGCGTGGTAGACATGGCGAGCAAAGAAACAAGAAAGCAAGCAAACAAGCGAGAAGGCAAACAAACAAGAAAGCGAGCAAACAAAAGGTGGTGTTCTCGAGGGACAAATGTAGGTTTGGATCAAATTTCCATAACTTCATTGTGTTGAAGTATGGACGACACACTAGCAAGCAAGACTCATGCATGGACATGTAACCAAGCGTGTAAAGATGCATAGAAAGCTAACAGGTGGCACAAAAAAGCATGGTAAGCACATCATCGCACGGAGAAAAAAAGGGGAAAGGTATGCACGAAGCAACTGGCATCAAGGCGATGCATCCCAAGTGGTTACACCCAAACAAGGCCTTGTGGGCGTCGGATGTAACCACACAACCATAAACCCGCTAAGGGCATCAAACGTGACAAAGCCAAGAACAAGAGAGGCTAACACAAGCATAAAGCATAGAAGCAAGCAAGCATAAAGCATAGAAGCAAGCAAGCATAGACATGCAAATAGGGATGATCCAAACCCTTTGATACGGGCCTCGGTGTATGGACGATGACAAAGACCATAGGGTCTAGATCGGGTCCTAACCATTAGGCCAAAACACAAGAAAGAAAGAAAAAGCGACAAAAGGGCTACAATAGCACATGGCATGACAAACATAGCCTAGGTCTAGGAACACAAACAAAGCAAGAAACATGTTAGGAAAGCAATAAATCATGTATTAAAGCATAAAAGCAAAATAAATACTAGAAAAAAAATTTAGAAGGTTAGGGGTGTGGATAGTAGCTAGAAAGCTACATCCACTGCCATACACCCCAAATCCAAGATGTAGAACCAAGGAGAAGAAGATTGGGTATAAGAACAATACCTTGTATTTTTGGTGAAGAGAGAAGAATCAAGAAACTTTGATGTGTTTCTTGGGTGTTTTTTGTGTTTGGAAAAGAGAAAAAACGTGTAGAAGACGTTCAAGCATAGAGCAAAACCAAGGGAGACCTCTCTTTCTTGGTTTAAAGGGTGCCTGAGGCCTTTTATAGCCTTGGCACGCTTTTCGTGGCAGCAGCCCTACAAGGGCCGCCACCTCCAAAAGACCATGGATTAGGTTAATCTTAACACCCCTGGAAATATTTTGACTTCATGTTTCTGAAAAGGTATGGATCTTGAAAATCCAACGGTCGGATCGAAAGTTATGGCTCTCGGAAGTTAGTGGTGCATCGATTGGTGCGTTATCCCGGTTCTCGTGATATCTTGGCCGTTTTAACTCTGATTTCAACCCGTGAATAGTCATTGGAATGAGAATTTTATAATCATCACAATGGCATTGGTTTCAACCCATTCTAAAGGACGGATCAAAATTAGGGTTTTTGGGCCCACCCAAGATCAACTTCGGGTCAAACTTGGTCAGATTTGGTCAAAGTGGCCAAAAATCTTCGAGAAGCTTGGGTTTGATGTAAAACTATGAAAAGTGTTGTTTTGTGAGAGTTTTGACCTCATTTGACCTTCGGTCAAACCTAGGGTTGACTAGGGGCATTTTGGTCATTTTAGCTGAAAAATGCACATCTTCGGTCAAACTTTCCATTTTTCTTGAACTTCAAGAACTTTCGGAAATTCTTCAGAAGATATGCCACATCTTTATCGACAACATCCTCATCCGATGAGTCGTGAGCTTCTGCCCTCTGATTAATTGTCTTAAGAGTAAGGGATTTGCTCTTCCTTTGTGATAGCAATGACAGCTCATATGTTTGAAGTGAGCCAATTAGTTCTTGAACCTTGATATCATCAAGATCCTTACTCTCTTCAATTGCTGTAACTTTTTTTCGGAAGCTCTCCGGCAAGCATTTTCCTTACTATCTTTGAGTCGTCTGTTTTCTCACCCAAATTGAACTTGCCAATAACCACCTCATTCAGCTTGCCATAGAATGAGTCAAATGACTCGTCCTCACTCATTTTCAACTCTTCAAATCGAGTGGTTAGCATCTGCAATTTAATGTCCTTCACTTTCTTCGTGCCTTCATACGTGGTCTCCAATATTTTCCACGCCTCCTTGGCAATTATGACGTGAGATATCCTGTGAAACTCATTTGAAGATACACCATAAAAAATAATGTTTAGTGCTTTGCTATTTGCATTTGCTGCCGCAAGAGCCACCTTATCCTAAGTGGATTTAGCGGCCTCCAGCCTAGTCCATCCGACATCTACTGCATCCTAAACAGCCTTATCGATTGAACAAAGGAATGCCCTCATTCGGACTTTCCAAAAGGCATAGTTGCTACCTTCAAAATCTGGTAGAGCATTTAAAGATTGAGACCGGTCCATCTCAAACGGGGTCAAGGATCGCACTAAGGTAATTAAACCACAGCTATTGCACCCGCTCTAATACCAATTGAATGTTTAAATAGTGTGTAAAAACACCTTGAACGTTTAGATCCCCAAATTACTAATTACTAATTCAAGCTTATTATCAAACAACGTATGTGCAGAATATGAAAATAAGCTAAAACAGAATTGATAAAACAATCTAAACCAAATAAAATCACCACCACAACAGAATTTAAATGGCAAAGATTAAGGGAAGAGAGATGCAAACACAAAGACAACACAGTGATGTGTTATCGAAGAGGAAACCGAAGTCCTCGGCATAAAACCTCTCCGCCGCCCTCTAAGTGGTCAATAATCCACTAGAGAATCAAGTTGGGATACATGAACAGCAGAAGATCCTCCAAGCCTAATCTACCCAGTGTACCTAAGCCCTCCAAGCTTCTTGCTCCAACGAGGTTACGCTAAACCTATGTCTTCTCTAGCTTACCGGATTCCGCTATAGCCAATAGCATCAACCAAAATCAATTGGTCCCTTCCTAACTGCTTCCCAAGCACCAAATAGCCTTCTCATAGATATAGGTATGGTGAGAAAAGGTTTTGGCTAATGTACCTCTCAAGGATGTAACAATGGAGAAGGTGATAGTAGAGGAATTTGGAGAAACAAAGATGAAGATTATGGATGAGTCAATCTTGTTTTTCTCTGGGGTTTCTCTTTCAAAAATTCTCTTTGGAAGCTCTTTACAATGCGTGGGTATAAAGGGTATTGAATGTTCAAATAGGGTATAAAACACCTATGAACTTTTGGACCCCCCAATTTACAAATTACCAACACAAGCTTATAATCAAACAATGTATGTGCGGAATATGATAATAAGCTAAAACATAATTGGTAAAACAATCTAAACAATAATTAATCACATCCACAGCAGTAATTAAAATGTGAAGATTAAGGGAAGAGAGATGCAAAGACAAAGACAACACAGCGATGTGTTATCGAAGAGGAAACCGAAGTCCTCGGTGTAAAACCTCTCCGCCGACCTCCAAGCAGTCAATAATCCACTAAAGAATGAAGTTGGGATACATGAACAGCAGAAGACCCTCCAAGCCTAATGTACCCAGTGTACCTCAGCCCTCCAAGCTTCTTGCTCCAACGAGGTTACGCCGAACCTTTGTCTTCTTTAGCTTACTGGATTCCGCTATAGCACATAGCATCAACCAATATCAATTGGTCCCTTCCTAACTACTTCCCAAGCACCAAATAGCCTCCTCACAGATATGGGTATGGTGAGAAAAGGTTTTGGCTAATGTACCTCTCAAGGATGTAACAATGGAGAGGGTGAGAGTAAATGAATTTGGAGAAACAAAGATGAAGATTGTGGATGAGTCAATGTTGTTTTTCTCTAGGGTTTCTCTCTCAAAATTCTCTCTAGAAGCTCTCTACATTTCATGGGTATAAGGGGTATTTATACTAGTGTGTATATGGAATGCGAAGAGTCAATTTTTCCTAAACAGAGTGGACTGGCGACTTGGCCTCGCGACTTGACTGCGTCGCGAGTCCAAGCCGCGAGCTAACTGAATGGCTAGACTCGACTTTTTGTCCTGTAGTGCTTCAGCTGGCGTGACTGTTCAGCTCCTCCGCATGCTTCAGTTGTGTGCAACCTTTGGCGACTTGCAAGCCACGAGATCCAGTTGCGAGTCCCTGGCTGAGTGCACAATCTTAAGCTTTTCTTCATTCTCTCTCACACACTACCCTTACATGATTCCTATTTAAATACAGGGGTTTCTAAGTGCTGAATTACAAGTAAATTGGCACGGAATAAAGCCAACAGAATGGTTGATTAAATTCAACCTTACAATCTCCCCTTTGGCTATTCCGTGACAAAACCCTAAAACAAACTCTAGACTTAACATGTGAGTTGGGAACAGTTGAACAAAACTCACTCACACCTAACTCTAGAATTTGTGTAGCTCTTGAACCAAAAGAACAAGTAACTCTTGAAAAACAACAACACAATATGATCATTGTATGCAGAAAACTTGTAATGCATATGGAGCAAGCACAATGCGATCAAGCAAAATGGAATATAAGCAATAAACCATGGCTTGACAAAAAATGAACAATCACTATAAATAGTGACCACAATGCTCATTCACACAAGGAATGAACATCCGGACATGCAAGCTAATAAGCTCAATGCAAAGTATTATTTGCATGTCCAACATTCAACCAATGCAACAATACAAGGTAATTGCATTAAGGATAAAAAATCCAACAAAAGGCACAAGAGTGAAAGTACTTAAAGAAAATGCATAACATTTAACAACAAGTACTAGGCTACAAAGCGAGGGTACAACTAACATGTACTGAAAATAAACTAGCATCTTATATATATATATATATATATATATATACCACAGATCCAAAAGTACTAAAAACATCCATGAGTTTAAACCAAGTATATAACCAAACTGTTTAACAAAGAACTTAGCAAAACCATAAAAATATCCAAACCATAAACTTAAAAACCATAGATGACATAAAGTAAGCACTGCTAAAATTAAGTTTTTGGCATGCTCCCATGCTCCCCCTCAAAAAGGCATTGCCCCTCAAGAGCCACCCTCCAAAATTCTCCCCCTTTTTAACCGGAATGGCCAAAGGGTTACTGCTGGGTGGTGAAGCTATCAAATTTTGCTGAAAGTATGTTCATCTGATCTTGGAGAGCTGTTAGCCTGTCTGATTGCTCATTCTAGACATCTCTAAGCCCATCAAGCCTCTCAAGGATGATCCGGAATGCATCTGAAGGAACTGCAGATGAAGATGAAGCTCTGCTCCTCTTGGCACGACTTCTTGAGCTTGACGACTTCTTCAGCCTCTGTCTCAGTCTCCATAGGTTCACCTTCTACTTGGTCATCCTCCCTTTCATCACCCGGAAGATGAACTCTTATCCTTGTAATGGTTAGATTGTTAATGGCTGAGGAAGTAGACATGAGGCTGATATCTTGAGGGATTGCCACACCTTTTGCTTTAAAAAGCCTCATAAGTAGGCTGGGGAAAATCAGCTTGGCCTTGGAGGTTGTTCTGGTCTCGTCAACAATGGTGTAGAAGATATGAGCACTGATGTCTATGTAGGTTTTCTCCTTGAGCTCCATGAGGAAGATGGCTCTAGCATTGTCGATTGTGGTCAACTTCTTCACTAGGTATAGGTTGAACATCATTATCACAGTTAGGCATCTCATATCAGCTGTAAAGGCATTGGTGTTGAGGCATCTCCCCTCTCTAACTCTACCAATATGAGTTTGAACAGTTTCTAAGGATAGCATCCTATCCTTATAATGTGTGAAATCATGGTCATCTATATCCTCAAAACCCAGTACCTCATCAATGTCATCTACATCTATGGTGAATTCATATCCCCTTATCCAACAGTTGATCTCATGCTCTTTTAACACAACATTAGCATAAAATTCCCTGATCAGAGGATCACATACCCCAAGCAGGTCACTCAATAGTTTATCCCAACCTCTGCCCTCAAAACAACTGGGAATGAATGTGTCCCTCAAATCCACCAAGTCAACAAATCTCTCCTAGATGATAGGTGCCTTCAAGTAGTACTGAGTGTATCTCTCAAAATGTTGAGGTGACCTGAACTTTGTATTATCCATCTTCAACCTCTTGTCACCTTTCTTGGCAGTAGTCTTCCTCTTTGCAGGAGTCATCTGCAAAATCACAGCAACCAATCCCACAAAAATAGAGCACAATAGATGGAAACTCAAAAGTTAGTAACAGGTCAGTAGCACTGAAAAGAACAGAGAATAATATCAAACAATCAGTCTATATTTAGTTCAGAATCAACATGACATAAGATAACCCAAAGCAGAAAGACACAGTACAATTTTATCACCAACTCTGTAGCATAACACAGTGACAGTGTGCACAAAAACATAACATGAACAACCTAGGGTACACAGCCAAACACATAAACTAATATGCACTAAGCAATCATTGTGAACTAACGACACACACAAACAGTGTGAATCTCAAAATCCCTAAAATTTAAGCACATGTCTATAAGATATATCTCAATGGGTATGAAATGCTCAACACAAGACAGATTAGTAGAGATACTCAAGGATGAAAATCAAACATGATAACAAGAGAATCTAACATCCTAAAAGCAAAATTAACAAAACCCAAACATCAAAACTCAACAAACACGAACCCAACCCATATCCGAATCATTTTATATCCCAAATCTCAATAATAACTCACAAATCCGAGAAAACAAGGCTACAATCATGAAAAACTTAGAGAAAATAAGAAAACCCATACCTTTTTCTTGAAGATTGAAGAAGAAATGGTGGATTTGTGAGTGAAACACGGTGGGTTTGAGAGAGGAGTAAATAGGGAAGACAATGAACAGTCACTAAAGTTCGAGGGAAAACTAAAAAGTTTTAAAATAAAAACTGTCCTTAAAACGCAAAACACGCATTTTTCGCGACTGAACCAAGTCGCGTGCAAGTCGCCAAGGCAAGCCGCGAGACACCTGAGATGAAATTTTTGAAAATTTGTCTAAGAGTTTTTCGCGACTGGAAGTTCCACCCGCGAGAAAGTCGCGAAGGGAGCCGCAAAAATTTCTATGTAACCCTTGCGACTGGAGCTTCCACTCGCGAACAAGTTGCCAAACCGAGTCACGAGAACTTCCAAAATCCAGATTTTTGAAAAAATTTCTAAATATTTTTCGCGACTGGGACATTGACCCGCCAGTGAGTCGCGAAAACCTTCTGAGTAAGCTCGCGACTGGGGCATGCGACTAGCTTGACCTGCGACTAAATCGCCAAAACAGGGCAACACAGTTTTTGAAATTTTTGATATTTTTGCAAAAAAAAAAGACTTTCCAAAAAAAAATTAAAACACTCAAAAATCTTTTTGTGTTTGATCAACAAAAATTGAGTATGTGAAACACATTTAATCAAGTACAATCACACAAATGAATAAGGCATTCATTGAGCATAAACAAGTGTGATGTGTGTGGATACCAAAGTTGAGATAGTCCTTAGTCTAATGTGAAGCTTCAATGATCAATTCAACCAAGGCATACACAATTAGCACTAGGAAAAGTGACCTATCTCAATAATAGAAATATGCATATATGACCTCCCAGATAAACTTGATTACATAATATGAAGCTTTTCAGTTGGCTCCATTCACATCATAACATTTGATCGTTTTGAATCAATACATCTCATTTAGAGATCGATGCCTAAAATTTTTTAATATTTCAATTTGATGAGCAAGCCTTTGGCTTTTTGGGCATCATACATTTTATTTTAGGTCGCTTTCCCTTTTTCCCAGTTAAATACTAGTATGTGCGACAGGCTTTTGCAGCTCAATATCTCTTTTCATTTTGAGATTTACATTTGGTGAGTTCTTTAAGCAAAAACAATAAAATAAAAGAGTGGGAAGATATATAGGCACAAGTCTATGCATGTCTCAAGATCAACAAAACCATTGACTAATCATTCATGACAAGTTTGAAGATCGATTTACAACAATCACATAGATGTCAAGAGTTTTCCCACAAAGATAAAAGTGCATAAAGAACAAGCTACGCTCGTAGATGCACAAAGCCATTAGTACAAACGTACAAGGCAAAATATGCTTGTGACAAAGCACAATAATGTCGATCAAACTTTTTAGATTTTCTACTTTTTATGTGTTTTTGGATTTTTGACATAAAAGCATGAAAAGATTGATAAAAAAAAAAACAATGTAAAAACATTTAAAGCTAATAACAAACAAACAAACATTTTTCAAATCAAGCTAACATCATAACAAAAAGCACACAACCAAGCAAAGTCACATAACATAGGAAGAATTAATGCATGGACATGTTGTAATGCTTATGCATGAGTACCCCTCTTCACCCACACGTCACGTGTGTTTGGAGTGATATCCCTATAAGATTGGGTACGAGTGTTGTGACTTTCAAACCTTCTGTTGAAGCTCGCCAAACAGGTGGTGAATGCATCAATCATCCTCATCATATCCCTCACTCCGGGATCACTTTCTTGACCTTTTGATTGTTCAACATTCCAATTCCTTTTGTCATGTCTTGGTCCTCTTGACCTTTGAGCACCAGAATTCTTCAATGCTTGTAGCTTATAACAATTGGGTCTGGTGTGACCTTGAATTCCACAGTGATGGCAGAAGTGTTGAGTCCTCGGACCTTTTTGTGACTTTAGGAGTGAGTTCCCTTTACCCTTAGGTTTGACCACTGATTGTTTAGAAGGTTTAGTCATAAACCGTTGGTCAGTCACATCCTTCTTCTTCTCCGGCTTCACTTTCTCAGCATTGGCTTTCAAAAACTTCATTTCCTTGGATTTATTAGCAGCCGAACTACTCTCTCCGATGTATCCCAATCCGCCTTTGTTGGAAAATGGTTTTTGATGAGCAAGCATTTCATCAAGCTTCTTGGAGGAGACTCGGTCTACTTTAGCATTGGCTTGAACCACCTCATGCTTAAGGAATTTGATTTTTGAATAGACTTCGGTTAACTCTCCGTTCAGCGTCTCCATTTCACATTTGGTCTCCTTGTATCGCACGAGAAAACTTCTATAATCTTCCTCTGCCCTCTTCATCTTTTTAATGGCTACGTTAGCCACTTTTACATATTCACCGGTCTTTTCAAGGAGGGAATTGTAGGTCTCTTGAAGTCCCACTGTTTCATCTTCTTCCTCATCATCAGATTCCTCAACTATCCCAATTGACACCAATTCAGTGTGCTCACCAAGTTCTTCCACTAGCACACTCAAATCATCTGAAGATTCCACATGAGCAATGGTCATGAATGCAGAGAAGTTTCTCTTTCCATCACAGCTTATGTCTGAATCTGAATTAGAGGAATCAGAATCACTAAGAGTAGTGGCATACACCTTACCCTTCACTTTCAAATAATTGGGACACTCTTTCTTGAAATGTCCGTGTCCGTTGCATTCGAAGCACGTGATTCCTTGAGAGGATTGGAGGATCTTCTCCTTTTCGAAACTTGGGAATTTTTCTTTCTCAGCAAACTTTCCATTCTTCTTGAATTTCAAGAAATTTCGGAAATTCTTCACAAGATATGCCACATCTTTATCGACAACATCCTCATTCGATGAGTCGTGATCTACTACCCTCTCATTGATCGTCTTAAGAGCAAGGGATTTGCTCTTCCTTTGTGATGGCAATGACAGCTCATATGTTTGAAGTGAGCCAATTAATTCTTGAACCTTGATATCATCAAGATCCTTACTTTCTTTAATTGCTGTAACTTTTGCATGGAAGCTCTCCGGCAATGATCGAAGGATTTTCCTTACTATCTTTGAGTCCTCCGTTTTCTCACCCAAGTTGAACTTGCCAATGACCACCTCATTCAGCTTGCTATAGAAAGAGTCAAATGACTCGTCCTCACTCATTTTCAGCTCCTCAAACGGAGTGGTCAGCATTTGCAACTTAATGTCTTTTACTTTCTTCATTCCTTCATACGTGGTCTTCAATATCTGCCACGCCTCCTTGGCAATAGAAATGTGAGATATCCTATGGAACTCATCTGGAGATACACCACAAAAAATAGCGTTAAGTGCTTTGCTATTTGCATTAGACGCCGCGAAGGCTGCCTTATCCCACATGGATTTGGCAACCTCCGACCTAGTCCACCCAATATCCACCGCATCCCAAACGGTTTCATCCATTGAACACAAAAATGCCCACATCTTGACTTTCCAAAAGGCATAGTTGCTACCATCAAAATATGGTGGAGCATTTAAAGATTGAGATCGGTCCAACTCAAATGGGGTCAAGGATTGCACTAAGGTAATTAAACCATAGCTAGTGCACCTACTCTGATACCAATTGAATGTTCAAATAGGGTATAAAACACCTATGAACATTTAGACCCCCAATTTACAAATTACCAACACAAGCTTATAATCAAACAATGTATGTGGGGAATATGATAATAAGCTAAAACAGAATTGGTAAAACAATCTAAACCATAATTAATCACATCCACAGCAGTAATTAAAAGGTAAAGATTAAGGGAAGAGAGATGCAAATACAAAGACAACACAGCGATGTGTTATCGAAGAGGAAACTGAAGCCCTCGGAGTAAAACCTCTCCACTGCCCTCCAGGCGGTCAATAATCCACTAAAGAATGAAGTTGGGATACATGAACAGCAGAAGACCCTCCAAGCCTAATCTACCCAGTGTACCTAAGCCCTCCAAGCTTCTTGCTCCAACGAGGTTACACCGAACCTTTGTCTTCTTTAGCTTACCGGAATTCGCTATAGCCCATAGCATCAACCAATATCAATTGGTCCCTTCCTAACTATTTCCCAAGCACCAAATAGCCTCCTCACAGATATGGGTATGGTGAGAAAAGGTTTTGGCTAATGTACCTCTCAAAGATATAACAATGGAGAGGGTGAGAGTAGAGGAATTTGGAGAAACAAAGATGAAGATTGTGGATGAGTCAATCTTGTTTTTCTCTAGGGTTTGTCTCTCAAAATTCTCTCTAGAAGCTCTCTACATTTCATGGGTATAAGGGATATTTATACTAGTGTGTATATGGAATGCGAAGAGTCAGTTTTTCCTAAACAGAGTGGACTGGCGACTTGGCCTCGCGACTTGACTGAGTCGCGAGTCCAAACCGCGAGCTAACTGAATAGCCAGACTAGAAGTTTTGTCCTGTAGTGCTCCAGTTGGCGTGACTCTTCAGCTCCTCTACATGCTTTGAAAGCTCAAAAATGTGTTAAAAACACAAGAGTTGTTTAGACCCCCAATTAAAAGATTACGGCTCGATAGATTTTACACTAACTTAGTTCTAAGTGCGGAATAGTGTAAATACGAGCGGATGAACAAACAAGCTACTCTAATCCACAATTAAAACAACACAGCAATAAAATGGAGTGTAAAAAAGTAGGGAAGAGAGATGTAAACGCAAGATAACACGCCGATGTGTTATCGAAGAGGAAACCAAAGAACTCGACGAAAAACCTCTCCGCCGCCCCCAAGTGGTAATCGATCCACTAGACAATTAGTTGGGATACATGGGTTAGCAAGAGACCCTCCAAGCCTAATCTACCAGCTGTACCTAAGCCCTCCAAGCTCCTACTCCAACAAGGCTTCTCGGAACCCTATCTTGTCTAGCTCTTCGGATCCCTTAACAAGCTTCATGTTGCATCTGTCATCCTTGGCTTCTTCCAATGCTTTCCAGCAACTCCAAAACACTTATTACACTCTAAAAAGGTGTGGATTGTGTTTGGGTACAAATCTCCTCTCAAGGTATGATAATGGGAGAGGGAAGAAGAAGAGGCTACAATGAATTCTCACTAAGGATGAGTAGCTCTCTCTCTAAAAGATGGGTATGTGTGTTGTAGAAAACCTATCTAGGATTTTTCTCTCTGAATGGCCTCATTTGCATTTGTGGGTAATGAGAGTATATATAGTATGGGTGAAGGGTATGAAAGTCTCACTTAAAAATCCTCTAGGCCGAATGTTTCTTGACTGTCTCGCGGGAAGGCCTTACCCGCGAGACACTCGCAAAAACGACAGCCTGGCATGACTCTTCAGCTTCCAGTCATGTGCTCCTCATGTGCTCTTTCGCGGCTTAGCTTCTCACAAGCTTCTCACGAAATTCACTGATTCTTCATTTAAGCTTGAGTCTTCACCAACTTAATACTAAACCCAATACAATAAAATCCCACAAAATACAAAGAACAAAATTGAAGCAATTACAATACTTTTTGTCATGGAATAAAGCCAACATAAAACATAGTTATAAATCATAACTTTACAATCTTCCCCTTTGGCTATTCTGTGACAAAACACCCTATAACAGACTCCAGACTTAAACGTGAGTTTGGGAACAATGGCAAAACTCACTCACACCTAAATCTAGAAGCTGTGTAGCACTTGGAACATATATACGTGTAACCTGAAACACTTGCACAAAACACATTAGACCCTCAAGGTAAATCAAGTGATAAAAGGACAAGTATAATGTAACAAGTAAAATGCGATCAAGTAAACATCATGTGAAACATGTGAGCAACTTGACCATACACCAAAACAGTCATATAGAAATTACTACAATGATCATATAGCAAAGCAAATGATCATCCGAACATGCAACCAAAAAGGTACAATAGCATAAGGGTAAAAGCATGTCCAACACATGACCAATGCAAAATACACGAAGTATATGCATCTAGGAACAATCCTACTAGGGCACAAGTGTGAAGTACTCAAGACATATTAGCAATATCTTAAAAGTACACAAGAAATGCTACAAAGCATTGAGATAGTCACAAATACTGAATATTAAGCAGAAATATAAAACAAAACAAGGTTTTCAAAAAAAATATTCTCCCCCTTAGTATATGCATCTCCCCTATGGATTTCTTCCCTTATGAATGTGCACAAGGTAGAATTACTCCCCCTAAGAGTGTGCACATGAGTCATATAGAAATGACGATACAAACCGGTATACTCTCCGGTAGACACTCCCCCTTTTTGTCACAAATAGACAAATCAATCAAGAGGAAGAAGGGAAAGAAAAGAAGATATGAGCAAGGGTATCATGTGATGCATGAGGGGTGCAAGATGAATGAGAAAATGAAACTCAAACGAAAGACAAAAACATCTAAAAAAAATGCTACAAAGCATAAAGTAAACATGACATGCTAAGGATGATGGAACATGATGTAAACCTAGGCATGACATAGATACAAGACCATGTTATAAGAGCTAAAAGGTCTAAAAAGACTTAACTAGCATGAGTGAAGTGTAAAACATGTCAAGTGTTAGAGTGTATGCAGCAAAGGTGCATCTAGTATGCATGTGAGATGCATGACCAATGCATGAATAAGCACTCACGGGGCAAAGTGTATAAAACACACACCACCAATGATCAAAACATGATAAACATGAATAATTATGGTGATCCCCACAATTTGGTACTCATCGGAGTCCAAAACAACAACAAAATGTCATTTAGGCATTTTATCAAACACATAGAGTGCACACACTACACATAGATGTTAAACAATGCATGAACATATGAAAATCTTGCCTAAATACATGTTATTTTTGCCACAAGGGGCCAACATCCAAAGCAAATCATCATTTAAAACAAAGCCCAATCAAAAAGATTGACAAAAAATGAGTTTTCCAACTCCCATTTGAGAAAATCCCAACTATAAACATAAAATCCCCAAAAACATAATCTAAGGATCAAAATCAATAAAAAGTGTTAAAGATTACCTTAGAGATGTTAATGGAATGAAAAGCACTTGAATTTAGTTGGGTTTTGATGTAGAAACATTAAAACAGGGGTTTGGGAGAGGATGGGAGAAGTTTAAAACAAATGTCCCACAAAATGCCCTTTAAAAAGCTGATCTGGAAATTTTCGTGGGAAGCTGACTTGCAAAAGTACTCACAAAATTTTTCATGGGTAAGCCTTACTCGCGAGCTACTCGTGAAACAGTCGTGAAACTCTCTGTACAAAGTTGAAAAACATGAGATTTGGACCATTTAACTCCCAGTTGAGCTTACATATGAAATGGGTCACGAAAACACCTAGAAAAACATGTTTTTCACACAAAAACAACTTGAAAAACTTTGAAAAACATAAGTGATACAAATCACTTCCAAAAACAAACAAAAAGAACAAAAATCTTTTTGGTTTGATCCACATATGGTTGAGCACACACACATCACATTTGAACATGTACAATCACACAAATGAAATAGATATTCATTGAATGTTAAACTTATGTGTTGTGTGTGTGGATCAAGTGTGGAATAGTCCTTAGAATAGAGTGAAGCTTCAATGATCAATTCAATCAAGTCATACACAACTAGTGCTAAGTCAAGTGGTCTATCTTAATTATAAAAGTGAACATATATGACCTCCCACAAGAAAATGATTACAAATATTAGAAGCTTTTCATTTGGCTTCTTTGCAAATCATAACAATTGATCATTTTGAACAATACATCTCATTTTGAGATCGGTGCTTGAAATTTTTAATATTTCAATATTGAGAATAAGCCTTTGGCCTTTTGAGCACCATACATTTCAATTTAAAAATGTCGCTTTCCCTTTTTCCTAGTGAAATACTAGTATGTGCGACGGCTTTTGCAGCTCATAATCTCTTTTTTATTTTGAGATTTACATTTGGTAAGCTCTATTGCAAAAACATAAAAAATAAAGGTGGGAAGATATATAGGCACAAGTCTATGCAAGTGTCAAGACTATCAAGACTATTGACCAATCATTCATGACAAGCTTGAAGATCTATTTACAACAATCACACATAGTTTTCCAGATTTTTCCCACAAAGATAAATGTGCATACAGAACAAGCTAAGTTCATAAATGCACTACGCCATTAGTACGAAGATACTAGGCCAAACTCACATGAGATATGTGCTCAAACATATACGATCAAACTTTTTGAATTTTTCACTTTTTATGTGGTTTTGGTTTTTTACACACACAAAACAAAGACATAAAAGTAAGATAAAAAAAAAAAAAAAAAAAAAAAAAAAAAAAAAAAAAAAACAATACATATAAAGAGAGGCATGATGCACAAATGCATGACAATAAAACATCTAATGCATGAAGGGTCCTACAAAGATCGAAAGAATTAGATCAAGGACCAAAAGAGCAAAAGCTCAACCATAGGAACCCTTCCTCATCCAAACGGAACTATTGTTTGGAATGAGTGTCTCATGAGAAGCGAGACGAGGGTTGGAAGAATGAGAACCGGAGATGCACATAGACAAGGAGGTAAGAACATCAAAAACTTTTTCCAAAAACTTACCATTTTCCCCCAAAACCGGTTTAGCTTTCATAGCACAACTTCTAAGAAGCTCAAGTTTCTCTTTTCTTTTGATTCTTTTAAGAGCTTGAAACTTAGAGCAATGAGGTCTTAGGTGACCAAAGGCACCACAATGGTGACAAACAATGGGTTTAGGTCCACTACGCTTTTTAGGGAGGGATCTAGCACCATGGTTTTGTTCTTTCTTCAACATGGGGCATTGAGGCCTTATGTGACCGATCACACCGCAATTGTGGCAATTAGGAACAAACTTAGATCCACCCAATTCCCTAGAATGAGACCTAAACAGAGGTTTAGGCTTAAGAGCCTTTCTCTCCACTTTTTGATTTCTTTTGTGTGGAGGAATGTACACCAATTTGTCCTTTGAGGTAGAACACACAATAGGCACAAAATCGGGTACCACAACATGATTGCAATATATATTTTCTTTCTTTTTAGCAACAGGTTCAGCAATTAAACACTTGGCATGCATCTTAAGAGATTCATTTTCAGATTTAAGATCATCAACAAGTTTGTTAGACAAAACAAATTTAACATCCAAGTCCATATTCAAACATTCAAACTCTTTCAGCTTTTCAAGAGAAATTTCAGCAAGATTCTTATATTTCTCAACCAATTTGTTGGATTCATTGAGCTTAGCAATCAAATCATCCTTTTCACAAAATAACTTGCTCAAATTCTTTTGAAACTTATTAGCATCTTTCTTCAAGAGTTTGATGTTAGGAATATCAACAACACCCATAGATTCATGTAACATGGCATCACAATCATGAGGATAAATACTCATAGAGGCATTTTCACAAACACATGGCATGTTACAATCAACAACTTCCATAAAAGCATACAAAGCATTATCCATGGCAATACACACAGGGGTCAAGGATCACACTTAGGTAATGAAACCAATACAAGTGTACCCGTTCTGATACCAATTGAAAGCTCAAAAATGTGTTAAAAACACAAGAGCTGTTTAGACCCCCAATTAAAAGATTACGGCTCGATAGATTTTACACTAACTTAGTTCTAACTACGAAATAGTGTAAATACGAGCGGATGAACAAACAAGCTACTCTAATCCATAATTAAAACAACACAACAATAAAATGGAGTGTAAAAGAGTAGGGAAGAGAGATGCAAACGCAAGATAACACGCCGATGTGTTATCGTAGAGGAAACCGAAGAACTCGGCGAAAAACCTCTTCGCCGCCCTCCAAGCGGTAATCGATCCACTAGACAATTAGTTGGGATACATGGGTTAGCAAGAGACTCTCCAAGCCTAATCTACCTGCTATACCTAAGCCCTCCAAGTTCCTACTCCAACAAGGCTTCTCGGAACCATGTCTTGTCTAGCTCTCCGGATCCCGCAACAAGCTCTATGTTACATCTGCCATCCTTAGCTTCTTCCAATGCTCCCCAACAACTCCAAAACACTCACTACACTCTAAAAAGGTGTGGATTGTGTTTGGGTACAAATCTCCTCTCAATGTATGATAATGGGAGAGGGAAGGAGAAAAGGCCACAATGAATTCTCACTAAGGATGAGTAGCTCTCTCTCTAAAAGATGGGTATGTGTGTTGTAAAAAACCTATCTAGGGTTTTTCTCTCTGAATGGCCTCATTTGCATTTGTGGGTAATGAGGGTATATATAGTATGGGTGAAGGGTATGAAAGTCTCACTTAAAAATCCTCTAGGCCGAATGTTTCGCGACTGTCTCGCGGGAAGGCCTTACCCGCGAGACACTCGCGAAAACGACAGCCTGGCATGACTCTTCAGCTTCCAGTCATGTGCTCCTTATGTGCTCTTTCGCAGCTTAGCTTCTCGCGAGCTTCTCGTGAAATTCACTGATTCTTCATTTAAGATTGAGTCTTCACCAACTTAATACTAAACCCAATATAATAAAATCCCACAAAATACAAGGAACAAAATTGAAGCAATTACAACACTTTTTGACATGGAATAAAGCCAACATAAAATATAGTTGTAAATCATAACTTTACATGCTTCACATGTGTGCCTCCTTTGGCGACTTGCCAACCGCGAGCTAGTCGCGAGATCCAGTTGCGAGGCCCTACTTGAGTGCACACTCTTGAGCTTTTCTTCACACTCTCTCACACACTACCTTTACATGATTCCCACCTAAATACAGGGTTTCTAAATGCTAAATTACAAGTAAATTGGCACGAAATAAAACCAACAAAATGGTTGATTAAATTCAACCTTACAACATGCTAGGATGAAGAAACAAGGTATAGACCAATGCATGACAGGGGTAGCAAAGATGTGTGCAAGAGGTGGCTATGTACAATGCATGACCAAAGCATGGAAAGTGCACATGTGGGGCAAGGTGTGTTAAATACACAACCAATGAACCAAACATATTCCAAATGAGGAAACATGAGAAACCCCAAAGTTTGGTACTTATCAGAGTCCTAACAAGTGAGAAAATGCCCAAGAGGCATTTTATCAAACACTTAACGTGCACACTATAAACAACAATGTAAAACAATGCATGAACATCATGAAATCCACCCTTAATACATGTTCTTTTTGCCATAAGGGGCCAACATCCAAAGCAAATCATCAAAAGAAACCAATCCCATACAAAAATTTGATAAAAATTAAGTTTCCCCAACCCCTATGATGAAAATCCCAACCAAGAGCACAAAACTCTCCAAAACATAATCTAAGGATCCAAATCAATGAAAAGATTGTAAAATTACCTTAGAGATGTTAATAGAATGAAAAACCATTCAAATTGATTGGTTTTTGATGTGAAAATATTGAAAGAGGGGTTTAAGAGAGGATGGGAGAGGTTTAAAACAGGTTTTCCACGAAAAACACTTTAAAAAGCTGTTTCTAGGCGATTCGCGACTGGCGAGTCGCGAGATGAGTTGTGAAAATTTTCATGAGTTGCAAGTGAGTCGTGAGTGAGTCGCGAAAGCTTTTGGATGATCTCGCAACTTGCATTGCGTGACTGGTGAGTAGCGAGATGAGTCGCGAAAATTTTCGCGAGTCGCGAGTGAGTCGCGAAAAACTCTAACACCTGTTTTTCAACACAGAACATGTTTAAACAATGAAAAACAAAGTAAGCACTAAACATGAACACAAAGAGTGATAAAAATCACTTCCAAATACATATAAAATGATCAAAAATATTTTTGGATTGATCCATATATAGTTGAGCACACACACATCACATTTAAACAAGTACAATCGAACAAATGAATAAGGCATTCATTGAACATTAGGCATGTGTGTTGTGTGTGTGTATCAAATGTGGAATAGTCCTTAGTCTAGAGTGAAGATTCAATGATCAATTCAATCAAGTCATATACAACTAGTACTAAGTCAAGTGGTCTATCTCAATTATAGAAATGAACATATATGACCTCCCACAAGAAAATGATTACATATCTTTGAAGCTTTTCATTTGGCTTCTTTACAATTCATAACATTTGATCATTTTCGATCTTTACGTCTCTTTTTGAGATCGATGCCTGAAATTTTTGATATTTCAATTTGATGAATAAGCCTTTGGCTTTTTGGGCACCATACATTTCAAATACATGTCGCTCATTATATGCGATGGCTTTTATAGCTCATTATCTCTTTTCGAGATTTGACATATGTGGAGCTATATTAGCAAAAACATAAAAAAGTGGGAAGAGATATAGGCATAAGTTTACGTATGTATTAAAACTAACATGACTATTGACTAATCATTTATGACAAGCTTGAAGATTGATTTACAACAATCACACATAGATGTCAAGATTTTTCCCACAGAGATAGATGTGCATACATAACAAGCTAAGCTCATAAATGCACAAAGCCATTTGTATGAAGGTACTAGGCCAAACACACATGTGATATGTGCTCAAACTTATACGATCAAACTTTTTGAATTTTTCACTTTTTATGTGGTTTTAGATTTTTTACTCACACAAAACTAAAACATAAAAGTAATATCAAAACAAAACAATGCATATAAAGAAATGCAAGATGCATAAAATGTATGAGGACATGACATTCAATGCATAAAGGGTCCTACAAAGATCGAAAGAATTAGATCAAGGACCAAAAGAGCAAAAGCTCAACCATAGGAACCCTTCCTCATCCAAACAGAACGATTTTTTGGAATGAGTGTCTCATGAGAAGTGAGACAAGGGTTGGAAGAATGAGAATCGGAGATGCACATAGACCAGGAGTTAAGAGCATTAAACACTTTCTTTAACAACATGCTATTTTCACTCAAATCCGGTTTATCCTTTTTAGCACAACTTCCAAGAAGCTCAAGTTTCTCTATTCTTTTAATTTTTTTAAGAGCATGAAACTTAGAGCAATAAGGTCTTAGATGACCAAAAGCACCACAATGGTGACAAACAATGTGTTTAGGTCCATTAGTTTTTTTGGGAAGGGATCTAGCAACATGGCTTTGTTCTCTGTTCAACTTATGACATTGAGGTCTTATATGACCAATTACACCACAATGGTGACAAGTTGGAACAAACTTAGATCCATCCAAAACCTTAGGTTGAGACCTAAACGGAGGCTTTGACTTAATAGCCTTTCTCTTCACCTTTTGATTTCTTTTGCGTGGAGGAATGTACACCGATTTATCCTTTGCGGTATGAATGTTCAAATAGTGTGTAAAACACCTATGAATGTTTAGCTTACCAGATCCCGCAATCGCCGAACCTATGTCTTTTCTAGCTTACCAGATCTCGCAATCGCCCATTGCATCAACCAAAATCAATTGGTCCCTTCTTAACTGCTTCCCAAGCATCAAAAATCCTTCTCACAGATATGAGTATGGTGAGATAAGGATATAGCTAACCTCTCAAGGATGTAACAATGGAGAGGGTAAGAGTAGATGAATTTGGAGAATCAAAGGATGAAGATTGTGGATAAGTCAATCTTGTTTTTCTTTAGGGTTTCTCTCTCAAAATTCTCTCTGGAAGCTTTCTACATTTCGTGGGTATAAGGGTACTTATAGTAGGGTGTGTATGGAATGCGAAGAGTTAGTTACAGCCAAACAGGGTGTTCTGGTGACTTGAGCTCGCGACTAGAACGAGTCGCGAGTTTGAGTCGCAAGCTAACTGCCTTGCCAGACTGGAGATTTTGTCCTGTAGTGCAACAGTTGGCGTGACCCTTTAGCTCCCCCTGCATGCTTCACATGTGTGCCATTTCTGGCGACTTGCCAGTCGCGAGATCCAGTCGTGAGGCTCTTCTTGATTGCACACTTTTGAGCTTTTCTTCACACTTTCTCACACACTACCCTTACATGATTCCCACCTAAATACAGGGTTTCTAAATGCTGAATTACAAGCAAATTGATTAAATTCAACCTTACAATCTCCCCCTTTAGCTATTTTGTGACAAAACCCTAAAACAAACTCTAGACTTAACATGTGAGTTAGGAACAGTTGAACAAAACTCACTCACACCTAACTCTAGAATATGTGAAGCTCTTGAACCATATGAACAAGTATATCCTGAAAACAACAACACAATATGATCATTGTAAGCAGAAATCTTGAAATGCATATGGAGCAAGCAGACATGCAAGCAAGAAGGAATGAAGCAATAAAGCGTGGCTTGACCAAAAACGAACAATCACTAGAAATAGTGATCACAATGATCATTCACACAAGGAATGAACATCCAGACATGCAAGCTAGTAAGCTCAATGCAAAGTATCATTTGCATGTCCAATACTTAACCGATACAACAACACAAGGTAATTGCATCAAGGATATAAAATCCAACAAGGTCACAAGAATGATGTACTTAAAGAAATGCATAACATTAACAACATGTACTAAGCTACAAAGCATGGGTACAAATCAAAATATTTTAAATAGCTAAGCACAAACATGATCTATAAGCAAAGCAAAAATATAGTTAATATAACATAAAGCTCTTTCTCTCTTTCTCCCCCTATCATATCACTCCCCATATCATGAATCATAAGAGCTGTGATGAACTTGGAACATATATACCTGTAACCTAAAACACTTGCACAAAACACATTAGATCCTCAAGGTAAAGCAAGTAATAAAAGGACAAGTATAATGTAACAAGTAAATTGCAATCAAGTAAACATGATGCGAAACATATGAGCAACTTGATCATACACCAAAACAGTCATAAAGAAATGACTACAATGATCACATAGCAAAGCAAATGATCATCCGAACATGCATTCAATGAAACACAATAGCATAAGGATGTATGCATGTCCAACATACAAACACGATGCAATGAGAACAACAAAGCATAGATACTAAACATAACTCAAAGCACCATAAAGCCAACAAGAAAACAAACAGAACAGAGTTTTCTTATTAACACAATGTCTTCTCCCTCTTGGTATATGCATCTCTCAAATGGAATATCTCTCCCCCTATAAATGTACATGAGAAATAGAATTTTCCCCTTAAGAATGTGCACAAGAGTCATATAGAAATGACAAAAAATCTCTGGTATACTCTCTAGAATATACTTTCCCCCTTTTTGTCACGAATAGACAAAGGATCAAGGAGAACGAGAGCAAGAGATGAAGGTACAACCAATGATAATGAGGCATGAGAGAAAAATGAAAAGTTTTTGAAAACTGTCATGAAAAAGACCCTCATTATGCAAAACATGCGATTTTCGCGACTGAATTGAGTCGCGAACAAGTCGCCAAAATCCCTGAGACAAAATTTCAAAAAATTTGTCTTAGTGTTTTTCGCGACTAGAAGTTCCACTCACGAGTAAGACGCATGGGGAGCCACGAAACCTTCTGAGTAACCCTCGCGACTGGAGCTTCCACTTGTGAACAAGTCGCCAAACTGAGTCGCGGAAAAGGTCAAACACCCAGATATTTGAAATTTTTCTAAGTAATTTTCACGACTGGGGCCTTAGCTCACCAGGGAGTCGCCAGGGGCTTCTAAGTAAGCTCGCGACTTGGGCATGCGACTGGCTTAACCCGCGAGGCAAGTCGCCAAAACAGGGTTGCACAGTTTTTGGTATTTTTGAAAATTTTCAAAACACAAATACTTTCCAAAAACAATTAAAACACTAAAAAATCTTTTTGTGTTTGATCAACATATAATTGAGTATGTGCAACACATTTAATCAAGTACAATCACACAAATGAATAAGGCATTCATTGAACATAGACATGTGTGATGTGTGTGGGTATAAAAAATGAGATAGTCCTTAGTTTAAGGTGAAGCTTCAATAATCAATTCAACCAAGTCATACACAATTAGAACGAGGAAAAGTGACCCATCTCAATTATAGAAGTATGCATATATGACCTCCCACATAAACTTGATTACTTAATTTTGAAGCTTTTCATTTGGCTCCATATACATCATATCATTTGATCTTTTTGAATGATTACATCTCATTTTCAGATCAATGCCTGAAATTTTTGATATTTCAATTTGATGAATAAGCCTTTAGCTTTTGGGGCATCATACATTTTCATAAAAGTCGCTTTCCCTTTTTCCTAGTCAAATACTAGTATGTGCGACGGCTTTTGCAGCTCAATATCTCTTTTCATTTTGAGATTTACATTTGGTGAGCTCTTTAAGCAAAAAAATAAAAGAGTGGGAAGATATATAGACACAAGTCTATGCAAGTTTCAAGATCAACAAAACCATTCACTAATCATTCATGACAAGTTTGAAGATCTATTTACAATAGTCACATTGATGTCAAGATTTTTCCCACAATGATATGAGTGCATAAAGAACAAGCTATGCTCGTAACTGCACAAAGCCATTAGTACAAAGGTACAAGGCAAAACATGCTAGTGACAATGCACAATAATACCGATCAAACTTTTTGGAATTTCTATTTTTTATGTGTTTTTGGATTTTTGACATAAAAGCAAGAAAAGATTGATAAAAAACAAAAAATGTAAAAACATTCAAAGCAAGAAAAGATATCAAACACAAATTTGTTAAAACATGCTAGAGAGATAACACAAAGCACACAACCAATCAATGTCACAAAAACATAGGAAGTATTAATGCATGGACATGTTGTGATGCTTATATATGTGTACCCTTCTTCACCCGCACGGCACGTGTGTTTGGGTTGATATCCTTATAAGATTGGGTACTTGGCTTACAATTTTCAAACCTGAGGGTGAAGTTTGCCAAATAGGAGGTGATGGTGTTTATCATCTTCATTACATCCCTAATGTTGGAATCAACTTCTCCCCCTTTCGATTGCTTAGAGTTTCCTTTGGTATTTCCTTGTCCACTTGGCCTTTGATAGCTACCATTCTTTAATGCCCAAAGTTTGAAGCAATTAGGTCTAGTGTGACCTTGGATTCCACAATGGTGACACCAATGTTGAGTTTTCGGTCCTCTTTGTGACTTCAGAAGAGATTTTCCTGTTGCCTTGTGTGTAACCCCTGCTGGGTTTGGAGGCTTTGTTAAAACCTGTTGAGCAATCATTTTTGGCTTCTCCTTGAACTTCACTTTCTCAGCAGCTGAAGTTGTTGCCACTGGTTCTTTTGCTTTTACAAATTTCATCTCCTTAGACACAATGTTGCTTGAACTAGCCTCTCTGGTGTATCCTAAGCCACTCTTGTCAGAAAAAGGGCTTTTGTTGTGCAAGCACTTCATCAAGCTTTTTGGAGGAAACCCGCTCTATTTTAGCATTAGCCTGAATCACCTCAAGCTCAAGGAATTTGATCTTTGAATAGGCTTCGGTTAACTCTCCGTTCAGCGTCTCAACTTCACACCTAGTCTCCTTGTATTGCACCAGAAGACTCTTATAATCTTGCTCTGCTCTCTTCATATTCACCAGTCTTCTCAAGGGGGGAATTGTAGGTTTCTTACAGTCCCACTGTTCTTTCATCTTCCTCAACATCAGATTCCTCTACAATCCCCATCGACTCCACGTCAATGTGCTCACCAAGCTCTTCCACTAACAAACTCAAATCATTTGAAGATTGTACGGGAGCAATGGTCATAAATACGGAGTAGTTTCCTTCTCTGTCACAGCTTTCTTCTGAGTCTGAATTAGAGGAGTCTGAGTCACTAAGAGTAGTGGCATACACTTTACCTTTCCTTCTCAAATAGTTGAGACACTCCTTTTTAAGATGTCCATGACCATTGCATTCATAGCATGTCATTCCTTGAGAGGATTGAGAATCCTTCCTATCTTTCCTTTTCAGATTATCAACCTTATCACACAATATTCTATTTCTTCTTTTATACTTCTTAATCAAAGAATTAGACTCACATAGACCATTGTGTAGAATGTGATCCTCATTTTCAAAAAATTTCAGCATGTGAACAAACATACTCATAGAGTTATTATCACAAACATTTAAACCACAATTCAACATAGCCTTTTCCATAACTTCATTCATAGCTAAAGGGTCAAGGATCGCACTTAGGTAATTAAACCATAGCAAGTGCACCCGCTTTGATACCAATTGAATGTTCAAATAGTGTGTAAAACACCTATGAATGTTTAGACCCCCAAATTACAAATTACCAATTCAAGCTTATCATCAAACAATGTATGTGCGGAATATGAAAATAAGCTAAAACATAATTGATAGAACAATCTAAACCGAAATTAATCACAACCACAATAGTAATTAAATGACAAAGATTAAGGTAAAAGAGATACAAACACAAAAACAACACGGTGATGTGTTATTGAAAAGGAAACTGAAGTCCTCGGCGTAAAACCTCTCTGCCCCCCTCCAAGCGGTCAATAATCCACTAGAGAATAAAGTTGGGATACATGAACAGTAGAAGACCCTCCAAGCCCAATCTACCTAGTGTACCTAAGCCCTCCAAACTTCTTGCTCCAGCGAGGTTATGCCGAACCTATGTCTTCTCTATCTTACCGAATCCCGCAATCGCCCATTGCATCAACCAAAATCAATTGGTCCCTTCTTAACTACTTCACAAGCACCAAAAAACCTTCTTACAGATATGGGTATGGTGAGATAAGGATTTGACTAATGTACCTCTCAAGGATGTAACAATGGAGAGGGTGAGAGTAAAGGAATTTTGAGAATTAAAGGATGAAGATTGTAGATGAGTCAATCTTGTTTTTCTTTAGGGTTTCTCTCTCAAAATTTTCTTTGGAAGTTCTCTACATTTTGTGGGTATAAGGGTATTTATAGTAGGGTGTGTATGGAATGCAAAGAGTCAGTTACAGCCAAACAGGGTGTTCTGGAGACTTGAGCTCGTGACTGGAATGAGTTACGAGTTTAAGTCGCGAGCTAACTGCCTTGCCAGACTGGCGATTTTGTCTTGTAGTGCAACAGCTGGCGTGACCCTTCAGCTCCCCCTGCATGCTTCACACGTGTACCATTTCTGGCGACTTGCCAATCGCGAGCCAGTCGTGAGATCCAGTTGCAAGGCTCTTCTTGATTGCACACTTTTGAGCTTTTCTTCACACTCTCTCACACACTACCCTTACATGATTCCCACATAAATACAGGGTTTCTAAATGCTGAATTACAAGCAAACAAAATGGTTGATTAAATTCAACCTTACAAGGTAGAACACAAAATAGGCACAAAATCGGGTACCACAACATGATTGAAACAAATATTTTCATCCTTTTTAGCAATAGGTTCAGCAATCAAACACTTGGCATGCATCTTAAGAGATTCATTTTCACATTTTAGCTCATCAACAAGTTTGTTAGACAAAACAAGTTTAGCATCCAAGTCTATATTCAAACATTCAAACTCCTTTAGTTTTTCAAGAGAATGTTCAGCAAGTTTCTTGTACTTTTCAACCAATTTATTGGATTCATTGAGTTTAGCAATCAAATCATCCTTTTCACAAATGAACTTGCTGAAATTCTTTTGAAACTTCTTAGCATTTTTCTTTAAGAGCTTAATGTTAGGAATATCAACAACATTCAAAGATTCATGTAACATAGCATCACAATCATGAGAATTATCACTCATAGAGGCATTTTCACAAGCACGTGGCATGTAACATTCATCAACATCCAAAACATGCATAGAGGCATACAAAACACTATCCATGGCAAATAAACACAAGGGGTCAAGGATCACACTTAGGTATTTAAACCACAACAAGTGTACCTGTTCTGATACCAATTGAAAGTTCAATTTGTTTGTAAAACACCTATGAACGTTTAGACCCCCAAAAATAAAATTACCAACACAAGCTTATGCATAAACAATATATGTGCAGAATGATCAATATAAGCTAAACCTAAATTGGTAAAACACTCCAAACCAAAATTAATCACAACCACAGCAGTAATTAAAACCTCTCCACCGCCCTCCAAGCGGTCAATAATCCATTAGAGAATAAAGTTGGGATACATGAATAGTAGAAGACCCTTCAAGCCTAATCTACCCAGTGCACCTAAGCCCTCCAAGCTTCTTGCTCCAACAGGATTACACCGAACCTTGTCTTCTCTAGCTTACCGGATCCTGCAATTGCCCATTGCATCAACCAAATGAATTGGTCCCTTCTAAACTGCTTCCCAAGCACCAAAATACCTCCTCACTGATATAGGTATGGTGAGATAAGGATTTGGCTAATGCACCTCTCAAGGATATGTCAATGGAGAGGGTGAGAGTAGAGGAATTTGGAGAATCAAAAGATAAAGATTGTGGATGAGTCAATCTTCTTTTTCTCTAGGGTTTCTCTCTCAAAATTCTCTCTAGAAGCCCTCTACATTTCGTGGGTATAAGGGTATTTATAGTAGAGTGTATGAGGAATGCGAAAAGTCAGTTTCAACCAAATAGGGCATTCTGGTGACTTGACCTTGCGACTAGAACGAGTCACGAGTTTGGGTCGTGAGCTAACTGCCTGGCCAGACTGGAAGTTTTGTACTGTAGTGCTCCAGCTGTCGTGACCCTTTAGCTCCCCGTGCATGCTTCACATGTGTGCCATTCTGGCAACTTTCCAGTCGTGAAATCCAGTCGCGAGACTCCCTTGAATTGCACACTTCTTGAGATTTCTTCACACTCTCTCACACACTACCCTTACATTATTCCCACCTAAATACAGGGTATCTAATTGCTAAATTACAAGCAAATTTGGCACGGAATAAAACCAACACATGATTAAATAAATTCAACCTTACACACTTGATATTTTAAATAAAGGTTTTTAATTAGAAAACAATTTAATCTCATTACACATAGCCTTGCACTTAGCCATGTGAAAACACTTAGAAAGATTCCAAATTTATAATTTTCGATCGATCAAATGTATGTCTCAATCGGTTGAAAAAATAAAAAATTTGTACTTAACAATTTGCCTTGCTTGATTGGTACTTGATCGATCGAAAAGGAACATTCGATCGATCGACTAGCAATCGAATATCAATCGAATCAAACAAATTGGTCACTGTTTCACTCGATCGATCGAAAGCAATTTTTGATAGATCGAAACTCGTGAAACTCCAATTTTCCAGAATTTTTCTGAAGTAGTTTTCAACGATTTTTCATGAATAAACAACCATCATATGAACATAATTGACAGAATTTGATTTCAAAACTGAATATCATTGATGCTATAGCCTTAAAGTTCAATTTAACATACTTAATATCACTTTTAATCTTCACTCCAATTTCACTTGTGCCTAAGAAGTGTGGTCTCTCAATCAGTTTATATGTGTGTGTTCAAGGGAGAATAAGAAAGTGTCCCACACTCACATACAAACCATTTCATGCTCTTACAAAATTCTGTATGTTTCTCTCCTTATAGTTGATTATCTAATTGGGCTAGCCTTTTGAGCCATTACAATTGGGCTTCAGTATATGGCTTGGAGTAGGACCAAAAGGGAACAAATAAGACACTAGCTTCAATGGGCCTTGAGCTATCACTAATTATATTTAAAACCACTATATAAATATAATTGCACTCTAGGCCTTATCAATAAATTATATCCTGAGACTTTATTATACATACAACCCCTTCATAAAATATTCGTAGTAATACAAAGTCATGAATGTAGACTACCACTTTGAAGATTACTACATCTTAATCCTTGAGTACCCGGTTTAATCATTTGAGTTATTCATCATATATTTATGAAATCTAATTTCATAAATATATAATTTAGTAACTCCTTACTAAAGTAGTTAGGCCTAACATTTTGAATAACCAAACCCATTAAACTCATATGCCCACCATGTCAAAATCTGTTAGCACCCTTCTAGGCTCTTGAGATCCCGCTGTGAAGCTCGCCTCAGGAAAGAGATGAAACAGTCGTAAGTGACGGACCCCCAATCATATCTCCCAACATTAAAGACTACTCTCATGGCCCATAATAACTGGCAAGATAATACCGATCGGTTGTTACCAAAGAAGCAACTACCGAGAAAACACATGAAGAACCGCTAAAGATGAATATCAGTAGGTGCCACACCCAAGGGGACGCTACCCTACAGCCACTCAGTGCGGATTTGTGGTGATGTTGTAGGCCCAAAGTATGCTCCTGTGTCCATAGTCAATGGGAGAGGAATGCCCAAGAGCTCGCAGGCTAGCTCAAAGCTCATGTCATCAGTCAGAATTGGGTATCCGCCAAGTCTAATACCCAGGATGGCAGTCCAATCAAGAGGGAGAATAGCGTACTCCCCATAACTCAAGTGAAAAGTGCATGTCTTGGCATGAAACCGTCATACCAAAGCCTCCCCCATCCCCTGCCTCATAGTGTATGGGGGGATCCTTAGAAAATCCTCGAACCCCTACTCTTTCAGGAAGTCTGCATAGCGCCGATAGGTCCCAAGATCAGATAACAGCTGAAGAAAGGTGGATCAAGCACCCCGACCATGGATTTTGTCAGGCCCCTGCATTCAAAATCAGAAGCTATTCATTAGCACATGCATATAACAGGAATCTAAATGACAAAAGAAGAAAGACATCATACCTCTCCCTTCGGCGCCTAGGCAGAAGGATGATCCTTCAGCCCGCGACGAAGGTGAGTGTCTCTGATACCACCGTCTACCGCTCTAGTATGAGCATCGGCCCCGGCCTGACGTGGCAGGAATCTCGGCCTCAAACCACGCCTCCGTGGGCTTGGATAAACCTCCTCCTCCCTAAACAAATTAGCCTCTATGTCAAAAAGGAGATCCTCAGCTGGCGTCTCTCCTCTAGAAGCCCCTCTCCATGAGGAAGCCCCACTGGAAATAGTATGAGACTCAGACGAAGCACTAACCGTCTTAGTTGAACACTGCCTCCTAGATCAGGTTTGCGTAAGGATCCCGTCGGTGGGCCTGGTGTCATCACCCCTGTGATCAAAATGACTCTGTAAAACTTGAGCCGCCTGCTCACTAGAAGAAACAATCTCCTCATCAGAAGAAGCGTCCCCATGGGACATAGCATAAGCAGGGACCTTCCCTCGATCTCCTCTAGAACTCGCCATCTGAGACATAATCTACAAAACAACCAGAAATTTAGACACAAGTGGTAAGCCCATGAAACAAATGGCAATACATATGAACTAACACTCTTCCTAAACATATTGTGTAGGTTCATGTCAAGCATATGTTTTCACAAGAAAGCAGATTCTTACAAGAGTTCTATAGTGGCGAAACTATCAGTCGCGCCCTAGGCTCACATTTTACAGTGGGTAAACTAGCGGCCGCGCCCTACGCTCACATTCTATAGTGGGTAAACTAGCGGTCGTGCCCTAGGCTCACATTCTACAGTGGGTAAATTAACGGCCGCGCCCTAGGCTCACATTCTATAGTGGGTAAACTAGCGGCTGCGCCCTAGGCTCACATTTCATCTAGAGGTTAAATAGCGGCCGCGTTGTACGCCTCGCCATCGCACAGCTACCAAGTAACTCAAAAGTTCAAGTTCCTGATCTACAGTGAGTAAACTAGCGGCCACGCCTTAGGCTCACATTCCATCTTGAGGTTAAATAGCGGCTGCGCCATGCGCCTTGCCATCACACAGCTACCAAGTCACTCAAATTTCAAGTTCCTGATCTACATAGGGTAAACTAGCGGCCGCGCCCTAGGCTCACATTTCATCTTGAGGTTAAATAGCGGCCGCGTTGTACATCTCGCCATCGCACAGCTACCAAGTCACTTAAAAGTTTAAGTTCCTAATCTACAGTGGGTAAACTAGCGGCCGCACCCTAGGCTCAGATTCCATCTTGAGGTTAAATAGCGGCCACGCCATATGCCTTGCCATCACACACCTACCAAGTCATTTAAAAGTTCAAGTTCCTGATCTACAGTGAGTAAACTAGCGGCTGTGCCCTAGGCTCACATTCCATCTTAAGGTTAAATAGCAGCCGCGCCATGCACCTCGCCATCACACAGCTACGAAGTCATTTAAAAGTTCAAGTTCCTGATTTACAGTGGGTAAACTAGCGACTGCGCCCTAGGCTCACATTGTTGGAAAAATACATGTTTGTAACGCATACAAAACATACGCAGTGAAAAATTAACGGATCTATTTCATTCGTAATTGATAACATGCACTATGTAAGTTTCAGAATTTGAGAACAAGAAAGCATACATTGGTGTGGTGAAATTCAAAACCGAAGATCAGAAGTTCTTGGGAAGACTTTCAATATTCACTCCAATTCCACTTGATGCTCAAGATGTGTGGTCTCTCAATCAGTTTCCAAGGAGAGAATAATGAGTGTCCAACACTCACATACAAACCATTTCATTCCTTATGTGATCTTTCTTATGAAAGACCTTTTTTCTTTTCCTTATGAAAAAGAAAGCACCACATCATTAGAGATATTATTGCTCGTGGAGATATGGTGGTCGTAAAGATTGAAAGTGCAAATAATCTAGCAGATCCCTTTACCAAAGCCTTGCCTCAAAAGACCTTCGAGTCACATAGTCTAGCAGATCCCTTAAAACATATCAATTATCACATAGTCCATGAGATGCATAGTATGTGATTTATGTGAAAAGTCACAGAAGATAAAAATCAAAAGTTCTTTGTAAACTCAGAATTTAGTTCGTAGTCGGTGATGAAATTAGGCGTTTCATCTACGAAGACTATAACATATCAACTAAGTTGATTTGTCTTGATCATGGAAGTGGTGACTTCTAGTTGATATGTTTTAAGAGTTAAGACATATTGAACTGGATTGCAATGAGATTTATTATTGTCCTAACGACTGTCAATTGAATAATAAATCTCATGACTTATATTTACATGAACTCTTAATCCTGAGAGAATAATGAACCTGATCATGAAGTATAGGTTGCTTTGATATATCAGGAGTGGGATCTAAAGTAACGGTCAAAACCTCAGTATGTTGGGCAGCCACATTTAGTGTTGATGGAACATATATTCTCAAGATGGAATTCATAATCTCTTAATGGAGGTACAAAATATTCCCTTGAGATAAGTTTAATGGGTTTTTTATTCAAAATGTTAGGCTTAACTACTTTAGTAAATAGTTACTAAAGTATATATTTATGAAATTGTATTTCATAAATATAAGATGAATAACTTAAAGGATTAAATCGGGTACTGAAGGATTAAGATGTAGTAATTCACAAAGTGGCAGTCTTCATTCATGACTTTGTGTTACTACGAATATTTTATGAAGGGGTTGCATGTACAATAAAGTCTTGGGATATAATTTATTAATAAGGCCTAGAGTGCAATTATATTTATATAGTGGTATTAAATATAATTAATGGTAACTTTGGACTTGTCAAGAGTTGACAGAAAAGCCCAAGGCCCATTGGAGCTAGTATCTTATTTGTTCCCTTTTGGTCCCACTCCAAGCCACATACTAAAGCCTAATTGGAAAGGCCCAAAAGGCTAGCCCAATTAGATAATCAGTTATAAGGAGAGAAACATACAGATTTTGGTATGTACATGAAATTGTATGTATGTGAGTGTTGGACACTCTTTCATTCTCTTCTTGAACATACACATATAACTGATTGAGAGACCACACATCTTGGGCATCAAGTGGAATTGGAGTGAAGATTAAAAGTGTTCTCAAGAACTTTTGATCTTCGGTTTTGAATTTCACCGCATCAAGGTACACTCTCTTGTTCTTAAATTCTGAAACTTACATAGCACATGTTATCTATTGCGAATGAAGTAGACCCGTTAATTTTCCGCTGCGTATGTTTAGTATGCAATACAAACATGTATTTTTCCATCAAAACGTTCATTGGTGTTTTACACATTATTTGAACTTTCAACAACTTTACAAATAAATAAATAAATAATAGCATTATTGTATGTGCTAAGTGCGTGTGATGAGTTCAGTATATATATATATATATAAATATATATATAGGTACTTCTTTTTTTTTGAGAAGAAAGAGAAGGTGTTTACTTTAAACTCAAATACTTATTACCTTATTTACAAATTTTTTTTTTTAACTTTATCCAAAAACATTTTGGTAAATCAATATGAACAAAAGACTTTCTTTCTTTTGTTTTTCCAATAACGTTGCTGTTTATTTTTCATATGACTGTAATATAATTTATTTAATATTTAGGTAGAGTTTCATTTGATATAGAATTTAAATCCTATTGAAATTAAGATTTCTAGTCATTAATCAATGTGCTAGGTGATAAGAATAGAAAGAAAAAAGAAAACCTTTTTTTCATGGAAAAAAAGGAAAATTTTTTTATATAACAAAAAAAAAAATTATTATATATAGATCTATTTTTTTTTTTTTTTTTTGGAGAAGAAAGAGAAGGAATTTACTTTAAACTCAAATTGAGACTTTGGATTGTAATAAAAAATTGAGACTTTTATCAACTTAAAAATTGTAGGAGAAGAAAATAAGAACCAAAAAAAAAAAAGGTTATTGTGAGATACTATTTATGAAATATTTTAGGTGAAGCTTTTTGTTGATTGCACTACTGAGCTTGGCTGAAGGGATTCTTTTTGCAAGAATAACAAAAATTGTTTAACTTTATATAAATCGCATGTTAGCCTTTTGCAGAGTTATAAGCACTATTCCATTAAAATGTTTTTTTTTTCACCATTTAGAGGATGATGATGCTGTGAGCACTATTGAAGTTTCGACTGATATTGGGCCTACTATTAAGGCAAATGCTACCTCAATGATGGAGGCAGCAATTGCTGCATTATCAGGAGAGTTGAACAAACTAAGAACAGGAAGGGCATCTCCAGGTACATTAAGCCATCGCTATTTGTTAGTTTTTATTTATTTTCTTAGTATGTTTGTTAGATTTATTGACACAGTTATGAGTGAGAATGTCTCTACAGGAATGCTTGACCACATTATTGTTGAACTTGATGGTGTAAAGATGCCCTTGAGCCACTTAGCTGTTGTTTCGGTCATGGATTCCAAGACATTATCAGTAAATCCTTATGATCCAAATGTAATGAACAAAAACTTTACTTAACAAGTTTGCTATTTGTTTCAATTCTAGGGTTTCTTCATTAGCATATGTAATTGTTTGTTTCCTATACTATTACATGGTCTAGAGTCCGATACTATTTAACAGTCATTGATTCTTCAAATCTGTGGATCTAGCGATCAGGATGAAAATTTTCTATATCAGTTGTATTAAGTTTAAATTATTGAATTTAGTTCATTTTCTTTAATCTGCTTTGCACAATACGAGCCTCAATTTTTTATTTTTTATTTTTGACATGCTGATTGGTGCTCATATCTAAACAGTCCCAGTTTGAAAGACTCATTTAAGTGGTAGCGCCTGTTTTATGCAGACCATTAAAAAGTTAGAGAGCGCCATTGTTGCTTCTCCGTTAGGCTTAAGTCCCAAAGTGGATGGTGAGCGATTGATTGCAGTTATTCCACCGTAAGTAGTCATTCTATTTAATCTCACACTGCTTCTTTCCTTGTCCAATAAGCAGCCCATTTGCTGATAATGGCCATTAAAAGTATTTGGCTTAAGACAATTGTGGTTTTGGTTGATACAATATTTTAAGATCTTTTTTTTTAATAATGATGCGTAAGTATTTTCCATGATAAAGCTTGTTCAATCTACACAAATATTGATTGACTTATTTACATTTTTTATGCTCTGCAATGACCAGATTGACAAAAGAGCATATACAGGTAAGCCAATTATTACCCTTCCTTTCATTTATTTATTTGTTTCTTTTTCTTTTTCTTTTTCATCTCTGCACTATTATGACCACTATATTGTATCTACCAGGCTGTGTGTAAGGTGGTTACCAAGTCTTGTGAAGATGCCAGACAAAGTATAAGAAGGGCTCGCCAGAAGGTATGGCAGTAATTTTTTTCTTCTTTATGTTTAGATTTCAGGAGTATTATTAAACAATGTTTATACTTGCTCCCCCTGCTGTTCAAACATAAAAAAGAATGAGGAATGAGGTTGTTATGGTCATCTGAGCACCATGTCTGTATCACTGTGTGCTTCGGTGGCAGGTTTATATCTTGTTAAATAGCACATCTCATTTCAAAAATATCAATTCTTCACTCCCTTACTGTCTTTCATCCTAGAATCATCATGCACTAGCTAGCCAGAGGTTGGTTTGGTGGAGGGAGTGAAGAATTGGTTGACCTTATTCTTTATTTTCTGATATTAGAACTATATCATACTTGACAGCTCAATTTGTCTCAAGTGTGATTTTGCTGTTCCACTGGTTGTGAAAAATTATTACAATTGAGGTCTAGATGGTTCACATTTATTTATCCGGCACCTCAGTTTTAGTGGATGATCTAAAAAATTTCAGTAGACAATGTCTAGCCTCTTAGGTGTCTAGCATGGTGAGCTCATAATAAAATGTACTGTGGCAAGTATTGAAGTGCAAAACACTGTTAGTAGCATTGTGCGGCAACAAGACTAGGAGTGCCATTATAGATAGGGATAATGATTGATTCTATGCATTGTTGTGAAATGGTCCAGTGTTCTTAATGTTTATTGTGCCTAAGCAGATTGTTTATTGGTTTTACAGGCAATGGATACGGCAAAGAAATTATATTCACATGCCCCGAAGGATGATGTAAAAAAATTGGAGAAGGAAGTGAGTTCTAAGCTAATTACAACTAAAACAGTGGATCAGTTTTACAATGTTTTGAGTGTTATCTGACCCTTCTTTTTCCCAGGTTGATGAGTTGACCAAAAAATTTGTCAAGTCTGCAGAGGATATGTGTAAGGCAAAGGAGAAGGAGATTACTGGAGGCTGAGATGCAGTGTCCCATCTGCACTCTGAGTTTATTTTGCAGGAGTACACAGCTTTTAAAAATCTCCATCTTGGTGACTACCCCTTAATATCAGAATACTTGGTGCTTGATTCCATGATAAAGTGAGCTTATGCCATGTTTCTTTTATAGTTAAATATATTTGAGGTCAGTGGAAATTGTCAATCGCATTTGCAGCTAGATGGCAGTTTCAGTAAAAAATCATGTAGAAACATTTTTGATGTGACAAATATTTTCATTTATATTTTTAAGAGCTTTGGAAAATTTTCTGGAGCCTGGAGGAATTGCCAATGATTTAAAAAGGACATGAACCTCAAATGTTGTAACCCATCTGGGGCATCTGACTGTCTAGCTTTGGCATATTAGGCAGTGCTTATAGCATTTTTTGTTCTGGTAGTTGGAGTTAACATGCAGTAAATTTGGCTGCATAAATAAGCCACCAAGAAAATCTAGGACTATAACACAACTTTGCCACAACTTTGATGTGGGAGACTGCAAGTGGTGAGTACATTTGAAAGTGATAAGCAACTAGTCACAGTTCACCACATAGAATAGTTGTGAAAAAATGATGTGATAAAGGATGTCCACTGATTCAATTCATGCTTCATGCTTGCAAACATTTGCCTTGAACAGTAACCATTTCAAGGTATGATTTGCTATTTGGTTCCAACGCATACTTAATGATCTCAATTGCAATTCAAATTGCGTCGGTCCCAATCTTGTTATGTATTTGTAGGAGCAGCTGTGGTCTTTTTTTTTTTGGTTGTTGTTGATAATGTCAAAGGAACAAAATTACAAAGCCTCTAACCAGTACAAAGTTTTCCTCCAATCAAGTTTGAAGAAATCTCCTTCAACTCACTCCATGAAGATTCATAATGCTATCAACGTGTATTACTAAACAAGTCATATAACTCAATAAATAGGTCATATGTGATATGACAAACTTTACATGGATAGTTTAATGAATTGTCATATAGTGTTAGAAAATTTTTTCTCCAAACCCATTGGGAGGCAACCTCCTACAAAACAAAAGGTGGGAGAGGGGGGAGAACACACTTGAAATGGCTTTTAAGAGAATGATTTTGAATATTTTGAAGGTCATTTATTGAAAATCATTCTCTTAAAGCCCATTTCTTCCACTTGGGTTCCTAGAATTTTATCATTCATTTTGAAATGAATGAATTAAATTTTATCACATCGTCAACAATTTAAATAGATATCGAATCGATAAGAGACAATTTGATGATGTGATAAAATCCAATTAATTCATTTCAAAATAAATAGATATGATTTTAAGAACTCTACAATGAAGTTACTTGAAAATTCTTGAGAATCTTAATCCATCTGAAGCTTGATGGCAAATGAAGTAAGGTTTGGCCAGCCTTATGGACATATCAAATCAAGGAAACTACAAAATGTGTCACCAGTAAGGTTACAAATCTAACACTTTCTTTTTTCTTCTTCTTTATTGATGTTGATTGAAGGGTTGGGTTGGCATGGGTTATAAATATTTTTTCTTAACTTGGATTGTACCCAGCTCGTGTAAGCAACATTTTAAATCTAAGTCCAATCCAACCCATGGTATTAATAGTTAAAAAAATGGATTTTTTAAATGTGTTAATTCGATTTATTATTGTATTATGATACTTAGTTTTCATTAAATTGAAATATGATGTCTAATTGTTAAATTATAATACTTTTTTTGAAATATTAGGTTTACAAAGTTGAATACTAATTCTTTTTTATTATTTGGCCTAAGAAAAGAGTCTCAACTTGCCAACCAAAATTAACACAACTCACCCTATGTATTTGTTCAAGAGTTACTATGACTTAGTATGGATTGGAAATTTCTCAATTTGAAGAGTTTGGGGTGGATTAAGAAAAATCATAATCCCATTGTAATCGAAGTCATGCATGCCCCCGGTCTCTAGGGTTAATATTTCCTCTTTTGGGTAAGTAAATTTTAAAGCATAGCTCCGTTTATTTCAATGTAAAGTATTTTTAGCTAAAGAGATGGGTAAGTAATTATTACGAGTATATTTTGTTATTTTTTTTACTAATTGTTTTGATTTTTTCAAAATTTATTGGTTCAAAATGTTTATGTTCATTATGCTTGTAAATAATAAGTATAATGTTTATTCTCACCAACTTCATAAAGATATGTCTTCAAAGAATAATAATAATATATGTAAATTACAGATTACACACCATTATGTTTGCCCAAATTTTCAATTCAGTTGTAACTTAAAATTTTTTATATATATTCATTTTAGTGCATTTGAAAACTAAACTTAAAAATTCAAATGCGTAAGTACAAATACTTGAAACGTCCAAAATGGCACTTAGATTTTTTTTTTTTGGTGTGTGTGTGACTTTTAAAAGATTGGAGGTGATTTTAGAAATTTTGAGACATATTGTGGCCATTTTGGAAATTTTAGAAGGTATTTTCAACATTTCAATGGTTTTAGGGGCAATTTTTTTTTTTTTTTTGGGGGTCATTTTAGTGGTTTAAAGGGGAATGTTTTAAAGATAAGAAAAATGACATTTTTTATAAAATGTTTTACGCCAAAACAAACAATCCCAAATATGAGAAACATGAACTAATTTAGAAGATGAAATGAGAAAATGAGATAAACATTTTCCAAAATATGTTTTATGCTGAAAAAAATGACCTATATTTCCCAAACACTTAGAAGATTGAAAAAATGAGGAAAACAACCTTGGCAAGTCTAGTTAGAGCAATAGGAGGAAGTTAGGGAATATTTTTAGATGCTCCCAGAGTTCCTCTTGCATTCATGGTTAATCTCACTAATAAAATCCACCATGAATGTGTGAGGGCGCATCACGTTACTGTACTTTGAAAGTACCTAATAATTACTCGAAAATTAGACTCATACTCAATTAATACTCGGGCTTAGGTTTGAGATTTGTCAAAAATTTCAAGTCCTCACTGAAGAGCTGGCTCAAAATGTAACAAATTTTCACTTGAGAAAGGTGAACTAATTTACAACTACTGGGTACCAAAACCTTTACAATTTAAAAACAGGATTTAACATACTTCAAGATGAAGTATTCCTCCAAACATCTATACATACTGCCTACTTCAAACTATGTTTCCTTCCGCTTACCAAAAATAACCTCTTTGGTCACAAGCTTTATACCCCTCACCCAAAGTTCAGCTGTTTCATACCCACCCTCGCACACAAAATGCACCTCCTTGTTCTTGGTAGTCACCACCCTAAAAATACCAGGTTCGTCAGCATCACCCTTACTCTTCCTATTCTTCCTAAAGGCATGACTAGGCCCAACCTCTGCATCCCGACAAATCACATTTCTCTGGCTTGACTTTCCCCATTGCAACACCCCTGCAGACCCCACCATTCTCATCTCCTTTTCATGTGGACTTCCTTTGCCTCCCTTAGTGTGCTTTTGTACTTGGGCACCACCCAAGACTAATTTGCGCGCAAGCTCGTCTAGTAACACACTCTCTGCATCATTTTTCCTGCCAACGATTTTCCTTGCAAGTGAGAGGGCAGTTTCACCTCTAGCATTCTTAATATCGCAATTGGCCCCATGTGAGATCAAGAGCTCACACATTGAACCATGGCCTTCCTTGGCAGCTAACATGAGTGGAGTGTAACCATCCCCATCAGGGACATTTACATCATAGCCTCTACTGGTAAGCAATCTAACCACATCCAAGTCACCACGTCGAGCAGCATAATGTAAAGCATAGAACCCTCCTGCATTGCGATTGCCCTTTTCTAGGGCAAATTCTAGCATTACCTTCTCAAACAAGTCACGATTCTGATTTAACTCAGATAAGGTGATTGCAGTTTCGCCAGATTTGTTGTGCAGCTTTACATCAGCCCCTGCATAGACCAGCAACCTGAATGCTTCAACATGACCCTTCAGAGCAGTAATCATGACTGCTGACAAACCATTTTCGTCCTGATAATCAAGATTAAATCCTCCCCAACTGATCAGAATTTCCAAAGCCTGAACATCACCAGCTTGGGCTGCAAATATTAGTGGACAGAAAACAGACATACTTCCAGATCTTGGTATCTTTCGAGTTTTGATTACATCTAATACTGCTTTTTGAAAACCAAGGGACCACCTGTTTGATCCAGCAATTAAACTTGCAGACTGACCAACAACATTGACCAAGCCAAAGTCAGCACCAGCCTTGGTCAACACTCTGAGACACTCTTGATGCTTATATTTTGCACAGATCATCAAGGCCGTGTCACCACAATCTGTTTTTGAGTTTAGATCACAACCAGAGTCAATTAGGCATTGAAGAATGGTGGATAATCCAAGACGAGCAGCCATGTGTATAGGGCGAAACTCAATTTTCTTGGTTGTCTTAACAAGGCATTCTACATTGGAACCACAACTTAAGAGCACCTTAACAGCCCCTTCATTGCCACATAGGATAGCGTGGTGAAGGAGGGTTCTTCCATAATGAGGAAAATCAGAAGAGTTTTGTTGTAGGAGCATGCGCAGAATTGCACCACTCACTTCAAAATACTCCACTGCACACCAGGTGATGGCGTAAGGCTCTGCCAACCCTGCACCTACTCGAAATTCTTCCCCTGTAGCCATGTCCCAAGACCATGCACCCAACTTCACTTTGATGTCCGTCCTAGCTCCAGCCTGTTTTTTACATTTTAGGAGACAGATCAAGGTGAGGAGAAGAAAACAAATATTAAAAGAAAAAACAGTGATGAGTCTGTCACTATCTTTATCCAATACAGAATCTGCAGTACAGATCCTATCACAAAGTATGAATATAGCCAAATTCTCATGCAGCTCTAGAAATGTGAAGCATTGGCTTGTCATTCGCAGGTACAGATCCAGCTGTAATGGGTACTTCATCAACATCACAGAGGGACCTACACCTTTAATGGTTCTAACAGATTTATGAATTTGAGACAAATGACCAAATTTTCATCTTATTCTCCTCTCCCCCCCAAGCATTACAGACATTCGCACTGGCTTGTCATCCAGCTGTAATGTCTACTATACCAACATCACAGAGGGACCTACCCATTTAATGAGCCAAACAGACTTTCGAGTAAGAGACTAATCAGGGTCATATGCAAATGCTTACACTACTATTTTGTTTGATATTAAAGGTCAATTTCACTTGATTGGTACATTTATGAGGTGTAAGCACAGTAAGAGTAAGCAATTAACTGCAAAAGAAGAGAGCCCACAAAACCATGTGCCTGATTGTTCTAATAATTAATAGCGACCCTTAAAAGACTCACCTGGAGTAGCAAACGAACGATGGGGGCCTGCCTACTAACCACAGCAGCAGCAAGTGCAGTACAGTCAACATTCATGTGAACAGAAGGCTTAGATGACCGAAGCAGGACCCGGTCAGCTGCACTGGCATCCACACCACACTGCCATTAAGCAAGGACAATCATGTCAACAAGATAAATCAAACAAGCTTTCAATAAAACATAGAGGAGGGAATCAATAACAATATTAATTGACCACGTGAAAGGACTCTTGTCACACATTGCAATAAAATGAGAGAAATGTATCCCCACGCAACATGAAAACGCAAAGGACATCTTTGTAGTGAGAGGCTCTCATTTTTATTAGCCTACCAACCATCTCTCTCAAATCCAAACCCTGCAAAAGTGAGAGTTTTGTATACTAGGTATGACATTTTTTGCAAGGGTTGAAAAGCTTGTCAGTGACACATCTAAGTTTCAAGAAGCCAAACTTACCAAGAAAGCTAAAAACACATTGGTGTGTTACAACTGCCAAGTAAGCACCATAGTATACACAGGTGAACTGTGTAGAGGGACAGTAACAGTATATATATTTAATAACTAATATATTTGTGTGTGTGTGAGGCATAGTTAATATAAAGTGACACCCTTAATGCGATGGTCACTCCGCAAGTATAAGTGCTTGTGGGGTGTACGGAGGCAAGGGCCGAAGTTCAAATCTCTAGGAGGGAGACTCACACATATATACACTTAGATTAGGCTAGAGTAGAATTTCTATCTTATATCTAAAAAAAATATTAAAAAAATGACATTAAAAAAGCACCATATAATGCTCATTTCTGTTTTTCTACAATGGTCTACAGTAATATCTAAAAAGTTGGCAATTAACAGCCCAATATGAATACAAAGTTTTACCTTCATGAGAGTGTCTACTACATCCACAAACCCACTGCAGCATGCTGTGACAAGAGCACGAACAGCAATATGGGGCCGGATCAGATCAGAGCCCATAAGCAGCTCCACAAGCCTTGCATGACCATGACAGCTAGCCTCCAGCACAGCCTCTTCACAAGCTGGCTGCGATGCCCCAGCTTTAAGTAAGATATCAAGAATCTCAAGGTAGCCCTCCCTCACTGCTGCTGTTGTCGCGAAGCCCCTGAAGAGTTTCTGATTCACATCAGCTCCAATGCTCTGTCATTTAGAAGTGCCAATCCTTAGTACATTATAAAGCCATTGACAAGACTCCACAAGAAGACAATACACTCATTTTTCTATTTTTATTTTCTCAAAATCTCTAAGAAAGTTAAGCATTTTGGGCTCGTCATTATTACAGAAAGTAATGCCACAAGCAGACAAAATGGGGAACAAATCTGAAGTGGTGAGCCAAGTATGGAACTTTCATTAGGCAGTACATAAAGCCTTTAATAAGAAAGGGGGATGTATCATATGTGTACCCTTATGTACTTATCCTGCTCTGGCCAAAGGTCAGAAACAACTAAATATGAGCACTAAGGACTGATTAATACTGATAAAACCAAAAAGGTAGATCTAAATATCTCTCCTTTCATCTCTTCCTTGGATACTCTTTTCTTTCTTTTTTTTTCTTTTTTTTTTTCAGTTACGGAGGGAAGGGAGGTGGGTGTAATTGGATCTGAAAATACATACCTACCTTTTTATGATAGGCTAGTTGATGCCTTTTTATTGTTTTATGATTAACTCTAATTATGAAATACAGTAGCTCAGTAAAAGGATAAACAATAGGAATGACTGGGCCACAACGTTGAATATTTACTCTATACCTCGAATTACACACATTTACTATATAAAACTAAAAGAAGACCAGAACATCCGATATTAAATAAATAATTGCACAAGCAATAGAGAAATATCAACACTCACAGTAACAGCCCTACTGTATGTTTTGTAACAAAATGCAACACATGACAAGGAAGTAAGGATCATGAGATCATCACATTTTTTTGTGCTTACGCATGAATAAAAGTTTTAACAGTAATTTGTACAAAGTTTTGTGGAGGATAGTTGGCATACTATTTTAGCAACCTAAGCAAAAGATCACTATGCTGTCAAAATAATTGAACTCTTCCAATTGGCACTTCCAATTTTTCCACCTGAGACATCCAGAGTTCAAATCCCCCCTCCCCCAAGTATCACATTATTCCAAACTTAAAAAAAAAAAAAAGAAAAAAAAAAAGAAAAAAAAGACTATTCCATTTATACATATTAAAGAAAAACAGCATTTTCCATTTCCCATAAGTAAAAACAAAAAACAAACTATAGATGAGTAGATCTAATAAAAACCCAACTGCCAATCAATGCTTAACAGAACATGAATACCAACAGTTCGGGTTTCTACAATCTACAACAGTTAAAAAATACAAAACAATTAAGGGTCAAAATCATCAACAAACTTCAGTAAATACAGACCATTCAGAAAAACATTCTAGAATATTGGCATGATATGTGTAACAGCTATGACAAAAGTCCATGACTCCGCTCTGATGGTTGAGAAAAATTGTTTTATTGCTTCTGTATTTTCGACCCAACCAAGAGAAAACGCTACATTAAAGTACTGACCGCTTAATCACAATGCTTCACCAACACATTTAATTACCTGAGCAGCTAAATTGATCACACAAACAGAGTCTTAAAGTTCACGTAAATAATCAGAGAGACAGGCCCCACGGTCCCACACAAACTAAAGATAAAGAGAAAATTATAAAAACAAAGGCAAGAGAGTTTTGTAGCTCAACTGCCCCGTGTTTACAACGAAAACAGAGTTCAAATCCCCGCACCCATGGTAACTATCCTATTATAAAAATGAAAAACCAGAAAATCAAGACTTGGATTCGAACCCAGCCCATATTTACATTAATGAGAGATAATGAGCCATTTATGTTGGGGACCTAATGAAGGGAAAATCATTAAAGACTATGAATCCTAAAAGAGTAGAGACAGACATAAACAACTTTAATGCCCAAAATCATAGTGTGGTGATTCAAATATCAAACCTTAGCTTTCCCAAAGCATTGCTTTAAGATTTAAAGCTTAATTAAAAAGAATCTTAATACTATACCTAAATCTTCACAGTAATTAAGGAGCAGATATAAAAAGTCAAATATGCTCAAATTTTTCCAAAAAAAAAAACTTAAAGCACTTTCGAATAGTAAATACTCTCACAAAATATGGTGATAGAAGCCTTAGATTTTCACGCATAATATGCTTCCAAATCAGTAAAAATGAAAACTTTGAATCACACGTAAAATTAAAAACACTTGGACTGTTCTAAAATAAGCATAAAAAACTTTGGAATCAGTGAAAACCAGCAATGAGAATACAAAAAACCATAAATCTCAATCTGAATCACCAAAATGCATATAGAAACACTGTCAATATTTTCAAAAACAAAACAGAACACTTTACAAAAGAGAAAAAAATTCAAAGTTAAAAACAGAAACGGATCTCAAATTTGATCACTAAAACAAAACACTTTCAATATTTTTCAAAACACAGAAAACAGTTTCACTTACTGAGAATCAACAATGCGAATGAAACAGTTTAAAAAAAAAAAACGAAAAACTCAAGCTTGAGTGAGAGAGAGAGTTACCAGCAGCTTCTTCACGAGGGAGACGTTGCCGGAGTGTACGGCAAGGAACAAAGCGGTGACGTCAGTCTTGAACTCGTTGTACTCGACTCGGACCTGACTCGCCGATTCATCGCACGGTATCACCTCGGTCTTCCTGCTCTTCAGGCACACGGCGCCGACGAAGTTAACGTCGACATACGGATCGGCGATGAGCTCCAACGCCGACTTCAGATCGCCGGAGAGAGAAGCTTCTAGAAGGCGTTGCGAAACTTCGGCCTCGTAGTCCACCGGAAACACCTGTTTCCCGGAGAACACAGTCATTGTATGGTGTTTTGGTACACGCGGCGGAGGTTGAGCTCAGGTAGTACGAAACTGTGGCTGCAACTTCAGGTGAAAGACTCGCATGCGGGTGTGTGAGAGAGAAATGGAAATGCGAAGCTCGAGAGAGAGAGAGAGAGAGAAAAAAACTTGAAAGAAGTGAGCGCCAGAGACAAGAGAGAGTGGGGTGCGAATTTATTGGGATGGTTTTACTGTGATTTACTAATATTTAACCACGGTTAAATAAAATACTATAAATAAAAGGTGGTTAAAAATCTTGGGTCAGTATCGATTGGTCAACAAAAAAAAAAGGCTGTAAATCTTGGCTCGGCTTCAGTCTTGGATAAAATATCGTATAATTTGAAATATAAGGTGTTAAAACTTAAAAGTGTTAAAACGTTTGAATTTTCTCAGCAAAAAAAAAAAAAAAAAAAAAAAGTTTGAATTTTCAAATATTGGAAACCATAATTAGACTTTATCCATTTGATTGGATTTGTTCAACTATTATCCAAAATGTTATGTTTTACTTACAGCAAGATCATTAACAAATCTTACATTTAAATCATGTTTATTTGTCAAGAATCATGTAACTCAATTAGTATATTTTTAAAAATATTATGGATTTAAACACTGCATTCTTTGACTATTGAATTATAAAAAAGAAAAAACTATGTTTCTTGAAAAATAAGCATAGAAAAAAGAAAATTAATAATAAATACTATGGTTAAAATTCACAATCCAAAAGTTTAAGCCGATAAGGAAAAAAAAAACTACAAGGGGGCAAAAGTATGAATTTTTTCAACTATAGATTGACAAATTTAATTTAATTTAATTTAAATCATACATGGATAAAGTGAAACTACACTAAAAAAAAATAAGGTGAAATTAATCTAAAATGTAGAGAGAGAAAATTCAAATTATATCATTTAAACTTATCTTCTCAAAAAAAAAAAAAAAATCATTTAAACATAAAGTACATTCAATTGTGCTATAATTTATTATATTCTCTATTTAATTCAATTAATTGTGCTATGAAGTATGATCTATTGATATCTTCGCATATATGTGTGAATTTCAAATAATTTAACTGATAAAATATCTTATCGTCGAATAAGAAATCAATTGTTGGCTTTAATTAGCTCGATAGAGTTGACTTATTGATCACTTGCTCTTGTTGTTCTTCTTATAGATACTAGTGGGACGAGGTCAATGGTGGTCTTGTGGCCATTGATGGCTGCAATGGGGTCGATGGAGTTGTGCTTCTTGGTTGGGTTATTCCTTGAAGACAACTTTATTGGCTAGGATAGTGCATGTAATTTGTAAAAATACAAATACAGAGAGAGAAAGATAAACATGGTTCAACATAATGACTTACATATATAGTAAAAGGCGCTTAAAAGCTACATGTTTACTTTTCTAAATTGTATGTTACCAAGAACCCAATGAAAAATATATACTAAGTGTAATATGGTACACTTAAAACTATGATAGCCTATGGTATTTTGCAAAACCTTGCAATATACATTTATGACAATATCTTAATATATTATATGAGCTACACATTTACGGTATTATGCTAATATATTCTCTTATCCCACTCAAACTTAAGGTGGAGGAGTAGCAAAAACTTGAGTTTGAAAAGAATGTATCCAATGCTTGTTGAAAGAATCAAGGCCCACAAAGAAACATGAAAAATATCACCGTCCAAGCAAGAGAAGTCTATGAAATGCATGATGCGGGAGTGGAAGTAGCTGCATCTCCAAAACATGTACTTAAACAATAGTTTTTAGTTTTTTTAAAAATATATATTTATGAAAAAGTGTGTAAAAATATGTGTAATATTGTTTAAAAACTGAAAACGGTTATTTAAGTTGTGATACCAAATAGACCCGTATTGTGTGGAGTAGAGAACTATAAAAGTCAAATCATAGGTCAAGTGTATTGCCAAAATGAAAACTGGCGCTAATTTTGAAGTGCATATGAGACATATGGATGACGTCTTCAAGGTAAGAAATAGAGTACGCAACCACAAGAAAGCACATGATTAGGACTGAAACAGTTTGTGAAGGTGTATGTAATGCTCAAATGGTGATAGGACGTGAATGTAGATCTAAGGAGTCTAGGTTAATTAACATGGTATAGTCACGAATATTGTGACTTAGATACCATGTTAAAATAGGAAGAAGAAATAAATGATATATTGAGAGAGTATGATAATTAACGTAATTTGACCGAATGACCTATGTTCACAATCTAAAACCTAAAATGACTACATTTTTATTACTATTGAATTCTATGTTACAAAGAACCTGTATTAATATGAATACATTATGTTATCTCCAAATATCACTATTGAACATTACTATTGAATTGTATGTTACAAAGAACCCGTATTAATACGAATACATTTTGTTATCTCCAAATATCAGCATACCAAGCAAGTCTAATTACCAAGGATCTAAAACTCATTCCCCTTCCATGAAGTTTTATATCTGAGTAATCTCTTCTTATTCATACAAAATAAATCCACTGAAACCGACACCGAATCTTCTTAGACATTTACCCTTGATTTCTTTTTTTTTTGCCAAATATTTACCCTTGATTTCAAAGGACACATTTGAGTACTTCCCATATAAAATTCCAAAGTTGTCTTATTTTTGCAGATAAATTATTATCTTCTTTGTTTGATCAGGAAAGAAAATAGCTAGAAAACAACAAACATACTATGCAGACATTCTGCATTGTGATAAGCATATTATCTTCAGAGGCCAGAGTGTGAGATTTCTTCGAGAATTGCAATAATGCTTTTACCTATATAATCGAACACGAGACATTATTAACTCAATCAACCCCCTACGTACATTGTATATGCATTGCCCACCATAGTAAAACAGTGTCATCAATGTTTCTCACACTGTCAAGGGGGTTCTGTTTCCTTTTTCACTTTTACTTCATATACTTACCCTTAAAGGGAAAAGAAGAAAAACAATCTGCGTAAAGAAAAAGTTAGACTCCGAGCCTTCTAATCTTTTATCCAAAAAATAAAAGAAAAAAGAGAGCTAGTCCGAGCGACCAAGTCCTGGATACTCCGTAGTCAATACGAGTACTAGAGAAGCAACAATTTCTGCTTACTTCAGTCAATCTTTTTTGACCAAAATTTCCACTCTGTCAACGTATGCTTTCGCTGTCTGACTGAGTCCTCGATCGGTCTAATGCATAAAATTATTCTACTCCATATGACAGTATTACTACAGCCACGTTCTTTTTAGTTTTCACAGCCTGTTTCTATTGAGAAAGTAAATTGTAATTGGTTTAATATTTATTTTTAGTGAGGCTTTTGGTTAAATATTATGCAAATTGGAGTTTATTTGTGATATGGACAAAGTTCAAAATTATTTAAGAAAATGAGAAAAGATGTGAATTTTGGTAATAGTATTGTCAAAATTGTGAGAAAAAGTATGAGAGAGGAGAGAGAAAAAGTGATTTCGGCAATAGTAATGCTGAAATATCGGCCCAATTTTACCAACTAACTTTGATCGAAACAATGAGAGAAAAAAAAATTTTGAATTGCCACAATTCAACTTTTTACTTTATTTTTTTTATTTATCTCTCCCCTCTCCTCCTATTTTGGCACTTTAATTACCACAATTCAACTTTTTTTTCCCTCCTCTCTCTCCTTTATTTCGGCAATGAGATTGTCATGATTAAAATTTTTTCTCTCTCCTCTCTCCTCCTATTTCAGCAATGACATTGCCACAATTAAATTTTTTTCTCTCTCCTTGTTTCAATTAGTTTAGTTGGGCAGCACAAAAATTGGGCAATTATTTCAGCAATACCATTGTCGAAATCACTTTTTCTCTTCTCTTTTCGTCACATCATTTCTCTTTTCTCTCTCTTACTTTTTCTCACAATTTTGGTAATATTATTGCTGAAATTTACATCTTTTCTCATTTCCTTAAATAGCTTTGAGTAATATCCATATTACAAATAAACTCCAATTTGCACAATATTTAGCCTAAAGACTCTATTTTTACATTAATCCATTTTCATACAGAACTATAAGTAATAAAGCAATTAAGGAAAAAGTTAACGGATGCTCTAAAGTATTGGTTTAGGAGATATTTTTAGAAAAATTTCATGGCAAAAGAATATTTAGCCTAAAGACTCTATTTTTACATTAATCCATTTTCATACAGAACTATAAGCAATAAAGCAATTAAGGAAAAAGTTAACAGATGCCCTAAAGTATTGGTTTAGAAGATATTTTTAGAAAAATTTTATGGCAAAAGAAAAAAGCAATTAATTGTTTTGATGGCTCTCTATATTTTTCATAAAAGTTGTATCAAAACTTTCTTAAAATGGTTTTGTGAAGACAAATTACCAAGAGTCACGCATCTTGGGCTGTGGGCCTAATTCGAGGAAGACTCATGGGCCGAACAGTGTGGCATTTATTAAACATTCTACTTTCAGAAGATTCGCACATAGGAAACGGCGATTCTGTCCGAGGAGGGTATAGTCCTCGGATTAGAAGAGTTCAGTTCAAGGATGAATCCCAGTGATTGAAGTAATCCTCCTGGAATCCCCAATGACAGAAATGACCTCTGTGAACTTACTGGAAAGGAAAAGATCCCCAAAATATCTGAAGAAAGGCTGCTACCACTACATTGAATACCCTGCAACTACTTTTCTGGCCGCATTTATGTGGAAAAGACCTCTGAACAGTGCTACCAAGACTATTACCTCTCACAGGGAAGCCAAAGAAAAAATCTGATGGGACAAGTATCAAGGGACGCCTTAGATGAATGACAAGTGTAAGGTTATGATGATTAGAAGATGATTATATAGTGTAACTCCCCCTCCATTGTAGGGGGGGAATTATTTTTTGGGCAAAAGGAAAAAGATCGAAAGAAAAGAAAAGAAGAAAAGAACTAGAACGTGAATTACATAACATGATGTCTCCTCGAACCTAAATAAAACTTATTTATACCAAATTATCTCGATATGCTTTGGCCCTTTGATCAGCTTTTTAGTTCGTTTTTAAGAATAGGTTGAACGTAGTTCTCGCCATTCGGACCTAATTCTTTAACCCACTCTCTACAAATTTATTGCAGCGGACTTATTGGGCCCAGGTCCTGCATGCTTTGGACTTGAGTGCACAATTTGTTGCCCTACAGGTTTATTAACAATTGTTTTAAGGGTACCCATTAACATGACTCATAAAGTAATGCTACATGCTCAAAACTTTTACATCGTTTTTTTGTAATAATTAAATTGACAAGTTTTTACTCATTTTTATTTGGCATTCACCACTAACACAACTTTTTGCTTACCATTAGTAATATGTCATCAAGAATTGTGAAATTTGTTGTGTCTCTAGAGTTATTATAAGCAATGACATATCAACACAACTTCTTTAAAATAGTTGTAATAGAACAAAAAATTGTATCACCGTAGAGTTTATTCTAGTTTGTAGCTAACGATTATAATTCTTACTTAAAAAAATTAAATATAATTACATATTTTGAGAGTATAACCATTTAATTTATATGTTCTTTATATTCTTGATATATATATATCAAATTTTGTACTAATAAAATATTATTTATTACCGATTTATAATTTTAATTTTTATACTAGAAAATTTAAATATTTAATTGACAATATAATTATTAATTTTTTATTTTTTAAAAATGTAGATATTGAATAGAGCTATAATTAGCCAAATTTTGTCCTATTCTGTATTGGCACAAAATTTTCACGTGCGAATCACAAATTAGCACTACGACAAGTGAAATGGTCGTTAATATATATATGTGTCGTGAATATATATATGTGGCCGGGTCAAAGTCTGGTGAGTTTTTAACCCAAAAAAAAAAAAAAGTCTGGTGAGTTGATCAGCTTATCGTGTAGAAGTGGATTTCCTCATATTAAATACCAATGTAGTGGTACTGTAATGACTCGTGTCACCTATTTACGACTCTATATGCTAGGGACCCTTTTGAAGAAGAGGAAGAATATCTGGCCAATCACCATTAATTGATGTATCCATCCTACAGATTGGGATCCATATATATTCAGCGGCAAAATATTAAGGGAGTGTTTGGATTGAAAGTATCTCAAAATTTAAAACTCTGAACTCAAAACACGTGACTCAGAAACATAACTCAATTCTCAAAACTCTATCTCACTCAAAACCCAAAACTGAAAAAAGTTGTTTGGCTCTAATATCTCAAATCCGTGCCCCACATCTTAATTCTCAATTTTTTCACTTTTGGTGGAGCCCACAGCCACAGCCTGCAATAGCTTTTGTCTTTTTTGGTTATAGGTGCTGTTAGTTGAACTTGTTATTGTGTTGGTTGTATCTATACACTGCCACTAGGTCCCACATAGATGAAATAATAACCAAAATACCATCAAACCCAGTTTTTGAAAACTGAAAACACCATGAAACCAGTTCTCAGTTTTCATTCCCATGTCTCAAATTTTTGAGAAACAAGTTTTAGAAACCATGACTGAAAACAACGCCAAACAAATTGCAACTCAGTGGGGCCCACGAAATTTGAGTTTTGAGTTATCAATTTTGAGTTATATAAATTAATGGGGCCAATCACCATTAATTTATGTATCCATCCTACAGATTGGGACCCATATATATCCAGCGGAAAAATATTAAGTGGTTCTGGGTGTATCACCCTCTACCAATCACAACTCGTCACATAGGTGAGTTGTGCACAAAATTATGTCACCAAAATTTTCCAAAAATATTTGATACACCATACATCGATCCGCTCTGGTTTCGTGTCTAAGAGAGGACGCTGCTGAGGCCAGAGATAATGGTACGTACATATATTATTGAACATCCCGGCCGGTTCAGCTGGATGCACCAAATTTACTCACCATCTAGGATCTCACAAGATCTTCCAGACACAGGACTACTTGTACATTATCCCATTGTCACACTGGATTCAAACCAACTGTACCTCGCTGCAAGTTCTCAATTGTGATATAGTGATATATGTCATTATCTAAATGGGTTTAATACACAAAAAAATATTGTAGCACTGAATTCAAGCCAAGTTATTGCCGCAAGTTCACAACGGCAATGGCTAGCGGTGGGATTGTATAAAAATAAAATCAGGTCCCACGATGATAATAAGTAATTTGGGATGAGGGGAATGCATTTTCCAATAAGGGACCATAGTCCATACTCACGCACGTGGATGATAATGCTAGTGTAGACTGTAGACTGTGTATTGTTACAGTAAACTCTGTTTAGAATCTTTTTTTATTTTATAATTAATATAATTTGATATAAATAGAATTTATACTATATATATATATATATATATATATAGGCTGAATTGGTCGATATAATACCTGCATGGAGTACTTAGCATCTAGGAAGTACAAACATGAACATAGGTGTGGACTATGAACACAAATACGACATAATAACACAAACAATTTCTTAAAAATTATAACATAAAATAGCCAGTATGACAGAAACATAACACCCTAAATAAAGTGTGACTACTTCCTAAGTTTACATGAAGTATGAAAGGCATGAAACACGGCATAAAGTGTGACTACTTCCTAAGTTTACATAAGGTCAATAAGAAGTATGAAAGGCATGAAACACAGCAGACACGTTATGTTTATTGTTTTATTGGAGACAGCAACACTGACGTGCCTGTCGATACTGGGAGGAGACATGTATGTTGTTTATCAGATCTCCAACCCTTTTAATTATATCTGTCTCAATAATATAGTCTAATAATTTTGAGTATGATATAATATTTGCTTTTAGATGCTTCTACTAATGAATCCAACTACTATATCCTAGAAATTGATGACAGTTACAAAATTCTTGAGGCCAAACGGCATTACCGTGTAACAATAGATTCCCCATTTGGTAGTGAAAGTGGTTTTGGTCATATCTTTGGGAGCTATCTTGATTTGGTTGTACCCTGAGAAACAATCCATAAAAGACATTAAGGCACTTCCCACCATGTTATCCACTAAGACATCAATGTGAGGGAAGGGAAAGTCATCCTTAGGGCATACCTTGTTCAAGTCCTTAAAATCCATACACATCCTCACCTTCCCATCTTTCTTAGGTACAGGCACAACATTGGCTATCCATTCGGCTTGGTGTACAGGTTTGATGAACCCTACTTTTAATTGCATAGTGACTTCCTCCTTGATTTTGAAAAGCCATTCAGTCTTCATTCTTCTTAACTTTTGCTTGACGAGCACCATGCAATCATGAGTATCAACATGATTTTCAGCTATCTCGAGGTCAATTCCTAGCATATCCTCATAGGACCATGCAAATACCTCTTGAAATTCCATGAGGAGTTCTTGAAGATCTTTTCTTTCTTTTTCATTTAGAGTTGAGCCGATTTTAATTAAGCGTGGATTCTCATTAATGCCAAAATTAATAGTTTCAAGAATTGGTTCCATAGATTCAATTTTCTTTTCCAATTGTTTATTAACTTCATTTTCAAATTCATTTGAATCATTTAAGTGCAGAATTTCAATGTTATGGGACACATCAAAGTAAGCCAAATCAGAATTCATCTTATTGAAAATATTGAAAAGTACATAGAAACTTGCATTACAAAACTTTTTCCCCATGTTTTCTAAAAACCCAACCCAAGTCCAATTATTATAGGGCACCACAATAGGCATGATGAATTTGGAAGGAACACTTGGCTCTCCATCTATCGTTTTTTTTTTTTTTTTAAGATAAGTATCGTTTTTTTTTTTTTTTTTTTTTTTTTCTTTTTTTTAAATAAGTATCCGGTTTTGATTTTGTGTGAAAAAGAGTTTTTAATTTTATTTTTTAAATATTGTGCTAACGTGGAAAATTGTGGGAGTTTCAGAGACTTCGGTTATATATATATATATATATTTATATAGATTACTTGAACAAAATAATTATAATAGATATATGTATGCAATTTATAATTGTTACTTTTTATGATGAACTCATTACTAACAAAATTTTATAATAAATATTCTATAATATATGTATAATATTTTACAAAAGGAAATTTACATAAAACATGATCCATGTATCGCACGGGCAACTTACTAGTTTGTCTAATTGTCAAGAACAGCTCATATTTGATATAATAGTAAAAAGAAGTTACTATGATCTATTGGATAACAGTAAAAAATACTTAATAAAAAGAGGTAAAAAATGATAAATTTATATAATAGTAAAAATAAGTTACTATGATCTATTGGGTAACAGCAAAAAAAAACTTAATGAAAAGAGGTAAAAAAGGCTAAATGCAACATTAGAGTGCCACATGATAGGACCTCATGCACTCTTACAAGAGGTCTCTGCTTTGTATGGTATTTTGTAACTTTTAAATTGCACACGTGTCAAGATTTTAAGCGGTCATTTTTCCTGCATGGCAGCACGGCCTTAATTGCAGGAAAAAGCTTCTGCTATTATTTATAGTATATGATATTGATTTAAACTGGAGATGAAGATATAACTCCAACTCAAAAGGATTGAATAAGAAAATTAAACTTAAGCGTAAGAAATACATACATGAGACCTTCAGACGATGTTGCATCAGACTTATCTGATAGATGTCAGAAGCAGATAGAGAGTGAAATATGACTAACCACAAAGATGGTAAAAAAGGATGAACCAAGATGAAGTGGAAAAACTGGTATGCTGAAATCAGAATATGGCCATGCTATAGAAGCAAGACAATATAAAGTTGGCTACAGAAGCTAGACAATATAAATTTTATATTGGATAACTGAACCTGTCTTCCGTTCAAAGATCTGCTTTTAGAAGGCTGTTTTGAGTGTGAAATGAAACCTAACTGAACCATTTGATGTAGATGTTCTTTCCACTTCTTTTCCATCTTTGTTCTTCATCACAGAAGCTGCTGAAGCACTTTTAAGGCTCAAGGGCTTCTCATTCTTGCTCTTGTCTTGAGCCTTTTGAGGTTTGGACTGCTTTGAATGATCTTCGTTTTTCACTTCCCCGTCCTAAAACATAGGCACAAATGTAGAACTTAAATAATAAGAGCTAATTTAATAAACCAAACAGACAACAAAACAACGACCTCCTACCTTAAAAGTTGTCAAGACATTGCGTTCTAGCTGGACATTTGAACCCTCATTAAGTTCCCCAGTAGATGAGTTAATAGTTGCATCATCATACAACTTGGCAACATTCTTTAAATTCCCATTTGGCACTGCAGTCTCTGAACCTTTTATTGACAGTCCAATTGACATTGTCCAAAACAATGCCATCATCTCCAACAACACGAATTCGGCCATGAACTCCATTTTGATGGGTTGCCTCAACCCCAGCAACGGGTACAAGATTATCCGAGTCCATCACTCAAACAGTACTACAACAAAGAAAAGACGCATAGAACTATAAGCTTAACCATTAAGACAACATGGGCAAACAACATAAAAAGATAAAGCAGAAAATCTACCAGCTGCTAGCAGTAGTGGCTCTAGGAATTTTTCTCAGGGTGTTTCTTAAGAAGCATAAATTACACAATCTAACAAAAAGAGAAATTCATATATTGACCACAACAACAATCAAAAACCACACAAATACATAAAGTTTACAATTGTCTTCTACGAGTTTTCATATTTTGAAATTGTTGCTTGATAATCTCATTATCAATATTACAAGATATATCTCTTTCAATATACACAACCAAGCAATCATTCATCCACTGATTTTTCATTCAATTGCGCATTTCATTCTTTATATATTTCATTGCTGAAAAACTTCTTTTTACTGTTGCAGTAGCGATAGGAAGGGTCAAAACTAACTTCACAAGCAAATAGACTAATGGATAAGTCCCATGCTTCCCTGTGTTCACTAACTTTTCAGCAAGTTCACTAACTTTTATAAACTATAATTTGTTATAGTGTTGTTTCATTAATTATAAAATTATTAATTGTTGTTTAGCCTAACATAATTTAATTTGTTTGTCTTTTATAATGTATTGGTTAATTAAATTATTAATTATTGTTTATTAGTTGCTTCATTATTTTTCTTTACTAACTATTAGCACATACCCCACTGTGCACTAGCACACACCTCATGTGCATTATCCACGGCCAACCCACTGCCTGCCTAGTGCCTAAGTCCTAACATAATTTAATTTTGTTTTTTATTAGTAAGTTAGGCTAACTACCTCTGCATACCTTTACTTCCCCCAATTCAAATATCCCACCCCGGCCCCATGCCCCCATCCACCCCCCACTCAACAGACAAGCCCCATGGCCCTCAATCACAAGAGCTAATCAAATAAATTCACAAATCACAATACACTTAAAGACAAACTTAGTAACTCACCAACACCAACACCAACAAATAAAGTCAAAACAGGGGAAAATATTAATAAAGTTATATAGTAAAGCTAAGCCATTACAGTTCAAACTTCAAAAGAGAAAGAGAGAGTATTAGATAAAGTGAGAGAGAGAGAGAGAGTCTCATTTCAGTCTTTAGATAAAGAGAGAGAGAGACAGAGAGCCTTAGACCACAGCAAACCCATTAACCCAAAGATGTAAGAGAGAAAAAGAGAGAGAAGTAAAGTGTTAAGATGAAATACCTTGAAGGAGCAGGGAGGCCTGAGGGGCGGCACCGTCGGGCAACACGTCGAGGTGAGGAAGGAATCAAGGCCAAGCGTGATTGATCTCCGATCCAATCGGACTGATCTCCAATCTCCGATGCTCGATGTGCTCTGGAGCTCGAGTTTGAGGCCCGATGCGATGACCAATGTGCTCTGTTGCTCAAGTTTGAGGCGGAGGCACCGTCCGTTGGTCGTTGTCGTTGTCTCGTTGATGACTGATGAGGTTTTTTACTTTAGGTTAGGTTTCTGATTTCAGTTTTTGCTTTGCCATTTGATGAATCAGCAGATGCGTATATTGGGTTTTGGTTTTTTCTTTTTTTTTGGAGAATCCGTGGGTTTGCTTTACCATCTATTGTTTTTTTTCTTTAGATTGGGTTTACTTTACCAATTACCATTTGTTTGTTTAGGATTTATGTTGGGCTTTTTTTCTCTGGGTGGGCTTGCTTTGTTACAATTATTTATTTATTTTTATTTTTGCTTGAAAGTAGAACAAATAATTTTTTTATTTTTTTATTTAAGGGTGTTCCTAATTTTTTTTAAAGGGTAAACAAATAAAAAAATTTAAATTATTAAATATAATTTTTTTTTTCAAGTCAAGGTGGTCTGGGGCCACCCTGGACTGAATGTGGCGCCACCACTAGCTACAAGTCCTATAACCCAAATAAAGAATTTTTACGACAGTCTTCTATTTTAAATGAACTATGAATGTATGAAAAACAAATCATTTGAATTTTCAAACCCCGCACACAAACAAGAGTAAACAAATATGCCAATACTATGAAGAGAACAAATTATTTAGAGAATGCAGTTCATCGAATCAAGTAGTATTTCATAGTGCTTTAATTGTCTCAGACAACATGAGATTTTACAAAGCCCAAGCTACCCAAAAAGCTCTTTAACCTGGATTGGTCATTGCAAACTTGTAAGCGAAGAACAATGCAAGATGTGGGAAAATTTGAGACTCAGTACACAAAAACCTAACTTGAAACTATTTTCTCAGCAAGCAAACGAAGAATATCTATCCAATTACATACCCACTTAGAGAAACCAATGAATTAAACAACTACAGCCAACTAACCAAATCAAAATAGAGCAAAAGAAAAAAAAAATCCACATCAAGCACATTTTCAAAGATAGAAACTAAGATTTTCACATTGATCTGCCACAGACACTTACATGCAACAAATCTTGTTTACTACCCGTATGTTTGTGAATCACAGTACATAGAAACTACTAGATTCAAAACTTTCTCCCATCATTTTCTTAACAACCAAACAAGGAGAGAATAAGATAAAAATTCAAAATCTAATTGCTTGCTCTTACCTAAAAAAAGAAAGGAAAAAAAAAAGCGTGTGTTGAGGTCCAAAATGTGACAAGAAGCCTAGCCCATGGACATGAAGAAGCCCCAGCCCATGGGAAAAGAATAGGGAGAGCTCGGGCTTTGGAAAGAAAGGAAGCCTAGCCCACAAAATAAGAGGGATAAGAAGGACCGACGAGAAAAGGGATAATAAGGAGCAAGACGGCTTGGGAAGGGAGGGGATCTGAGCTCAGAGTACCGTACATGGATCCTCCAATCTCAAGAAGTGGGTCCCAAAGGAAAGCTGAAGGACGCTGAATAGGACGTGGACAGCTCAGGAGGTGGCTTGAGAGACAAGTTATGCTCATTTTGAAAGGAACAAAAAACAAAGGAGGTCATGTCCAAGACAAGCTCCTGGGATCTAGAAAGCAGTGATAAGGACAAGTGATGGCCTCAAGATCAAGGCCTGATGAAAGAACCAAGGGATCTCGTATAAGGCAGACTCGAATAAGACTTTTCTATTCACATGCTTAAAAGGCGAGTCATTTGGAGTGGAAGTTAATCCATCCTGCTTACTTTTGGTCTTTTGGTTTGCTTCTTCAAGGAATTTTTGTTCATTCATCTACATTAGATAGAATCATGGAATCTAAGCTCTCTATCTGTGGTTTACTTGAGATGCCTCTTAATTTGAGAGACTCAACTACCAGAATGAGCCATTTAATTTGTATTATGGAACTCAAAAAGTTTTTCCTAAGATCTTTTTTGTTGGGTTTATTGACCATGAACCAACTATTAACAACAAGATGCATACCTTAAGTGTCTATACTTGAGGCAGTGCTTAAATTCTTTTTTGTAATTTGTCTTTTTACTAAATAAACCGATGATTTGTAGTACGCTTGAAAGCAATTGTTTCTAATTGTTTTCCTAGTTTTGGAATGCTAAAATTAAAATTTGCAAGATAAAAAAATTTCAGGAATGGTATTGCAAGAAATAAAAAAAGGGGTTCTCTTGGACTTCTGGTCTTTTTTCTTTTTTGAACTTTTTGAAAAATTCTAACTTGTTTGTTCACTTGACAGAGGCTTTCAGGAGCATCTTTACTCATACTGGCAAATAAGCAGGACATAAAAGGTGCCCTTACCCCAGAGGAGATTGCAAAAGTAAGGCTGCTGGCTGATAATTTCTTCTTGTTTATGTAGTTAAATATGGCCTTTGTTAGAATGCAGATTAAATATTGTAGACTTGAAATTTGATTTCTCATTGACTCAAGGTACATTTGTTTGTCATATTAAAGCCTCAAATTTGTTTTTTAGAGCTGTAGATTACTAGATTGTCTTCTGCTTATGCACAAATTTCTGTTGAAACTGGTTCCGTCATATGAGTTCTTTTTCTTTCTTCTTCAAAAAAATTCCAGTGGCAAACTATGCATGTACTAGATTCTTTACTCTTTTAGTGTGAAGTGTGAAGTTTGAAACCAAGTTTGGAATCCGAGTATGAACTTCGTGTATTAACACATTTATGCTGGATAACTTTATGCTGGTCATGAGTTCAACTCTGTATGTGGTTGTCAAATATAGATGCTTAAATGTGGTGCATTTATACTATGTAATGCGTATGCCTCTTATGATTGTTCTTTCAATAGAAGAATGATGTCTGTAGTAAAGGGTTTATGGGCCAAATCAATCCATTTTATTCTAGGCATTGTTATTGTATGTTTAAAATAATAGATATTTATACAAGTACTTTGATTAGTGTTTATATATTTGTACAATTAACTTCTAAAAATTCTAAAAGGGTTATTATCACTTCTACAGGTACTGAACTTGGAAGCCATGGACAAAACCCGGCATTGGCAAATTGTTGGCTGTAGTGCATATACTGGTGAGGGGCTGCTTGAAGGATTTGATTGGTTGGTCCAGGATGTAGCCTCTCGAAACTATGTACTTGATTAATGCCTACTCGGGAGTCATTTTTTGTTCTTTGACAATACCGAAGCATTTATGGAAGCTAACACGTAATTGTTCCCACTTCCTAGGCTCTTAAGCATATTTTGTATTCAATGAGAAAATGTGTTAGGTTCGAAAGATTTAGGTGTAAATGCTTAGAATCATATTTTTATTGTGTTGGTAAACTGAGAACAAAACATATCTAGTCTAGGTGTTAGGCAATGCTTAAAAGTGGTTGTTTCAAAGTTTCAAGTCCAGCTGATTGCAGAAAAAGGAAGTGAGTTTCTACCTTACTCGACTGATCGAGAATTAGACTCGACCGGTTGAAAATTGCAGGAATAGAAATTCTGCAGATTTTTAAATCAGGCCCAAACCCGCGAAAACATTTAGGGTTTCATTCAAAATTCTCCACATATAAAAGGGAAACCCTAACTATGTTTTTCAGATTTTTTTTTTGGAAGACTTTGGAGGTGTTCTTGTGAGATCTAAAAGGTATTGTGCCTTCCTCTTTCAAAGTCGCTACCGGAAATCATTCTCATATTATTAGAACCGGTAGATTTGAAGTTGCTGCAACAAGATCAACAACTACTGATGATCTAAACCTTCAAGGGTGGTCTTGACCTCACAAACTAGAGAGTTTATGTTGCTAAACCTTTGAGTAGGATCTCAAAGTCACAAGCATGGGTGCTTGTGTTGCAGTAAGTCCAAGAAGAGAAGAAGTTCGTGGATTCAGAGCTTGCACATGGTCGTGTCAGTAAGTTACTACATGAGGTAGCAATAAATTTAAGGTTAAATCTGATTGTAAAAACTTCAATTCTCTTATAGTGGATTTACTTTATCTTGAGGATAGTTAGGTTAAATCCTCTCCAGGTTTTTACCTTGAAACGGTTCGTTTCATCGGTTTTCTTGGGTCATCATATCGTGGTGTTATTTACTTTTCCACTTTTGTGCATGATATGATATATGCTTGTTTAACCTAGATCCGAATAATAAACCTAAGTAATCACTTTGTTAATATATTAGGTTAAACAATCGGGTTTAAGGAGTCTAAACGAAAAAACAAGTGGTATCAAAGCGGGTTAGCTCTTGTTTATAAGTTTCTTAACCTATAGTTGATCCTTAACCCTTGTTGTCGTGGAACACGGTCACTCTCTTGTGATCGCCCCACACTTTGATGTGAATAACTATGCTTATTGGAAGGTTAGGATGAAATCCTTCTTGAAATCTTTTGATGAGAGAGTATGGCTTTCTGTTTAAAACGGTTAGGAAAGACCAACCACTGCTATTGGTGAATGGACCACTACCTAAAAGGAAGCAGCAAGCTTTAACATTAAGGCTATGAATGCGATATTCAATGCTGTTTCCATGGAAGAATTTAAGAGGATCTCAAATGTGGAGATTTCTCACACTGCTTGGAACATCTTACAAACAGTGCATGAAGGCACTAAGGCAGTAAAAATCAATAAATTGCAGCAGTTGACCTCTAGATTTGAAAGTATTAGAATGTTTGACGATGAATCTTTTGATGAATTCTATGCTAAGTTGAATAATATTGTCAATTTTGCTTTTAATTTGGGTGAAATTTATGATCAACCTAAAATTGTTAGGAAAATTCTTAGATCATTAACTGAGGATTTTAGACCTAAGGTGACTGCCATAACTGAAAGTAAAGATGTTGACTCTACCCCTATAGATGAACTTGTAGGATCCCTACAGTCTTATGAATTTGACTTACCAAAATCTAATAAATCCAAATCTATGGCCTTAAAATCTGTTGATGATGATTGTGGATTCGATGATGAACTCTCATCTACTTAGATTGCTTATCTTGCCAAGAACTTAAGAAATTTTCTAAGAAATAACAATAGGAGGGCAAGAAATAGAAACAATGTTGATACTAAAAATGTGAAGAAGAATGACATTGCCAAAAACAACAATTCTGAAAAATCAAAAGATAAAGTAGGTCAATCTTCTAATAGTTCTTTAGGACAACAATGTTATGGTTGTTAGGGTTATGGTCATCTAAAATCTGAGTGTCCAACATTCTTGAGATCCAAAGGTAAAGCTATGGCTGTTACTCTGAGTGATGATGAAGTTTTTTATCATGATTCTGAAAGTGATCAAGAAGGAAACTTCATGGCTTTCACTACTACTGCTGTAGTAAGTGAAACTGAGACTTCTAATGAGAACCCTTCTAATGGGGAACTCTCTGAGAATGCTGATTTGAAAGAGGCTTATAAGCTATGCAAGATTGTAGCCAAAGATGCTATGAGTGTTAAGTTAGGGTTGAAAAAGATAAACACTCTTGAACAAGAAAAGAAGAATTTGTTGCTAAAGTTGTTTGATGCCAATGAACTCTTGAACTCTTTTAAGATTGAGAACATGACTTTGCTTGAAAAGGTTAAAAGTTTAGAATTAGAATTATATGTTGCTAGAGAACAAATAGATAGGACTTCTACTTCTAAACTAGATGATATGTTACATGTTCAAAAGTCTATTTCTGATAAGATAGGTTTAGGGTTTTTTGATAGTGGATCTACTTCTGTGATGAATCCTCCTAAGTTTGTACCTACTACATCCTCTTCTATTGTTCATCCAACTCTGTCTAAAGTTAAGGTACATAAGGAAGTAGTTCTAACATCTAAAAGAACTAGGGTAGATCTGAGTGAGTCTAAACCTAAGAATCCCATTCAATCTGGAAGCTAGAAAAACCAAAAACCTTAGTGGTTTTGTCACTTTTGTGGTGGAGCTGGGCATACTAGACCAAATTGCTTTAAGTTGAAAGCTTTAAAGCAAGCTTCCAAACAAAAAGTGCCTGTGTCAAAAGCACAAGGTCCTTTGGCACTTATTCATGAGCTGGTAAAGGTTCTTAACCTTTATACCAATACTGGAGTTGAAATTAGGGTCAATTCCATTAGAAATCCTAACTCCAAGTTTGCATCTAAAAGAGTCTAGATGCAGATGACTCAGCCTCAGTGAGTATGTCTGACATGGTCCTTGTGTTAATTCTTTCAATCTCCTCTGACCAAAATTTTTTTTCTTTAGGTTTTGCATTTGCATAACATTCATACATTGCATTCTAGGTTTGTTTTTGTTGTTTTTCATTTTTTTTAAATAAAAAAAAATAGAAAATTGGAAAAAATGGTTTTTGTATTATACATCTTCAAGATGTGTAATTGAGGTTGGCCTATGAAATTTACATTTCATGACTATGTACCTTGTTTAGCTTTGATGAGCTTTATTTTTCTGCACTTTGCTAATTTGTGTTGTGTAATGCTTATATTGTGCGAGTTGTTTATGGTTTTTAAACAAATGCTTTTGATTTTGAAATCACATTCTTTCGATTGTAAGGACTAAAAATTCCTAGGAAAAAGGCATAAATAGCCATCTCACCACTATTACTCGCCAATTATGAACACCTGTGTGCAAATCATAAAAGCCGTGCTCGGTAAGATGTAGCACTTGCACAGCAAAATACTTAAGGTGTTATTGTACATTAGATAAAAGAAGCAAAGAGAAAAATGAAAAACAAAGAAAAATATGCTTCAAAAGAAAAAGAAAATACAAAATAAAAATAAAAAAATTTGCATGGTTGTAAGCATGTTTTCTAGGAGATGTGGGAGTTATATGATGTAACTCTTTAGATTATAGTCACTTTCAAACTTATGTGATGAATAATGTAGAAATTGTGCCTATTTTCTATCTACATATCACCTTGTGAGTATCTCATACACCTACTAGTTGCACACACCATAAGCAAAACTTTGTTAAACTCTGTACATGTGATTGTGTGTTAAGTTTTGTGGCCTTCCAAAATAAAACTTCCTGATGTGTTTAATGCATTTTGGGGGAGTGAGGAAAGAAAAGATTAAAGAAATTTGTTAAAGTTGTTTTTGAAAAGTTTGGTTTTGTAAAACATTTGAAATCATGAACATACATCTCATATCATAAAAACGGATTTTCAACTGGTTCTGCAGAAATTTTTTCCAGAATTTTCAAAATTTCTGTTTCTTCAAGATTCGACCAATCGAGCCTATTTCTCGACCGATCCAAAAGGGAAGAGGAAAATTCAGTTTTCAGCTTAAAGTCTTAGGCTTCCTCAATTCCTTCCCGATTCCTTTTGATCAGTCAAGCCAATTTTCATGTACATTTCGATTCCTTCCCGAATCCTCTCAACTAATTGGATTTCGAATTTTTAAAACATATAGGAATCAGATCAAAATTTTTAAACAGTTCTTTGTCTTTCCCTTTGATTCCTCTCTCAATCCCTTTTTATAATTTTTTTTTTTGTTTGTCGTTTTCTTGGTCAAAGATTCAAAGGTTTTCTTCAAAAACTTAAGGTGAGACCCTTTTGACCTTCCTTTTTCATCAAATTACATGATTTCATGCATTTTTCTAGGGATTTTCGCACTTTCAAATTTGTTGTTTTTGATGTTTATGGGATTTTTTTTTATCAAAACTAAATCATGGGTTTTCCATCATGCATCATTTAAACATGATTCTCACACTTTAATTTCAAAATTTTTATGGTTTCTAAAATTGTTTGAAATTAGGGTTCTTATGTTCTTGAGAGATTTGGGGATTTTATGAAATTTGGAAAAATTGAATAAAATTGACTTGTGTTATTGATAGATTGAGTGATTATAACTTGATTTATGCTTGTTATGTTGTTCAATTCATCAATATGAGGATTTTTTTTTTTTTAAATTAGTTTTTTCAAAATTGGGGATTTTCTATAATTCTTAATTTTCTTGGTCAATTTTCAAGATTGTGATGAAATTAGACTGTTTTAGAGTATTAGAGCATGCATCATATGAATTCTAATATCATGCATCATATAGTTTTTCAAAATTTCATGTTATCTCGTCTCTAACTCTTCTTAATATAGCTTGCCCTTGGTTTTGTTGTGTTATTTTTGTTTCTGTCTTTAGTCATGGCTCCTAAGGTTGGTAGGAAATTTAAGACTAGAGCTAATAGGAACCCTGGATCATCCTCTTCTGGCTCTGCTTTAGTTGATAGAGTTAGGTTCTTGTCTGCCAAATGTGAGGAGACTTATGAGACCTTAACTAAATATAGGTCTATATGGGGTGAAAGGGAAATTGTCTTGAGTGAGTTAGATCCCTCCATTCGGAGAAATTTTGTGTCTAGGAACTAGGTATCCTTATGTGAGGTTTCTGATCCTCCTCCAGCAGCTTTGATTAGAGAGTTTTACTTTAACCTCTCTATCTATTCTAAGGTTACAGGTGGTCATTACTTGACTTCCTGGATCCGTGGTCAAGAGTTTACCATCTCTAAACAAACTGTTTCTGAAGTTTTAGGAGTACCTTTAGTTTGTAAACCCACATACCCATACACTGATTTCCCTTTTGTTGATGATATTATGTCGCTTCTTTGTGGTAGACCTGTTTCTTAGGGAACTGAACCAAGAATCAATTCTTGATAATTTATTTAGCTTAATTCTTTATATTTGGGGATTTCATGTCATAACATCTATCCTATATCTCATGTCCATACTGTTCCCATAGATAGATGTGCTTTTCTATATGCTCTTATTACTGATGGTTCTATGTGTTTTCCTTCTATGTTTATCCAAATTATTGTTGATATCTCTAGGAGTACTAGTAAAGGTCAGGAATTTTTCTTTCCCATGTACATTTATAGGATTTTGAGGTTTTTAGGCTTGTTTGAGTTTCCTCCATTAGAGTTAGTTCACATTACTGCCCCCATAATACCATCTATCTTAGACAACAACAGGCACAAGTGAAGAGTGCTAAACCAAGCACTAGGACATTAAAGAGATCACAAGGAGAAGCTTCTATTGCAGCTCCTACTTATGGCACTACTGTTGATAACGTATTTTGTCCGCCCTTGATTTGCGTGTCAGGCCCCAAAAATTCTAAAATATTATTTTCTCTCCATGGGGCCGCGAGAACATCCAAAATGACGTGGCGCAACCCGTTTGGACACTAGAGCACCTAAAATGCCCTTTTCAGCTAAAATGACCAAAATGCCCCTAGTTAACCCTAGGTTTGACCAAAGGTCAAACGAGGTCAAAACCCTCACAAAACAACACTTTTTATAGTTTTACATCAAACTCGAGCTTCTCGGAGATTTTTGGCCACTTTGACCAAGTTTGACTCGAAGTTGATCTTGGGTGGGCCCAAAAACCCTAATTTTGATCCGGCTATCCGAACAGGTTGAAGCCAATGCCATTATGAAGATTATCAAATTCTCATTCCAACGACTATTCATGGATCGAAATTGGAGTTAGAACAACCGAGATATCACGAAAACCGAGACAACACACCGATCGATGCACCGCTAAATTCTGGGAGCCATAACTTTTGATCCGACCGTTGGAATTTCAAGATCCATACCTTTTCAGAAACAAGAAGTCAAAATATTTCCAGGGGTGTCAAGCTCGACCCAATCCATGGTCTTTTGGAGGTGGTGGCCCTTGAAGGGCCGTTGCCTCGAAAATCATGTCGGGGCTATAAAAGTCCCCAGGCACCCTTCAAACCAAAAAAAAAAAAAAAAAAATCTCCTTAGGTTCTGCTCTCTGCCTGAACGTATTCTACACATTTTTCCACTCTTCCAAACACAAAAAACGCACAAAAAACACACAAAAAACACATCAAAGCCTCTTGATTCTTCTTTTCACCAAAAACATAAGGTATTGTTCTTATACCCAATCTTCTTCTCCTTGGTTCTACACTTTGTGATTTGGGGTTGAGGGGTGTGGATGTAGCTTTTCAGCTACTATCCATAGCCCTAACCTTCTAAATCTTTTTTCTAGTATTTATTTTGCTTTTATACTGTAATAACATGATTTATTGCTTTCCTAGCATGTTGCTTGCTTTATTTGTGTTTCTAGCCTAAATCTCCATGCTTTTGATGCTTTTTGCTATGTTTCATGCTTAGATCTACATCCTTACATGCTTATATGTTTAGATCTACATGCTTTATGTTATATGCCATATTTTCCTATGCTTTGATCCCCTTTTGTTCTAGGTTGATGTTAGAGTTACATGCTCACATGTTTGTATGATGTTGTTGGCTATGCCTTGCTTGGATCTATGTATCTATGTGTTTATTTCCATGCTATATGGTTAGATCCTTGTCTTCACATACTTATATGCTTGGATCCATGTTCTTCCATGTCTATGTGCTAGGCTTCTACATGTTTACATACATGTTTCTATGCCTATATGTCTAGATCTATGTTTGCACATGCCTATGTGCTTGGATCTATGTTCTCTACATGTTTTATGTCATCATCTATGTGCTTGTGCGCTCCATGCCATGTTTGTGTGCCTAGATCTAGGCCATGTTTGTCATGCCATGTGCTATTGTAGCCCTTTTGTCGCTTTGTCTTCTTTCTTGTGTTTCAGCCTAATGGTTAGGACCTAATTTAGACCCTATGGTCTTTGTCATCGTCCATACACCAAGGCCCACATAAAAGGGTTTGGATCGCCCCTATTTGCATGTCTATGCTTGCTCGCTTCTATGCTTTATGCTTGTGGTAGCCTCTATTGTTCTAGGCTTTGCCATCCTTGATGCCCTTAGCGGGTTTGTGGTTGCATCCGACGCCCACGAGGCTATGTTCGGATGTAACCACTTGGGTTGCATCTCCATGATGCTGGTTGCTTCGTGCATACCTTTTCCATTTTCCGCTCTATGCAATGATTATGCTTGCCATGCTTTGCATAATAAACATTAATAAGATGAAAAGAAAATAGATAAGATTAATAATTGTTTATTAATCTTCTAGTACTTGCAGGGGAGATTTTGCCCTTACCATAGATGTAGTTTTCAAATCCCACATTAATAAACATTAATAATTGTTTACAAAATAAATAATAAGATGAAAAGAAATAGATTAACATAAACATACACAATAAAATTAAAAAATAAATAGAGAATTAAGATAAACAAAAACATAAACATAAGAATCACATAGTCTTCAAGAAATACCAAAGCGTGGACAAGACCAAGGCCAATACTTCCAAGGATTTTTTAAATATATTGTTAATGATTTTTAATGCAAATTACGTTGTTTGATATGAACTTTTTAATTTTCTGTGTATTAATCACTAATATATATATATATATATTTTTTTTATCTTCAAGTTAATTCGCTACATAATATATTGAATAAAGGAAAATTTATCAAATTTGTAGACTCAAATAATTTCTTTCTCGTCTAGAAAAATGTAGAAATGATTTAGTGCTAGATTATTATACGTGTTGATTAAATGTACGTCACGAGCTAGGAAAAACAAAGTGAGAAGAATCGAAAATGTTGAATTTTATAGTGTTCCACTCAAAGAAATATTAGCCTTTAGTGTTGTTAGACTGTGAAGATAACTACATAATTAAATGATTTTAAAAAAAAAAAATTATTTGATATGAATAATTTATTTATATTTTTTAATATTTCGTAGGGCATGGAGCTCTTGCTCGAGTGATCGTCCCAGAAATCTATAAAACTCCTTTCAGAGATTTGAATGCCACTGGATTTCCCTGTTTTATTGGATTATTAACTGCATTAGATAGAAATTATTTATGCAAAGTAATCTATTGAGGTCAAGGATTCCTCGATCAATCCTAATTTCTTTTTAGTGTTTATCTAATATCATGAAAGCTCGAAAATGTGTTGAAAACACAAGAGCTGTTTAGACCCCCAAATTAAAGTTACGGCTCGATAGATTTTACACTAACTTAATACTAAGTGCAGAATAATGTAAATGTGAGCGGATAAACAAACAAGCTACTCTAATCCATAATCAAGACAACACAGCAGTAAAATGAAATGTCAAAGAGTAGGGAAGAAAGATGCAAACGCAAGATAACACGCCGATGTGTTATCGAAGAGGAAACCGAAGTACTCGGCGTAAAACCTCTCCGCCGCCCTCCAAGCGATAATCGATCCACTAGACAATCAGTTGGGATACATGGGTTAGCAAGAGACCCTCCAAGCCTAATCTACCCGATGTACCTAAGCCCTCCAAGCTCCTACTCCAACAAGGCTTCTCGGAACCGTGTCTTGTCTAGCTCTCCGGATCCCACAACAAGCTCCATGTTGCATTTGTCATCTTTGGCTTCTTCCAATGCTTCCCAGCAGCACCAAACTATCACTTGACACTTTGAAAGGGTGTGGTAAGTGTTTGGGCTATCAACCTCTCAATGATATGAAATGGAGAGGTAGGAGTTGGGGAAAATCCACAAGCAATTGTGTAGAGGATTGTGGGTATAACAATCTCTAACTCTCAAGATGTTTGGCTAGGGTTTTCTCTCAAAAGAACTCCTCAACATTTGTGGGTAATGTGGGTATAAATAGTGTAGGCACAGAAAGTGTGTATCAAAATTGACAGTCTGGCAAAACAGAGTGTCTCGTGGGTGTCTCGCGGGAAGGCCTTAAGCACGAGATACTCGCGAGACACAGTTGTCTCCATCCTATCTTGACTCTTCGCATTCCAGCATGTGCAAGTCACATAAGTCACTTTGCGGGATGCTTAGTCGCGAGATACCCGCGAAAACTCTTCAGTCTTCAATTGCTTGAGTCTTCACACTCTCTCTTTCTATCACACAACCCTTACAATTAAATCCCATAATAAATACAGGGTACAAAATATTGAATAAAATTACAATCAAATTTGGCACAGAATTAAAGCCAACAAAACACATAGTTGTAAATCACAACTTTACAATCTCCCCCTTTGGCTATTCCGTAACAAAACCCCTAAAACAAACTCTAAACTTAAACGTGAGTTTGGGAACAGTGGCAAAACTCACTCACACCTAATCTAGAAATTGTGAAGCACTTGCACGTATGTATCTGTAACTTGAAACGCTTGCATACAAACAAAATTTTCATTTAGCTTATGACAAGTTGAATACATGGTACGTATATGAGCATGTAAAACGCGATCAAGTTAGTAAACACAATAGACCATGTAAGCATATCTTGATCAAACAGGATCAGTCATTAAAGAATGACTACAATGAACATTTAGCAAGTAAATACTCATCCAGACACGCAATGCAATAAAGATCAATCCCACGGATCAGTTGCATGTCCAACACTCAACCAATGCAGAATACATGAAGTATTTGCATCTAGGATACAAAATCCTACTAAGGGCATAAGAGTGAGTACTCAAGACATATTGGCAATATCTTAAAAGTACAAAAAAGTGCTACAAAGCAATTAGGTAAACACAACATACTGAATAAACTGAAATTAAAAGATAGAGTACGAAAGCTTTAAATGAAAGCAGTAAAAAATATCCAGGAGTTATAAATGCTAAAACAGTTTAAACCATAATATAAATAAAACTAAACAGCCTATATGAATCAAGGTTTCTAAGCCTAAGCTATGTCAATGCTCTGCTCCCCTTCAAATGTGCAAGCTCCCCCTCAAAATTTTCTCCCCCTTTTTGATCGGAATGGCCAAAGAGGCTAGAACTGATCAGACTTTGAATCTGATCCCTGCACCATAGACAAGTCCTCGATCTGTGAAAACAATGTAGTGATCTATCCCTAGACGTATGCAAACTGGGTCGCAGTGTACTGCACATGAGAGTCAAGCATGGTGAACATCTGGTCCACTCTATCCAGGAGGCGATCAAGTCTGTCTAGTCCTCGTGCTGGTGTAGAAAAGGATGGCCGTGCTGAAGTCTCTAGAGCATAAGTGAATCTATCAATCTCCTCCTCTGTATCTCCACCCTCGTCCTCAACACAATCCTGTGGCATCGTATGCACACTTGTTTTAGAGCCCTTGATGTGAGCTGTGCTCCTAGTGACTGTGTGTGCACCAATGGGATAGTCCCTCTGAACTACTGTCAGGCCACTCGGAAGTTTGAGCTTTGCCTTGGCAATTAGACCCATAATCAATAAGGGAAAAGGCATAATTGTTCTGGAATTTTGCTTTTCAATGCTCTTCTTCAAAATGTGGAAAATATGTCCACAAATATCTATCTCCTTGTGGGTGAAGAGATCGTGCAGAAACCTTGTCCTTGGAGCTGACAGTGTAGTGAGGTTGGTGACCGGGTACAAATTATGGATCATTACATATGCCAATGTCCTCATCTCTGGTGAAAACGGGATTGTATTCATGGAGGTTTTCTTAGAAGTACCACCAAGTATCCTCACCATCTCCTTAGTAGAGCCTAAATGATCCTCATATTGTACTGTAATTGGCTGTGAGGGAGGACGAACTTCTAAGAACTCCTGAATGCTGTTCCTAGTGATGACAAACTCTTTGTGCCTTACCCAACAGTTTATAATATCTCCCTCAACACTAGCATTGGAGAAAAACTCTTTGATAATCTCCGAGTACACAACTCCAGTCGGGTTGAAGAGGTTTGTCCATGTCTTGTCCTTAAACACTTCAGGTATGAAAGTGTCCTTAAGTGAATCCATTCGTACGACCCTTTCCATGATGATCGTTTTATCCTTATAACAGTCATTATACTTCATATCAGCCTCAGCAGACTGGAAGTTATTAGAATCAGCGCGTGAACATTTGGAGGATGATCTCTTAGTAGCTGCATGCTTAGTAGGAAACATCTGCACAAATGGACACACAACAAGAGAACAAATGCAAAACAGCACAGACAGACCATAAAACTTGATTAGATTCAAGTTAGTCTAAAACAAAGGTAAAAACTACCTAAAAACAGAGCAAAAACAACTCAAAACAGAGCAAGTAGACACAAAACAGCATGCTATAAGTGTTTAACCATGTAAACAACAACAAAATGCATGAAGTGAATCACTATGCATGCGTGTGTATGTGTTGTGCATGTGCTGATGCATGTGTGTGCAACATGAGATGCAAGAGGTGTGCCTAGTGTATGCATGGCATGGCATTGAGACACAAAATGAACAAAGTGTGAAAAACACACAAATACTGACCAAAACATGATGAACATGATCAGTCAAGACAAAATCCAATCATTGGAACTCACTTGAGTCCAATTCAGCATAAGAATGTCACTAGGACATTTTGTCAAACACCTAACATGCAACAAAGTACACAGATGATGAGAAATGCATGAACATAATGAAATTTGCCTCAATACATGCTCAAACTACCACATGGGGCCAACACAGATACACAACCATCAAATGGGACTCAGCCCAATCAAAGATTTTGAATAAATTTCACAAAATTAAGAACCACAACCCAGTTTTCGAAAATCCCCAATTTACAAAACCCTAAGCTAAAATCTGCATAATCAAAGACAAGAATGAAGACAATGTTTAGGAAAACATACCTTGAAGTGATCTTGCAGAGATTTTTGCTTGAAAATGATGGGGTTTTAGTGAAAAATGATTTTGGGTTGAAGGGGGGTTCGAGAGAGGCTTAGCAAGGGAAATGAGAATGTTTTGAAAACCTGTCACATTTGCCTTATAAAACTAAAAACACGCGTGTTTTCGCGAGTTAGAGAGTCGCAAGATTAGTCGCGAGACACACTGAAGCTTTCATGAGACACACTGAAGCTTTCGCGAGAAGCTCTTAGTCGCGAAACAATCGCGAGACAATCGCGATAGCCTCTGTATGAACTTGAAAAATTTCCAGTTTTTGCCTAAAAACATTTCGCGAGAAGAGTTTAGTTGCGCAATACTCCCGAGGCAGTAGCGAGACTTTCTGTATGAAAATGTGACTTTGTAATTTCCCTTAAGCACATTTCCCAGGAAGCTCTAAGTCGCGAGCTTCTTGCGAAAAGACCTCTAAACCAGTTTTTTGAAGAAAAACACAAAAATGCATTTTTGAACAAAAACTAAAAGCACGAAAGTATAAAATCACTTTCAAAAACAAATAAAACACTCAAAAATCTTTTTGGGTTTGATTAGCAAGTACTTGAGCATACACATCACATTTGAACATGTACAATCACACAAATGAGATAAGCATTAATTGAATCGAAGACTTGTGTGTTGTGAGTGAGTATCAAATGTGGAATAGTCCTTCGACCAAAGTGAACCTTCAATGATTAATTCAAACAAGTCATACACAACTGGTACGAAATCAAGTGGACTATCTCAATTATAGAAATGAGCATATATGACCTCCCACAAGAGAATGATTCCAAAACATTGAAGCTTTTCATTTGGCTTCTGCATAAATCATAACAATTGATCCTTTTTGGATAATACATCTCCTTTTTGAGATCGGTGCTTGAAATTTTTGATATTTCAATGTTGAGATATAGCATTTGGCTTTTTGAGCACCATACATTTCAATACAAGAGTCGCTTTCCCTTTTTCCTAGTCAAATACTAGTATGTACGACAGGCTTTTACAGCTTATTATCTCTTTTCATTTTGAGATTTACATTTGGTGAGCTCTATTGCAAAAACATAAAAATAAAGGTTGGAAGAGATATAGGCACAAGTCTATGCAAGAATCAAGACCATCAAGACTATTGACCAATCATTCATGACAAGCTTGAAGATTTATTTACAACAATCACACAAAGTTTTCAAGATTTCTCCTACAAAGATATATGTGCATACATAACAAGCTAAGCTCGTAAATGCACTACGCCATTAGTACGAAGGTACTAGGCCAAACTCACATGTGATATACACAACACAAGCGATCAAACTTTTTGGAGATTTTTCAATTTTTATGGGTTTTTGAATTTTTTGAACACACTCAAAAACAGAACAAGTAAAGTAAGATCAACAAAAACAGGTATAAACCAAAAAAAATAAACATGCTAATAACCTGAAGCGGTTGACACAAATAGAATTATGCATGTCAAGATGCATGAACAAATGTCCCTAAACATAGGAAGTATTAATGCATGGACATAGGAGGTGATCATGCATGAGTACCATTCTTCACCCATCTGTCACGTGCATTTAGGGTGATATCCCTATAGGATTGGGTACGAGTGCTGTGGCCTTCAAACCTTCTGGAGAAGCTTGCCAAACAGGTGGTGAATGCATCGATCATTTTCATCACATCCATCACTCCGGAATCACCATCTCAACCTCTTGATTGCTTAACAGCCCAATTCCTTTTGCCATTTCTTGGTCCTCTTGACCTCTAATCACTTGCATTTTTCAATGCCCTCAGCTTATGACAATTTGGTCTGGTGTGTCCTTAAAGATTTTTAGATATCAATTAGCAAAGTATATGTCAAGATAATTTGGTTACAATACTGTTAAAAACATAGATTTAAAATTGTAGACATGTGTGAGAAACATTCACAAGTGTGAAAATAGTGAAGTCAAAGTATCAAATTAACATAAATTATGAATGCTTAAACCTATTTTTTAACAATTTTTGTCCAAAATAAACGGTTTTTCAAAATAAATTATGATATTTCCTAGAATGTGTGTTGCTTAATAATAATATGATATTCATAAAAGAGACCATGTATAAATAAGTAAATAATCAAACTTTAATGTATATCTTAAATTGAAATAAAGTGCCAACTACAATTGAAAATAGATTATAAAATTAATTTTCAAGATTGTAAATTTCTTATATGTTTTTATTATTTGTCAAATGAATTATCCAATAAGTCATTTGTAATTTTGTTTTATATTTTGAGATGTTGATGTTGTATAGAAATAAAACTTGTGTATTTGTTTTACTTATCTTTGTGTTATTTTGTTTTAGATAGCAATGTTAGGATTTGTATATTTTTAAAATTATTGAATAAGTACTAATAAGTGTAGTTTATTTTTTATATAAGTGGTGAATTCAATGCATTTTATATCAAGTAATTTTTTGCATGACTTTCCAAATGGCAAATACATGTTGTTTTCTTTATTAAAAAAAAAAAAAATCATGTAAAAGTTACGGGTCAACTTGACCCAACCCGCAACTCGATTGAGCCGAACCCGTTTTTAACCTGCTTAAAATGACCTGTTTTGACCCGTAACCCGTTTAACCTGACCTGAAACCGAACCGACCCCGTTTTGCCATGTCTAGCTTACACACACCTTAATTCCAAACCCATACTCAAAACCCCAACATAATTTAAAACAACAACGAAAACCTTTGAAGTTAACAATTCCAAGCCCAAAATTATTAAAAAGTAATCATCAAATACATCCCCTACATAAATTGCAACAAAACTTGAAACTTCAATCCATTTCCATTGGTTTTGGGCTCATCCACATCCAAGAGAATCGAAACCCCATAATCCAAAAATTGCATTATCAACTTTGATTCTATCAGATTATTCCTTGCCCATCAATCTATAAACATAAGCATTTCCATTGAGAAACTTCAGATATATCACTCTAAAATTTTAGGAAATTTATGTAATGTGGACAATAATCTTTAAAAAAAAAATTGTATTATGTTTCTTTTACAAATTTTGTTCATAAAAACAAGTTGATTATCAAATTAGCCTAGTCATAAGATAAAAAATAGATGAAAATTACCCTAGCTCCTCGTTCAGATCAAATGACCATGATCTCATAGGATAAGCAATTGGAAAGTAGAGGAAAAAAGTAGGGAAGTCCACGATCTAATCTAAGGGTCTCTGAAATCTAAAGTTTAGAGTTTGGAGACCTTAAAAGCAGTCACAGCTCTAAAAACAATTGTAAAATCACTGAATAATTGATCCAGATTAAACGACAATATATAAACAGGTTACAGACTTACAGCTCTAAAAATTACAATGTAATAAAGAATCTGGTGTACATTAAATTTGAAAATTTTAACTAATAAAATATCCAATTAAGATAAGCGTTTTGGATGAAATGCTTACACAAATGTGCTACTACAGTAACTTTGGCAGGAATACACATGGCTTCACATATGATTCAAAAATGGGGAGGGGGTTCAAAAAGAAAAATCCTATGCTTAATGGTCTTATATATGCACATATGTGAATATGCATGGTGAAAGCTCGAATATGTGTGAAAACACGAGCTGTTTAGACCCCCAAATTAAAATAACAGCTCGGTTGATTTTACTCTAACTTAAACTAAGTGCGGAATAGAGTAAATGCGAGCGGATAAACAAAATAACTACTCTAAGCCATATTCATCAAATCACAGCAATAAAATGAAAGCTAAAAGAGTAAGAAAGAAGAATGCAAACACAAGATAACACGTCAATGTGTTATCGAAGAGGAAACCTAAGAACTCGGCGAAAAACCTCTTCGCCACCCTCCTAGCGGTAAATTGATCCACTAGAGAATAAGTTGGAGTACACGAATAACAAAATACCCTCCAAGCCTAGTCTACCCCATGTACTCGAGCCCTCCAAGCTCTTGCTACCAACTGACTTAATGAAGCCTTATCTTCTCTAGCTCTCTGAATCACGCAATTCAGCCTGATTGCATCCATCAAACATATGGCTTCTTCCAATGCTTCCCAGTAGCACCAAAACTTCACTTTACACTCAGGATGGGTGTGGTAAGTGTTTGGGCTATCAACCTTGAATGTTCAAATAGTGTGTAAAATACTTTGAACGTTTAGACCCCCAAAATACAAATTACCAATTCAAGCTAATTATCAAACAATATATGTGCGGAATATGATAAATAGCTAAATCAGAATTGATAGAACAATCTAAGCCAAATAAAATCACAACTACAGCAGAAATTAAATGAAAAAGATTAAGGAAGAGAGATGCAAACACAAAGACAATACAGCGATGTGTTATCGAAGAGGAAATCGAAGTCCTCGACGTAAAACCTTTCCGCCACCCTCCAAGCAGTCAATAATCCACTAAAGAATCAAGTTGGGATACATGAACAGCAGAAGACCCTCCAAGTCTAATCTACCCAGTGTACCTAAGCCCTCCAAGCTCTTATTCCAACGAGGTTACACCGAACCTATTTCTTTTTTAGCTTACCGAATTTCGCTATAACCCATAACATCAACCAATAACTATTAGTCCCTTCCTAACTGCTTCCCAAAGCACCAAAAAGCCTTCTCACTAATATGGGTAAGGTGAGAAAAGGATTTGGCTAAGAACCTCTCAAGGATGTAATAATGGAGAGGGTGAGAGTAGAGGAATTTGAAGAGTCTCTATGTAAAGATTATGGATGAGTCAATCTGGTTTTTCTCTAGGGTTTCTCTCTCAAAATTCTCTCTGGAAGCTCTCTACATTTCATGGGTATAAGGGGTATTTATACTAGTGTGAGAATGGAATGTGAAAAGTTAGTTTTTCCAAAACAGAACTGGTTGGCGACTTAGCCTCGCAACTTGACCGAGTCGCGAGTTCAAGCCGGGAGCTAACTGAATGGCCAGTCTAGACATTTTGTCCTGTAGTACTACAGTTAGCATGACGGTTTAGCTTATCTGCATACTTCACTCGTGTGCATCTTCTGGCGGCTTACAAGCAGCGAGCCACCCACGATATCTAGTCGCGAGTCCCTGCTTCACTGCATAGTCATGAGCATTTCTTCACACTCTCTTACACACTACCCTTACATGATTCCCACCTAAATACAGGGTTTCTAAGTGCTGAAATACAAGAAAATTGGCACGGAATAAAGCCAACAGAATGGTTGATTAAATTCAACCTTACAAACCTCTCAAGGATTTGGAAATGGAGAGGTAGGAGTTGAGGAAAACCACAATGGATTGTGTAGAGAACTGTGGGTATAACAATCTCTAACTCTCAAAGGTTGTGGCTAGGGTTTTCTCTCTAAAAAGCACTCCTTTACATATGTGGGTAATGTGGGGTATATATAGAGTGGATAGAGACCTGGTGTATCTGTTGGGATTAGTGCCCTTAAATCCTATTGTATGATGCTATGTATGATATTATGTATGACATTATGTATGACATTATGTATGACTTAATATTGTGTTTAATAAAGTTGTTTTATTTTTATCTAAAATAATGGTAACATGAATATTCAGACATTATCATATAGTCCATGAGATGCATAGTATGTGATTTATGTGAAAAGTCACAGAAGATATAAATCACAAGTTCTTTGTAAACTCAGAATTGTATTTCGTAGTCGGTGATGAAATTGAACGTTTCATCTACAAAAACTATAACATTTCAACTAAGATGATTTGTCTTGATCATGGAAGTGGTGACTTTTGGTTGATATGTTGATATGGTTTAAGAGTTAAGACATATTGAACTGGACCACAGTGAGATTTATTATTCTCCTAACGACTGTCAATTGAATAATAAATCTCACGACTTATATTCACATGAACTCTTAATCCTGAGAGAATAATGGACTTGATCATGAAGTGTAGGTTGCTTTGATATATCAGGAGTGAGATCTAAAGTAATGGTCAAAACCTCAGTATGTTGGGCAGTCACATTTAGTGTTGATGGAACATATATTCTCAAGATGGAATTCATAGTCTCTTAACGGAGATACAAAATATTCCCTTGAGATAAGTTTAATGGGTTTGTTATTCAGAATGTTAGGCCTAACTACTTTAGTAAATAGTTACTAAAGTATATATTTAAGAAATTGGATTTCATAAATATATAATGAATAACCTAAAGGATTAAACTGGGTACTCAAGGATTAAGATGTAGTAATTCATAAAGTGGCAGTTTTCATTCATGACTTTGTGTTACTACAATATTTTATGAAGGGGTTTCATGTACAATAAAGTCTTGGGATATAATTTATTAATAAGGCCTAGAGTGCAATTATATTTATATAGTGGTATTAAATATAATTAATGGTAACTTTGGACTTATCAAGAGTTTACAGAAAAGCCCAAGGCCCATTGGAGTTGGTGTCTTATTTGTTCTATTTTGGTCCCACTCCCAGCCACATCCTAAAGATCCAAAAGGTTAGCCCAATTGGATAATCAGTTATAAGGAGAGAAACATACAGATTTTGGTATGTACATGAAATGGTATGTATGTGAGTGTTGGACACTCTTTCATTCTCTTCTTAAATATACACATATAACTGATTGAGAGACCACACATCTTAGGCATCAAGTGGAATTGGAGTGAAGATTAAAAGTGTTCTCAAGAACTTCTGATCTACGGTTTTGAATTTCACCGCATCAAGGTACACTCTCTTGTTCTTAAATTCTGAAACTTACATAGCACATGTTATCTATTGCGAATTACGTAGATCCGTTAATTTTTCGCTGCGTACATGCATATTTCCATAAAATGGTATCAGAGCGGTCTTCAATTCCAATTTGTATGACATGTTTTGTGAGTTTTGGAATTAGAAATAATAGTTTCATAATGCTAGAAGATTATACTTATATTTAATTTTCTGCATGGTTGTTGAAACTATGATTTGATAAAAACTGATATTGATGTTATGATGTTGTTTAAATTTAAATTTAAGTATGTTAAATTGAAGTTTGAGGCTATAGCATCAATGGAATTTAGTTTTGATATCAATCTCTATCTATCATATTCATATGATGGTTGTTTGTTCATGAAAAGTCTTTAAAAATTGCCTTAGAAAAATTCTGGAAATTCAAAATTCCTGAAGCTCGATCGATCGAGCAGCTATCGAGAATCGATCGAGAAATCAGAAGATTTCTCGATCGATCGACCAGCTATCGATCAGCTGTCAAGATAGCAAGATTCTTTCTTGATCGATCGACCAACTATCGGGAAGCTGTCGAGCCTAGGAAATTTTTGAATTTTTCTAAGTGTTTTCACATATATAAAGTGCAAGGCTATGTGTAATTAGATTATGCATGTTTTATAATTAAAAACCTTTATTCTAAAACATCTAGTGGAAGAGAGATACAAGGGTTGGATCTCACGGCCTTCATTGTTGGTTCGTAGTAGTGTGAAATATATACTTTGTCTTTGCTTCGAGCTTAGCATTCCATGCGGAGAGTATTTATTTCATGGTACTACAGGATTGAATTACTTGGTTTATAGTGGTTTGATCAAACATCTTGTCTTAGTTTCGAGCTTTGCATTCCATGCGAAGGGTGTTTTGTATCATGGTACTACAAAAAAAGCCTACTAAGGGGATGAAATGTGGCTACACATGATTCTAGACAATGGTATACACTAGACTAAATACTATAGTATCCTCTATGCTGAGTTCTTACTATTATTATTTAGAGGCCAAATGAATAACGACATATTATTAGTGTTTGATAAGAGTCATCATGATAGCACTAATAATGAGAATAGTTCTCAATCAATCATAGTATTTAATATTCACTCTATGCTGAGGGATATCGAATATGGGATTGGGTTGTCGTTGCGTATATTATATTATGGTTTTATTAAGGTTCCTCACTATATATTCATATGCTAAATTGATAATGTCTAGTTTACTTATTATATTCATGTTTATTGTTTTCAAATTTGAACATGGCATCATTTAGCCCACTTGTTACTATTTTTAATCAAAACAAACTGACTGGATCCAACTATGTTGACTGGAAAAGGAATTTGGACATAGTTCACACTGCTGAAGAGCACAGATATGTGCTTACTAAACCATGTCCTAACTTTCCTTCATTAGATGCTCCTCTTGAGGAAAAATAGCGATATGATCGTTGGCAGAAATCTAATGAGATGACCAAGTGATACATCCTAGCATCTATCTCAAATGTTCTACAGCATCAAATGCAGGATGTAGAACTAGCTTCAGACATTATGCTAAGTCTGAAGGAGATGTTTGGTGAGCAAGGCCGTTCTGCAAGGCAAGAAACCATGAGGCAAATTTATAATACCAAAATGGCTGAAGGCGGTTCAGTTAGGGAACATTGTCTTACAATGATCTCTAATCTAAATACATTGGAAGTTTTAGGTGCCGATATTGATGGAGAATCCCAAGTGGATATGATACTCCAGTCACTACTAGAATCATTCAAGAAATTCAAACTCAATTATAATATGAACAAAAAGATTTATACATTGTTTGAATTAATGAATGAATTGGTAGCAGCGGAAGGCATCCTTGGTACTTCTAATGTTGATGCTAATATGGCTGAAACTTCTACTTCACAACCTAAGTCGAAAGGCAAGGGTAAGAAGAAGAAGAAAAAGGACTTCACCAAGTAAAAGGGTAAACAAATTGCCATAGGGGTTTCTGACAAAGGAAAGAAGCTCAAAGGAAAATGTTTCCATTGTGGTGAGAAAGGACATTGGAAGAGGAATTGTCCAAAGTTCAAGGCTGCCAATAACAAGGGTATGAATAGTTCATTACTCCGTAAAATATGTTTGGTACAAAATCCCACGGATTCCTGGTGTGTGGATTCAGGTTGTACTAATCATATTTGCAATTCTTTGCAGGGGTTCCAAGAGACCTAAAAACTTAATGAAGGAGAATTGTTTCTTACTTTGGCTGATGGGAGCAAGATTCCAGTTGTAGCTGTTGGTGTTTTTAATTTATGTTTTGAGTCAAGAGTTTTAGTATTGGAAGACTGTCTATATGTACCTAATGTTCGTAGGAATTTAATTTTTGCAACTTATTTAGGTAAACATGGATATTGTGTTATCCTTAAAGACAATGTTGTAATAAAGAAGGGTAAAGTGTTTATCTGTTCTGGCAATATTGTTGATGGTCTGTATATTTCAACTCCTGATAAGCATGAATTATATAATTTTGAATTAGATAATAACTCTCATGTAAAATCATTAAAGAGAAAGTTTCCTTCTACTAGTGATGCATATCTTTGGCATTTACATTTGGGTCATATTAATTCAAATAGGATTCAAAGACTGATCAAAGATGGTCTCTTAAAGCTCATGGACTTTGATGAATTTCCAGTTTGTGAATCTTGTTTGGAAGGTAAAATGACCAAACGATCTTTTAATGCAAAAGGTAGGAGAGCCCAAGATTTGCTAGAACTAGTACATTTAGATATATGTGGTCCTATGTCAATCTAGGCAAGAGGTGGCTATGAGTATTTCATTACTTTCACTGATGATTTCTCTAGATTTGGATATGTGTACCTAATGAAACGAAAGTCCGAAGCCTTTGAAAAGTTCAAAGAGTTTAGGATTGAAGTTGAGAATCAATTAGGCAAACGCATAAAGGCCATTCGATCTGATCGTGGTGGAGAATACTTTCTTGGAGATTTTAAGGATTACTTAACTAAAAATGGGATTGTATCCCAATTGACTGCACCTGGAACTCCACAACAAAATGGTGTAGCAGAAAGAAGGAATAGGACTCTTTTAGATATAATTAGGTCCATGATGAGTTATTCAACTCTACCAATTTCTTTTTAGGGATATGCCTTGAATACTGCAATGTATCTTCTGAATTTAGTACATTCAAAGTCTGTTCCTAAAACACCTGTAGAGTTGTGGAATGGGCGTAAGCCTAGTATAAGACATCTCCATATTTGGGGTTGTCCAGCACATGTGTTAAAAGGAAAGTCTGACAAGTTATAGCCTAAAATAGAAGTGGTTTTCTTTGTAGGGTATCCAAAGGGAACTGTTAGGGGTTTATTCTATAGTCATAAAGATAATAAAGTGTTTGTTAGCACAAATGCAAAATTCTTAGAAAATGACTATATGAATGATTATACTCCTAGAAGTAGAATTGTATTGGCTGAAATGAATGAACCTGTAATTGAACAACCAATGGATGAAACTGGGGATGATGTGGCTATATTAGATATACCACAAGATACTACTTATGAGATGCCTAGTACATAGGTGCCTCGTCGTAGTGGGAGAATTGTTCGGCCTCCTATAAGATTCATAGGTTTAGGAGAAACTTATGAAGCTATCTCAGAAGAGGCTGAATCGGATCCCTACACTTATAAAGAGGCAATGAATAATATAGATGCACATCATTGGGTCAAAGTTATGAAATCTGAATTAGATTCCATGTATTCCAATCAAGTTTGAGATCTCGTAAAGGCGCCTAACGGCGTTAAACCTATTGATTGCAAATGGGTTTACAAGAGGAAGAGAGGGATAGATGGAAAGGTTGAAACCTTTAAAGCAAGGCTAGTGGTGAAAGGGTATACTAAAAAAGAAGGTATTGATTATGAGGAAACCTTTTCACCAGTAGCAATGCTTAAATCTATCATAATTCTCTTATCCATTGCTGCTCATTGTGATTATAAGATTTGGCAAATAGATGTCAAGACTGCATTTCTCAATGGCAATCTTGAAGAATAAATCTATATGATGCAACCAGAAGGCTTCATAGCAAAGGACCAAGAGCATATGGTATGCAAGTTGAAAAGGTCCATTTATGGACTTAAGCAAGCATCTAGGTAATGGAACATCAAATTTGATCAAGCAATCAAGTCCTTTGGTTTTGAACAAAATCTTGATAAACCATGTGTGTACAAAAGACATCAAGATAAAGTAGTAATGTTCCTAGTGCTTTATGTTGATGATATTCTACCCATTGAAAATGATGTAGGGGTAATGTCATCGGTAAAGGTTTGGTTGTCAAGCCAATTTGATATGAAGGACTTGGGTGAGGCTAACTTTATTCTAGGGATCAAGCTTTGGTAAGATCGTAAGAATAAGATGTTAGGCTTATCACAAGCTGGATATATAGATAAGGTCTTAGAACGGTTTAGCATGCAAAACTCCAAGAAATGATTACTTCCTTTCAAACATGGAGTTCCTCTATCTGATGACCAAAGGCCTAAGACTCAAGAGGAGGTAGATATGATAAGACAAGTTCCTTATGCTTCTGTAGTAGGAAGTCTCATGTATGTCATGCTTTGTATTAGACTACATATCTGTTATTCAGTTGGTATGGTCAGCCGATATCAATAAAATCCAGGATCAAAACATTGGCAAGCTGTAAAGCATATTCTCAAGTATCTACGGAGAACGAGAAATTATATGCTTGTTTACCGTTGTGAGGATTTGATTCCCATTGGCTATACAAATTTAGACTTTCAATCTAATCTAGATTTTAGAAAGTCCACATCAGGATGTGTTTTCACCTTGGAAGGTGGAGCCATGACATGGAGGAGTGTCAAGCAATCTTGTATTACGGACTCCACCATGGAAGCAGAATATGTTGCTGCTTGTGAAGTAGCAAAAGAAGCTGTATGGCTCGAGAAATTCCTTTCTGGCCTTGGTGTAGTGAGAATTGAGCAAGTTCCCATTACTTTGTTTTGCGACAATAGTGGAGTAGTTGAACAATCAAAAGATCCAAGGAATCACAAGAAAGGAAAGCACGTTGAGAGAAAGTACCACATCATTAGAGATATTATTGCTCGTGGAGATGTGGTGGTCGCAAAGATTGAAAGTGCAAAGAGTCTAGCAGATCTCTTTACCAAAGCCTTGCCTTAAAGGACATTCGAGTCACATTTGGAGGGAATGGGAGTTAGATTAATGTACAATAGTCTTTAGGGCAAATGAGAGATTATTGGGATTAGTGCCCTTAAATCCTATAGTATGATATTATGTATGACATTATATATGACATTATGTATGACCTAATATTGTGTTTAATAAAGTTGTTTTATTTTTATCTAAAATAATGGTAACATGAATATTCAGACATTATCATATAGTCCATGAGATTCATAGTATGTGATTTATGTGAAAAGTCACAGAAGATATAAATCACAAGTTCTTTGTAAACTCAGAATTGTAGTTCGTAGTCGGTTATGAAATTGGGCATTTCATCTGCGAAGACTATAACATTTCAACTAAGATGATTTGTCTTGATCATGGAAGTGGTGACTTCTAGTTGATATGTTGATATGTTTTAAGAGTTAAGACATATTGAACTGGACTGCAGTGAGATTTATTATTCTCCTAATGACTGTTAATTGAATAAAAAATCTTACGACTTATATTCAAATGAACTCTTAATCCTAAGAGAATAATGGACCTGATCATGAAGTGTAGGTTGCTTTGATATATCAGGAGTGAGATCTAAAATAACGGTCAAAACCTCAGTATGTTGGGCAGCCACATTTAGTGTTGATGGAACATATATTCTCAAGATGGAATTCATAGTCTCTTAACGGAGATATAATATATTCCCTTGAGATAAGTTTAATGGGTTTGTTATTCAAAATGTTAGGCCTAACTACTTTAGTAAATAGTTACTAAATTATATATTTATGAAATTGGATTTCATAAATATATGATGAATAACTTAAAGGATTAAACCGAGTACTCAAGGATTAAGATGTAATAATTCACAAAGTGGCAGTTTTCATTCATGTACTTTGTGTTACTACGAATATTTTATGAAGGAGTTGCATGTACAATAAAGTCTTGGGATATAATTTATTAATAAGGCCTAGAGTGCAATTATATTTATATAGTGGTATTAAATATAATTAATGGTAACTTTGGACTTGTCAAGAGTTAACAGAAAGCCCAAGGCCCATTGGAACTAGTGTCTTATTTATTCTCTTTTAGTCCCACTCCAAGCCACACCCTAAAGCCCAATTGGAAAGGCTCAAAAGGCTAGCCCAATTAGATAATCAGTTATAAGGAGAGAAACATACAGATTTTGGTATGTACATGAAATGGTATGTATGTGAGTGTTGGACACTCTTTCATTCTCTTCTTGAACATACACATATAACTGATTGGGAGACCACATATCTTGGACATCAAGTGGAATTGGAGTGAAGATTAAAAGTGTTCTCAAGAACTTCTGATCTTCGGTTTTGAATTTCATCGCATCAAGGTACACTCTTTTATTCTTAAATTCTAAAACTTACATAGCACATGTTATCTATTGCGAATGAAGTAGATTCGTTAATTTTCCGCTGCGCACATGCATATTTCCATCAGTACTAGATATGAAAAACTGGCAAAACAGAATGTTTCGCGGGTATCTCGCGGGAAGGCAAGATACACAACCCAATGGAAATCAACCATGAAACTAAGCAAAACAGGCATCAGATTAACAACTCCAACAGAACCCATATAATTAAACTCAACACACACGAACCCAACCCATATCCGAATCATCTTATATCTCAAATCTCAATAACAACTCACAAATCCAAGAAATCAAGGCAAGAAATATGACATACTAAGAAAAAATGAGAAAACCCATACCTTTTTCTTGAAGATTGAGGTTGAAGAGATGATGAAAATGGTGGTTTTTTGTGTGAAACACGGTGGGTGTGTGAGAGAGAAGACAATGAACAGTCAAAATGTTCGAGGAAAACTAAAATGTTTTAAAATAAAACTATTCTTAAAACGTAAAAGTCGCGTTTTTTGCGACCGAATCAAGTTGCGTACAAGTAGCCAAGGCAAGCCGCCAAACACCTTAGAGACAAAATTTTGAAAATATGTCTAAGTGTTTTTCGCGACTGGAAGTTATACCCGCGAGAAAGTCACGAAGGGAGCCGCGAATATTTCTGTGTAACCCTCGTGACTAGAGCTTTCACTCACGAACAAGTCACTAGTATGAGTCGCGAGAAACTTAAAAACTCATATTTTAGAAAAAAAAATTTAAGTATTTTTTGCAACTAGGACATTAACCTGCTAGTGAGTCGCAAAAAATCTCTGTGTGAGCTCGCGAATGGGGCATGCGACTGGACCAACCCGCAACTGAGTCGCTAGAACAAGGCAACACTGTTTTTAAAGATTTTGACAACTTTTGCAAAACAAAATACTTTCCAAAAACAAATTAAAACACTCGACAATCTTTTTGTGTTTGATCAACAAAAATTGAGCAGGTGAAAACACATTTAATCAAGTACAATCACACAAATGAATAAGGCATTCATTGAGCATAAACATGTGTGATGTGTGTGGGTACCAAAAATGGGATAGTCCTTAGTCTAATGTGAAGCTTCAATGATCAATTCAACCAAGGCATACACAATTAGCACTAGGAAAAGTGACCTATCTCAATTATAGAAGTATGCATATATGACTTCCCACATAAACTTGATTACATAATATGAAGCTTTTCATTTGGCTCCATTCATATCATAACCTTTAATCTTTTTGAATCAATACATCTTATTTAGAGATCGATGCCTGAAATTTTTAATATTTCAATTTGATGATTAAGCCTTTGGCTTTTTGGGCATCATACATTTTATTTTAAGTCGCTTTCCCTTTTTCCTAGTCAAATACTAGTATGTGCGATAGGTTTTTGTAGCTCATTATCTCTTTTCATTTGGAGATTTACATTTGTTGAGCTCTTTAAGCAAAAACAATAAAATAAAAGAGTGGGAAGATATATAGGCACAAGTCTATGCATGTCTCAAGATCAATGAAACCATTGACTAATCATTCATGACAAGTTTGAAGATCGATTTACAACAGTTACATAGATGTCAAGAGTTTTCCCACAATGATAAGAGTGCAAAAAGAACAAGCTACACTCATAGATGCACAAAGCCATTAGTATAAAGGTACAAGGCAAAATATGCTTGTGACAAAGCACAATAATGTCGATCAAACTTTTTAGATTTTCTATTTTTTTATGTGTTTTTGGATTTTTGACATAAAAGCAAGAAAAGATTGATCAAAACAACAATGTAAAAACATTTAAAGCAAAAGCAAATAATCAAAACAATTTTCAACTCAAGCTAGCAGCAACGCATAACTAAGCATAGTCATAGAACATTGGAAGTGGTGATATCCCTCTTCACCCACACGTCACGTGCGTTTAGGGTGATATCCCTATAGGATTGGGTACGAGAGTTAGGACTTTCAAACCTTCTAGTGAAGCTTTCCAAGTAAGTGGTGAATGCACCGATCATCTTCATCACATCCACCACACCAGAATCACCTCGGTCTCTTGATTGCTCAACAACCCAATTTCTTTTGTCATTTCTTGGTCCTCTTGGCCTTTGAGCACCTAAATTCTTCAATGCTCTAAGCTTATGACAATTGGGTCGGGTGTGCCCTTGAAGTCCACAGTGATGGCAGAAATGGTTTGTTCTAGGACCTCTTTGCGATCATGGAAGAGATTTTGCTCTGGCTTCAAACCTGACCACAGATTGATTACAAGGCTTGTTCAACACCCACTGGTCAGTCACATTCTTCTTTTTCTCACCTTTTGCCTTCTCCACAGTAGGGGCAACTATAGCTGGCACTTTGGCCTTCACAAACTTCACTTCTTTGGAGATATTTACAGCTGAACTACTTTCTCCGGTGTATCATAATCCGGTTTTGTCGAAGAAGGATTTTTGAGAGGAAAGGACACCATCAAGCTTCTTTGTGGATACTCGCTCTACCTTGACATTTGCTTGAACCACCTCAAGCTCAAGGAATTTCATCTTGGTGTAAGCTTTGGTTAGCTCACCATTTAGCATCTCTATCTCACACTTGGCCTCCTTATATCTCATTAGGAGACTTCTATAGTCCTCCTCATCTTTCTTCATCTTTTTTACAGTTGCCTTGGCCACCCTTGCATATTCTCCCGACTTCTCAAGGAGTGAATTGTAGTTCTCTTGAAGACCAGCTGTATCTTCATCTTTTTTAGCATCCGATTCTTCTACAATTCCCATGGGTTCCTCATCACTATGCTCTCCAAGTTCTTGCACAAGCAAATTCAAGTCTTCTGAAGACTTAACATAAGCAATAGTCATAAATATTGAGAAATTCCATTCTTCATCACAGCTATCCTCCGAATCAGAGGTGGAGGAATTTGAATCACTGAGAGTGGTGGCATACACCTTGCCCTTCGATCTTAAGTAATTAGGACATTCCTTTTGAAATGACCATGTCCATTACACTCAAAACAAGTGACTCCTTAATTAGATTGGGACTCCTTCCCGTCTCTCTTTTTTAAGTCTTTCTTCTCCTTTCCAGAACTTGTGAAATTCCCTTTATCACCAAATTTCCCATTGTTCTTGTACTTCAGGAATTTTCAGAAATTCTTTGTAAGGTAAGCAACATCTATCTCGACAACATTCTCATCCGAAGAGTCGTGTGCTTTTACTCTTTCATTTATGGTTTTAAGAGCAAGAGATTTGCTCTTCCTTTGAGTGGGCAATGACAATTCATAAGTCTGAAGCGAGCCAACCAGTTCTTGGACTTTGATATCATCAAGATCCTTGCTCTCTTTAATAGCCGTCACCTTGGCACGGAAGCTTTCCGGCAATGACCGAAGGATCTTCCTTACTACCATGGAATCCTCCGTTTTCTCTCCCAAATTAAACTTGCCGATGACCACTTCATTTAATTTACTATAGAAAGAGTCAAAAGACTCGTCCTCACTTATTCTGAGCTCCTCAAATCGGGTGGTCAGCATTTGTAGCTTCGTGTCTTTTACTTTCTTCATTCCCTCATACATGGTCTCTAATATCTGCCATGCCTCCTTGGCAATGATAATGTGAGAAATCCTGTGAAACTCATCTGGAGACACACCACAAAAAATAGCGTTAAGTGCTTTGCTATTAGCATTTGACGCCGCGAGAGTTGCCTTATCCCATGTGGATTTGGCTACCTCCGGCCTTGTCCAACCTATTTCAACTGCATCACAAATAGCCTCATCTATAGAGCATAAAAATGCTCTCATCCACACCTTCCAAAAGGCATAGTTGCTACCATCAAAATATGGTGGAGCATTTAAGGATTGAGACCGGTCCATCTCAAACGGGGTTAGGGATCACACTAAGGTAATTAAACCACAGCAAGTGGACCCACTCTAATACCAATTGAATGTTCAAATAATGTGTAAAACACTTTGAACGTTAGACCCCCAAAATACAAATTACCAATTCAAGCTAATTATCAAACAATATATGTGCAGAATATGATAAATAGCTAAATTAAAATTGATAGAACAATCTAAGCCAAATAAAATCACAAACACAGCAGAAATTAAATGACAAAGATTAAGGAAGAGAGATGCAAACACAAAGACAATACAACGATGTGTTATTAAAGAGGAAACCGAAGTCGTCGGCGTAAAACCTCTCCGCCGCCCTCCAAGCGGTCAATAATCCACTAAAGAATCAAGTTGGGATACATGAACAGCAGAAGACCCTCCAAGTCTAATCTACCCAGTGTACCTAAGCCCTCCAAGCTCCTACTCCAATGAGGTTACGCCGAACCTATTTCTTCTTTAGCTTACCGGATTCTGCTATAGCCCATAGCATCAACCAATAACCATTGGTTCCTTCTTAACTACTTCCCAAAGCACCAAAAAGCCTTCTCACTGATATGGGTAAGGTGAGAAAAGGATTTGGCTAAGAACCTTTCAAGGATGTAACAATGGAGAGGGTGAGAGTAGAGGAAATTAAAGAGTCTCTATGTAAAGATTATGGATGAGTCAATCTTTGTTTTTCTCTAGGATTTCTCTCTCAAAATTCTCTCTGGAAGCTCTCTACATTTCGTGGGTATAAGGGGTATTTATACTAATGTGAGAATGGAATGCGAAGAGTCAGTTTTTCCAAGGCAGAGTTGGCTGACGACTTAACTATGTCGCGAGTTCAAGCCGCGAGCTAACTGAATGGCCAGTCTGGACTTTTTGTCCTGTAGTGCTATAGCTGGCATGATGGTTCAACTTCTCTGCATGCTTCACTCGTGTGCATCTTCTGGTGGCTTGCAAGCCATGAGCCACCCGCGAGATCCAGTCGCAAGTCCCTGCTTCACTGCACAGTCTTGAGCATTTCTTCACACTCTCTTACACACTACCCTTACATGATTCCCACCTAAATATAGGGTTTCTAAGTGCTGAAATACAAGTAAATTGGCACAGAATAAAGCCAACAGAATGGTTGATTAAATTCAACCTTACAAACCTCTCAAGGATTTGGAAATGGAGAGGTAGGAGTTGAGGAAAACCACAATGGATTGTGTAGAGAATTGTGGGTATAAAAATCTCTAACTCTCAAAGGTTGTGGCTAGGGTTTTCTCTCTAAAAAGCACTCCTCTACATATGTGGGTAATGTGGGTATATACAGAGTGGATAGAGACCTGGTGTATCAGATATGACAAATTGGCAAAACAGAATGTTTCGCGGGTATCTCGCGGGAAGGCCTTACCCGCGGGACACTCGCGAAAACCAGTTGTCACCATCTGTTATGACTCGTTGCATTCCAGTCATGTGCTGAGCACATGCTTCACTTCGTTGGAAGGCTTCTCACGAAAACTTCTTTGATCTTCAATTTGCCTTGGGTCTTCACACTCTCTCACACACACAACCTTTACAATGAAATCTCACATAAATTACAGGGTACAAAAGATTGAACAAAATTACAATCAAATTTGGCACGAAATTAAAGCCAACACAAATTAGTTGTAAATCATATAATCTCTCGTTCTTTGTAGATACTTGAGAATATGCTTTACAGCTTGCCAATGTTGTGGTCCTGGATTTGATTGATATCGGCTGACTATGCTAACTGAATAACAGATATCTGGTCTAGTACAAAACATAGCATACATGAGACTTCCCACTACATAAGCATAAGGAACTTGTCTCATCATATCTACTTCCTCTTGAGTCTTAGGCCTTTGGTCATCAGATAGAGGAACTCCATGTCTGAAAGGAAGTAAACCTTTCTTGGAGTTTTGCATGCTAAATCGTTCTAGAACCTTATCTATATATCCAACTTGTGATAAGCCTAACATCTTATTCTTGCGATCTCGCCAAAGCTTGATCCCTAGAATAAAGTTAGCCCCACCCAAGTCTTTCATATCAAATTGGTTTGACAACCAAACCTTTACTGATGACATTACCCCAACATCATTTCCAATGAGTAGAATATCATCAACATAAAGCACTAGGAACATTACTACTTTATCTTAATGTCTTTTGTACACACATGGTTCATCAAGATTTTGTTCAAAACCAAATGACTTGATTGCTTGATCAAATCTGATGTTCCATGACCTAGATGCTTGCTTAAGTCCATAAATGGACATTTTTAACTTGCATACCATATGCTCTTGGTTCTTAGCTATGAAATCTTCCAGTTGCATCATATAGATTTCTTCTTCAAGATTGCCATTGAGAAACGCAGTCTTAACATCCATTTGCCAAATCTCATAATCATAATGAGCAACAATGGATAAGAGAATTCTGATAGATTTAAGCATTTCTACTGTTGAAAAGGTTTCTTCATAATCAATACCTTCTTTTTGTGTATACCCTTTCGCCACTATCCTTGCTTTTAAGGTTTCAACCTTTCCATCTATCCCTCTCTTTCTCTTGTAAACCTATTTGCAACTAACAGGTTTAATGCCGTTAGGCGCCTTTACAAGATCCCAAACTTGATTGGAATACATGGAATCTAATTCAAATTTCATAGGTTTGACCCAATGATGTGCATCTATATCATTCATTGCCACTTCATAAGTGTAGGGATCCGATTCAGCCTCTTCTGAGATAGCTTCATAAGTTTCTTCCAAACCTATGAATCTTATAGGAGGCCGAACAATTCTCCCACTACGACGAGACACCTGTGTACTAGACATCTCTTGAGTAATATCTTGTGGTGTATCTAATACAGCCACATCATCCCTAATTTCATTCATTAGTTGTTCATTTATAGGTTCATTCATTTCAGCCAAAACAACTTTACTTCTAGGATTAAAATTATTCACATAATCATCTTCCAAAAATTTGGCATGGGTGTTAACAAACACTTTGTTATCCTTATGATTATAGAATAAATAACCCTTGGTTTCTTTTGAATACCCTAAAAACATGCATACTTCTATTTTAGCTTCCAACTTATCAGACTTTTCTTTCAATACATGTGCAGGACATCCCTAAATGTGGATATATTTCATACTAGGCTTGCGCCCACTCCACAATTCCATAGGTGTGTTAGGAACAGATTTTGATGGAACTAAATTTAAAATATGCATTGCAGTTTTTAGTGCATATCCCCAAAGAGAAATAGGTAAAGTTGAATAACTCATCATGGAGCTAACCATTTCCAAAAGAGTTCTATTCCTTCTTTCTGCTACACCATTTTGTTGGGGAGTGCCAGGTGCAGTCAATTGGGATACAATCCCATTTTAAGTTAAGTAATCTTTGAAATCCCCAAGAAGGTATTCGCCACCACGATCAGATCAAATGGTTTTTATGTGTTTACCCAATTAATTCTTAACTTTAGGCTTAAACTCTTTGAACTTTTCAAAGGCTTCGAACTTCCGTCTCATTAGGTACATATAACCATATCTTGAGTAATCATCAGTAAAGGTGATGAAGTACTCATAACCTCCTTTTGTTTGGTTGACATAGGACCATATCCATCAGTATGAACTAATTCAAGCTACTCTTGGGCTCTTCTACCTTTTGCATTAAAAGGTCGTTTGGTCATTTTTCCTTCCAAACAAGATTCATAAACTGGAAATTCATCAAGGTCCATGGGCTGTAAGAGTCCATCTTTGATTAGTCTTTGAATTCTGTTTGAATTAATATGACCCAAACACAAGTGCCAAAGATATGCATCATTAGTAGAAGGAAATTTTCTCTTTAATGATTTTACATGAGAGTTATTATCTAATTCAGAATTATATAATTCATGCTTATCAGAAGTTAAAATATAAAGACCATCAACAATATTGCCAAAACAGATAAACACTTACCCTTCTTTATTACAACATTGTCTTTAAGGATAACACAATATCCATGTTTACCTAAATAAGTTGCAGAAACTAAATTCCTATGAACATTAGGTACATACAGACAGTCTTCCAATATTAAAACTCTAGATTCAAAACATAAATTAAATACTCCAACAGCTACAACCGGAATCTTGCTCCTATCAGCCAAAGTAAGAAACAATTCCCCTTCTCTAAGCTTTCTGGTCTCCTGGAACCCCTGCAAAGAATTGCATATATGATTAGTTCAATCTGAATCCACATACCAGGAATCCGTGGGATTTTGTACTAAACATATTTCAAGGAGGAAAGAACTTTTCATACCCTTATTATTGGCAGACTTGAACTTTGGACCGTTCCTCTTCCAGTGTCCTTTCTCACCACAATGGAAACATTTTCCTTTGATCTTCTTTCCTTTGGCGACAACCCCTAAGGCAATTTATTTACCATCTTGCTTGGTGAAGTCCTTCTTCTTCTTCTTCTTACCCTTACCTTTCGACTTAGGTTGAAAAGTAGAAGCTTCAGCCATATTAGCATCAACACTAGAAGTACCAAGAATGCCTTCCGCTGCTGCCAATTCATTCATTAATTCAGACAAAGAATAAATCTTTTTGTTCATATTATAATTGAGTCTGAATTCCTTGAATGATTCTGGTAGTGGCTGGAGTATCATATCCACTTGGGATTCTCCATCAATATTGGCATCTAAAACTTCTAGTGTATTCAGATTAGAGATCATTGTAAGACAATGCTCCCTTACTGAACTGCCTTCAGCCATTTTGGTATTATAAATTTGCCTCATGGTTTCTTGCCTTGCAGAACGACCTTGCTCACCAAACATCTCCTTCAGACTTAGCATAATGTCCGAAGCTAGTTCTACATCACGTATTTGATGTTGTATAACATTTGAGATAGATGCTAGGATGTAGCACTTGGCCATTTCATTAGATTTCTGCCAACGATCATATCGTTGTTTTTCCTCAGGAGGAGCATCTAATGAAGGAAAGCTAGGACATGGTTGAGGAAGCATATATTTGTGCTCTTCAGTTGTAAGAACAATGTCCAAATTTCTTTTCCAGTCAACATAATTGGATCCAATCAGTTTGTTTTGATTAAGAATAGTAACAAGTGGGCTAAATGATGCCATGACAAATCTGAAAACAATAAACATGAATATAATAAGTAAACTGGACATTATCAATTTAGCATATAAGCATATAATATGGAACCTTAATAAAACCATAATATAATATATGCAACGACAACCCAATCCATGTTTATAATTCCTTGGTAGCAAGTTTATTATAAACACATTAATTGATTGAGAACTATTCTCATTACTAGTGCTATCATGATAACTCTTATCAAACACTAATAATATGCCGTATTAACTTTAGCCTCTAAGTAATAATGACATAGCTCCTTTGGGAGGTTAACATTACACTTAGTCTAGTGTATACCATTATCTAGAATCATGTGTAGCCACATTTCATCTCCTTTTATAGTGTTTAAACTTGTAGTACCATGGAACAAAACACCCTCCTTTGGGATCGCGAGGCATATACGCCGAAATGAGGTGCTTGTCCACACTACTTTAAACGAGTAAGTTCAATCTTGTAGTACTATGAAGTAAACACCCTACTTTGGGATCGTGAGACATATATGCCAAGACGAGGTGCTTACCCACACTACTATGAACCGATAATGGAGACCGTGAGATCCAATCCTTGTATCTCTCTCCCACTAGATGTTTCAAATTAAAAGGTTTTTATTTATAAAACATGCATAAACTAATTACACACTATCTTGCACTTTATACAATTGAAAACATTTTGAAAAACTCTGAATTCCCAGTTTTCACGGGTATCTCGCGACTAAGCGCTTCTTGCGAAAATGAGTTAAGCAAAAAATTGAAAACACAAAAATTCAGATAGAAACTTTCGCTACTGTCTCGTGACTATTTCGCGAGTAAAGCTTAACTGCAAAAAATTTTTGTGCTTCAGTGGAATTTTTCACGAGTAATCTCGCGGGAAGCTTACCCGCGAAAAACCCATGTGAAAGGCCACAAACATATTGACCCCTTATGATAAATTAATTAATTAATTAACCAAATTTATTAATTAATCAAATTAACATGGAAAGCGCGTGGTAGCACAAACAAATCACCAAACTACTAAATACGCAGCGGAAAATAAATGACACAGTGATTTGTTTACGAATGAGGAAAACCTAACGGCAAAAACCCCATTGGGTGATTTTCAGGTCACCACTCCCGAAACTCCACTATTATCACAACAAGCGGTTACAAGTAAAGGAATCCCAAGTACCTTACCAACCTACAGTTGAACCCTTACCCCAATACCCAATTGGACTTGTTTTGTAGTGACAGTTCCCCCTTTTGATGCACGGTTTCCAAGTACGTGACTAACCAATGTGCGGATCCCAGTACGCAACTTCAATCACCAACTAGAAAAGGTTGTTGGCTGCAAAGTTCTTCAATTCATCCACACGATGAAGATCAAGAAGATGCTTGGTCACAAAACCCTACGGTGCAAATACACAACAACTTCTTCAAGAGAAAGAGATGAACAAAGGCAAGAAATTTGTCTCCAGTCACAATTTGCTTGAACAAGGTTTGCTCAAAGCTTGTGCAACTTGAACACTTTGACGGTCCTTAAAACAATCCTTTTATATGTTTAGGGTTAGGAGAAAAGAAGGCCCAAACACATAATCACGGATCCCAAGAAAAATAGATCAGATTGTTGTTTTCTTAAACCTCGACAGATAGAAGCTATCGAGCCACGGGGCTGAAACAATTTCTTAAACCTTGACACATGCTAGCTATCGAGCTTTAATAACTCTGCACTTTCAGCTTGTTTTCTTGAACAGACTTGAAGGTTTCAACACTTAATCTTGAAACATGGTTTCTTGAAATATTTAAACACATCCTAAATCTACCCAAATACAAGTAATGTGTGTTTTGTCAAAGGATAAGCCAATTACATAAAATCATAACATATGTTCCTAACAAGTGAAACACATATGTCCTAACAATCTCCCCATTTGGCAATCTGTGACAAAACCACAACAAACAAATGAACATATAAGAGAAGTCATAAATCACTCAACTCATATTCACTTGTTGAATACAATAAAATCTAGCCTAACACAAAGTCTTGAAAAACTTTGCAAGAAGAGAGTTTATGATAAGTAGACTTTGACAACCTGTATTTCTGAAACACTTTAAACAAAACTCATCAAGGCATCTTAGTGTGAAACAGAAATAATAGATTGCATACAAGTATAAGAAGTATGTGTATAAAGAGAGAAAAGAAACAACACATGTAAGGGTAGGTGAAAGAAACATACATCCACATATAAAGAGAATAAGTACAATGTATGTCTAAAAAGTGGTCACAAGACCTAATGTACAAGAACAATGTATCTATAAAAGAAAGAAAAGAAAAGATACATAATATCCTTACTACATCCCTCAGCACTCAACAACACTCCCCCTAACTAAAAGATCCTATACTAACTCTCCCCCTAAGAATGACTACTCTCATATCCAAAACTACTCCCCCTTTTTGTCACGAGTGACAAAGGGTAAGAGTGTCAAGTAGACATCTCATCAGAAGAGCTAGCATCTCCATCATCAGCATCAGAAGCATCATCGTCATCACCACCAGCATCATCATCAGAATCAGAATCCACTAGAGGTGTTGGAGGAGAAACCTCTAGAGCAAAACCACCCATGGTTGCCTGTCGCCGTGCAATACGACCGACACGAACGTTCACCTGTTACAACTCTGTAGAAAGTGTATCAAGGTGAGCATCCATGCGCTGTAGCTGCGCCATGATGTCTCCAAGTGACACATCCCCCGAAGAAGAAGAGGGAGCGAATGTGGATGGAGCAAAACGGGATGGAGCGGAACGGAAGGGAGGAGCTGCTGAATCCGACTGTCGAGAACGAAACTGCACCTCGCTACGTTTAACGGTAGCGTAGTCTATGGCACACATGACAGAAAAATGGCATAGAATCCGCGTGATAACCGAAGGGAAAATGAGCTTATCACGGGTAGCCATATCCCTATACACATCTAAGATAGAAAGAATGAAATATGAAGGAAAATCTATAGTGAGGTGCTCTAATAAGGAAAGTAAGAATCGAGCACGTGGCTCTGTGATAGAGTTATAGTGAGAGAGTGGGTGCAAAACAAAGTCATCACCATGTTCATGAATCTAGGACCTTTAGCAAAGGCTTTACATGGTGTGAACTGATGCTCACCCCAATCAGAAGGGCGCTCACAAAATGCAGAAATCATCTCGTCCATGGACACAGTCCATAGATGCTCACAACCAGGGTAGTCAAGAGACTCTACCCTAGGGACATGAAGCACATCCGCAACAAGCTACGATGTGACAGTGATGTGCATACCTCAAACGCGAGTAGAAAAGAGAGGTATTGAAAAATCGAAACCATGCATGTTGGAGTAAAACTCCTGGATCAACACGGTTAGACAAGTGACCGGGACGTCACACAATGACTCCCATCCCCGACTGTGAATGACAGTGGGAAGGTCAGTGTCGGTGAAGTCCGCCAAAATGACTCGGCATTCCGAATGAACACCTCGTCGAGAAAAGTTCTCTGAGAAGTCCTTTCGGGCATCCTCATCACGGAACCGAAGATGAGACGGAGTAGGATCAGAAGACGATGCCCTAGACCGCAAAGGGTTCTGGGACGGAGCTGACTTATGCTTAGGTGCCATAGACACGACTAACGTAAACATAAAGAGAGGGAGAGAGAGAAGTAGACAATTAGAAAAGCTCCAAAACAATTTAAATATAACAAGTATATTGAAAAAGGAGTACGTATGCATGGGAAATGCATGAGCATGTGACATACAAAAGAAATTGCATCATGGGCTCAGCCCAATCCAAACTTATCAGCACACAAACAGATTGCACACATCTAAATGCATGACAATACTTATTATAATGCTAATGTGATGCAATGCATGAGATTGTAAACTCATTTAAGTGAAAACCCATCCCAAAATATCAACAATAACTCATCAATTTTGAAAAACCCCAAAATTTTTCAAAAACCCCAAAACCTAGGTTTCAAAACATGAAATGCATGAAAATGAAGGAGATTAGAAGCTTACCAAGTGATGAAAGACTTGAAAAACACCTTTGGAAGAGGTTTGGAGTGAGAGAGATAGTGTTTGGGAGATGAACAGGGGCGGACAGATCGAGAGAGATCGAAGAAATGAGAACTGGATTGTGAAGAGAGAATATATAGATCCTCAGTAATTCTCGACAGATAGAGGTGTCGAGAGGTGTCGAGACATCTGTCGAGGAAGGTGTCGAGAAAAACAACTTCGACAGATACAGCTGTTGAGAAGGTGTAGAGGAACACAGTAAAGACAAAAGAACAGAAGCTCGATCGATCCACCTACTGTCGAGAAGCTATCGAGGGTCTAGGAGATTTCTCATTCGATCCACCAGGTGTCGAGGTGCTAGCGAGATTGCGATAAGAATAAGCTAAGGAAGCTCGACAGATAGCCAGCTATCAAGGAGGTATTGAGGATGTGTCGAGCCAGCTTTTCAAAACAGTTTTTCTAGAAGAGAAAAACATAGATATGAATACAATCAAGCATGCAACTCAACCAATAATCCAATCAACATATTAAGCTCTCAAAAACATCTCTCAACAAAAATTTTAAGCACATGGATCTTCAAAAACACACACACACACACACACTAAAAAAGTCTAACCGATTTTATATTTCAAAAACAAGTTAAGACAGTTTAGTGAGCATACATTAACACATGTAAAACTTTGTGATGGCCAAATCACATTGTACCTGCACATGTATCAAGAGTAGCAAAGAATATTGCGTGTCGTGTGTGAAGAATATCGCAAGATTGCAAATGTGTCACCATGTTATGATAATTTGAGATATGAGAAAATCACTTTAACTCACACACAATCATAACTGTTTGATGGGGATTATCACCTTTGAGGTACATCCTATAACTCCCACATCTCCTAGAAAACACGCTTGTAATCATATTTAAAGCATTTTTGATCTTTTTGCTTTTGATTTTTCTTTGCATATTTTTCTTTTAAGCATATCATGCATGAGCATATAAGAGAGAGAAAAGAAATACCCAAAGATATTTGACATTTCAATTTTGCTGTGCCTAAGCACACAAATGTCATTGACATTGCACTTTTGCTATGCTGAAGCATACAGGTGTCATTATGATTAGCGGGCAATAGTGGTGAGATTGTTATTTATGCCCTTCTCTTAGGATTTTTTAATCCTTCTCGTCAAAAAGAGTGATACGAGTGTTAAGTGCAAGAGACAACTTAATCTTACTCATCACAAACAAGAGCCACAAAGCTCACTTGCTTAGTTGTGCATAAAAGATGCTCATCTAAGGTACAAGAGATACAAAGTTTAGAAAACTTTGTTTCAATGGCCATCCAAGGTACACAAGTACCAATGTACACAAAACACACTGTTTTTGTATTTTTCTAATTTTCCACTTTTTAAATATTTTATATGAAAAACAAAATAAAGAAAAACTGAAAAATAACCAAGCAAAAACATGTTAAACTAAGCAAAGCATAAAAACTAGACTGACTCAAAACAGTAAAGCAAAAACAGTAATGCAAACAAAAACAAGAAGAGAGATAAGAAAGTGATAGAATCACTTGGAGCCATTTTCCTTCCACACTCTGGAAGAACCTTTCCTTTGATTAAACCCTTGAATCAGTGGTGAGGGAGAAGAATTGAAACCGTTCAAGTTCGAAAGGAACATGAGGGCTTTGAGAAGATCTCCAAGGGGAGCAAGAGAGGATTAAAGCTGATTCTGGCTTCCAGATGCTATCATGTCGTTGCTTTGTTGAGTGGCAAGCCACTTATAGCAATTTGGTCGAGTATGACCTGCAGCTCCACAATGATGACAGAGATGCTGCTTCTTCTGTTTAGGCTTTTGAGAGTTAGCCTTTTTAGCCCTAGGGTTCTTAGCTTCTTTCTTATCTTGCTTAGGGGGTGCTCCTAGGATAGATTTATTCTTGTCTAAGTTCTCACTAGCTAAAACAGTTTTAATATCATTGTTCTCAATTTCAACATTATTAGCAGGAGGAATAAAAATGGTAGAACTAGTAGAAGCAATATTAGAGGAAGAAAGACCATATCCTAAACTTGTTCGATCGGAAGCAGATTTCTGAAGATTGAGCATCTCATCAAGCTTTGCACTTGAAGTCCTCTCCAATTGAGCTCTGACTTGAAACAGCTCCGCTTCAAGCTTCTTGGTCTTCTCAGCCAAGAAATTGTTCTCGAATCTCAATACTCCAATAGTCTGATTTGCTTCATCAAACTTTGTGGAAAGCTCTTCACGATCAAGTTTCACATCACTGAGCTTCTTGTTGGCCAGCCTATAAAGTTTCTCATGTTTTTTAGAAACTTTGTACAATTTTTCATAGGCTGTATGGATATCATCTTGATCCTCCATTTTCTCAAAATTGGACTCCTCCAAGTCCTCTTCTTCATCCACACTTTCAACAATCCCTTCAGTAGGATTGACAGTGGCAGTGAAGGCATTCAAGATTCCGTCATCTTCATTGTCGGAATCATCCTCAGGCTCGGTGTCGCTTAAAGTAGCAGCAAGTGCCTTGCTCTTCCCAATGCTCTTGAGATATGTAGGACACTCATTTTTCATGTGACCGAAGCCTTGACACCCAAAACACTTAGGTCCTGCTAGAACAGTGTACTGACTGCCATCCCTTACATCCTTCTTCCCTTTATCTTGGCTCTTGAACTGAGAAGAACTGGATTGTCTACGGTCCTTGTCAAAGCCCTTTCCATTTGCATTCTTCATAAACTTCTTGAACTACCTGGTGATGTAAGACTTCATCTTAGAATCTTCATCGTCTGAAGACTCATCTGTGTCATTGTTCTTGGCCTTCAGCGTCATACTCTTGCTTTTGCCTGACTTACCAATCCTTGTTAACCCTAGCTCGTAAGTTTGTAGATTACCAACCAGCTCTGTCAAAGGAATCTTGTCGATGTCCTTTGATTCCTCGATCGCCGTAATCTTGGCATGGAATCTCTCAGGCAGAGATCTGAGCACCTTTCTCACAATCTTGGGTTCAGGAATTGTTTCCCCAAGATTGAAAGCTGAGTTCACTATGTCCTTGAGCTTGGCATAGAACTCATCGAATGACTCATCTTCTTCCATCTTAATCTCTTCGAAGCTTGTAGTGTGCCTCTGTAGCTTCAAATCCTTGACAGCCTTTGTTCCCTCATAGGTTGTTTGGAGGATGGTCCATGCCTCCTTAGCAGTTTCAGTGGAGGATATCTTCTTGAACTCCTCATTGGTGACCGCACTGAATAAGGCATTCAATGACCTGCTGTTGAAGTTTGCCGCCTTGATCTTCGCATCATCCCAATCGGCCGGCGCTTCTGTAGGCTTGGTTTAGCCTATCTCCACAGCTTGCCACACCTTCTCATCTAAAGACTGCAAGAAAGCTCTCATGCGTACTTTCCAGTATGCATAGTTAGTGTGAAAGCTCAAAAACGTGTTAAAAAACACAAGAGCTTGTTTAGACCCCCAATTCAAAGTTACGGCTTGGTTGATTTTACACTAACTTAATATTAAGTGCGGAATAGTGTAAACACAAGCATACAAGCAAGAGAGCTACTCTAATCCATATTTAAAGCAACATAGCAGTAAAATGAAATGAACAAGAGTAGGGAAGAGAGATGCAAACACAGATAACACGCCGATGTGTTATCGAAGAGGAAACCGAAGAACTCAGCGAAAAACCTCTCCGCCGCCCTCCAAGCGGTAATCGATTCACTAGACAATCAGTTAGGATACATGGGTTAGAAAGAGACCCTCCAAGCCTAATCTACCCACTGTACCTAAGCCCTCGATGCTCCTACTCCAACAAGGCTTCTCGGAACCGTGTCTTGTCTAGCTCTCCGGATCTCGCAACAAGCTCCATGTTACATCTGCCATCCTTGGCTTCTTCCAATGCTTCCCAGCAGCACCAAAACCTCACTTGACACTCTCAAAAGGTGTGGTAAGTGTTTAGGTTATTAACCTCTCAATGGTATGGAAATTGAAAGGTAGGAGATGAGGAAATTTCATAAACAAATGTGTAGAGAATTGTTGGTATAATAATTTCTAACTTTCAAGTGTTTTAGCTAAGGTTTTCTCTCAAAAGCTCTCCTCAACATTTGTGGGTAATATGGGTATATATAGTATGGGTACAGAAAGTGTGTATCAGATAGTACAGACTGGCAGAACAGAATGTCTCGCGGGTCTCGCGGGAAGGCCTTACCCGCGAGATACTCGCGAGACACAACTGTCTCCATCTATATTGACTCTTCGCATTCCAGTCATATGCAAGGCACATGCTTCACTTCGTAGGAAGCTTAGTCGCGAGACACCCGTGAAAAGTCTTCTAGCTTCACTTGCTTGAGTCTTCACACTCTCTCTCTCTCTAACACACAACCCTTACAAACAAATCCCACAACAAATACAGGATACATAAGATTGAATAAAATTACAATCAAATTTGTCATGGAATAAAAGCCAACAAAAACATATTTGTAAATCACAACTTTACATAGTGCCATCAAATAAAGGAGGTATAATTAACGATTGTCCTCTATCCATGACAAACAGGGGTCAATGGATCAAAACAACAAAGATTAAACCCTAATCAGAGTGTGCCTGCTCTGATACCACTTGAAAGGCCACAAACGTATTAACCCCTTGTGATAAATTAATTAATTAATTAACTAAGTTTACTAATTAATCAAATTAACATGCAAAGCACGTGGTAGCACAAAAAAATCACCAAACAACCAAATACGCAGCGGAAAATAAATGACACAGTGATTTGTTTACAAATGGGGAAAACCTAACGGAAAAAACCCCACCGGGTGATTTTCAGGTCACCACTCTCGAAACTCCATTATTATCACAACAAGCGGTTACAAGTAAAAGAATTCCAAGTACCTTACCAACCTACAGTTGAACCCTTACCCCAATACCCAATTGGACTTATTCTGTAGTGACAATTCCCCCTTTTGATGCACGACTCCCAAGTACGTGACTAACCAATATGCAGATCCCAGTATGCGACTTCAATCACCAACTAGAAAAGGTTGTTGGCTACAAAGTTCTTCAGTTCATCCACACGATGAAGATAAAAAAGATGCTTGGTCACAAAACCCTACAGTGCAAATACACAGCAACTTCTTCAAGAGAAAGAGATAAACAAGGGCAAGAACTTTGTCTCCAATCACAATTTGCTTGAACAAAGTTTGCTCAATGCTTGTGCAACTTGAACACTTTGACGGCCCTTAAAAAAATCCTTTTATATGTTTAGGGTTAGGAGAAAAGAAGGCCCAAACATATAATCACGGATCCCAAGAAAAACAGATCAGATTGCTGTTTTCTTAAACCTCGACAGATAGAAGCTGTTGAGCATCTTTTGATATAGCTGTCGAGCCACAAGGCTGAAACAGCTTCTTAAATCTCGACACATGCTAGCTGTCGAGTTTTAATAACTCTGCACTTTCAGCTTGTTTTCTTGAACAGACTTGAAGGTTTCAACACTTGATCTTGAAACATGGTTTCTTAAAGTATTTAAACACATCCTAAATCTACTCAAATACAAGTAAAGTGCGTTTTGTCAAAGGATAAGCCAATTACATAAAATCATGACATATGTTCCTAACAAGTGAAACACATATGTCCTAACACCATGTTTTCAGTTTTTACAGTTCAGATATAAACAATTTTCAACGGTTTTTATGAACAAACAACCTCCATATGAACATAATGGATGGAATTTGATATCAAAACTGAATTCCATTGATGCTATAGCCTTAAAAATCAATTTAACACACTTAAATTCAAATTTAAACAACATCATAACATCAATATCAGTTTTTATCAAATCATAGTTTCAACAACCATGCAAAATATTAAATGAACATATAATCTTCTAACATCATGAAACTATTATTTCTAATTCCAAAACTCACAAAACATATTATACAGATTCGAAATGAAGATTGCTCTGATACATATTATACATCTTAATTCTTGAGTACCCGGTTTAATCATTTTAAGTTATTCATTATATATTTATGAAAACTAATTTCATAAATATATACTTTAGTAATTTCTTACCAAAGTGGTTAGTCCTAACTCTCTGAATAATTGAACCCATTAAACTTATCTCAAGTGAATATTTTATATCTCCGTTAAGAGACTATGAATTCCATCTTGAGAATATATGTTCCATCAACACTAAATATGGTTGCCCAACATACTGAGGTTTTGACCGTTGCATTAGATCTCACTCCTGATATATCAAAGCAACCTACACTTCATGATCAGGTCCATTATTCTCTCAGGATTAAGAGTTCATGTAAATAGAAGTCGTGAGATTTATTATTCATTTGACAGTCGTTAGGAGAATAATAAATCTCACAACGGTCCAGTTCAATATATTTTAACTCTTAAAATATATCAACACATCAACTAGAAGTCTCCACTTCCATAATCAAGACAAATCATATTAGTTGATATATTATAGTTTTCGCAGATGAAATGCCCAATTTTATCACCGACTACGAACTAAAATTTTGAGTTTACAAAGAACTTATGACTTATATCTCCTGTGACTAAATCACATAAATCACATACTATGCATCCCATGGGCTATATGATAATGTCCAAATATTTATGTTACCATTATTTCAGATAATAATAAAACAATTTTATTAATCACAACATTAAGTCATACATAGCATCATACAATAGGATTTAAGGGCACTAATCCTAACAAATGTAACACCCGCCTCACTTAAATTTAATTTAATTGCTTCTAGATTGAAATTGATGAATTATTTAATTTATTTTGAAGGTGATATTATTTTATATTATGATATCTATAGAGAAAATAAATAAAAGAAGATGTAACATGAGATTTATTTTGTGGATTATTCATATTTAACTTTTAGTCTCCTTATCAGTTAAGGAAAAGGATAAGAGATTTCCTATTTGGATTAGGAGTTTAAGTGTTATTGGAATTCTTTAGAGTTTTAGCCTATCTAAACAACCTTAATTTGAGTTTAATTGGGAATTAAAGTCTTGGAAACTTATTTAAGTTTTAGTTGGTCTTAAACTCTAGCCCAAGTAGGAGTGTTATTTAAGAGTACTAATTGGAGTGGGATTGATATTCCTAAATTGAATTGGAATGTTATTTTAGAGGTATATATACTAGGTCTTTTAAGTCTTTCACGTGAAAGGTAGAAAGAGACGCTAGATGCTAAAAGCTACGGCAAAAAGGATTATTGCCAGACTTGACAAAGACGACATCAAGGTAACTATTAACAAGCTGATTATTGATTGTGTTGTTTATCTCCATACAGTAGAGTTTATATTACAATATTACATGGTGCAAGATATCTCTAAGTTGACGGTATAAGATTTCTTGAAGTTTCTGCATTATGACTTAATTAAGTGGCATGATAGATATCTATTTATATGTAGAGAGTAAAGAGTCAAAAATTGATGTACATAGTATGGTGAGTCATAAGATTACATGATATCAACACCCCAATTGAGATCGAATTCCCTATATCCTATTGGGATTAGTTCCCTTAAATCCTATTGTATGATGCTATGTATGATATTATATATGACATTATGTATGACTTAATATTGTAATTAATAAAGTTATTTTATTATTATCTGAAATAATGGCAACATGAATATTCGGACATTATCATATAGTACATGAGATGCATAGTATGTGATTTATGTGAAAAGTCATAAAAGATATAAATTACAAGTTCTTTGTAAACTCAAAATTGTAGTTCGTAGTCGGTGATGAAATCGGGCGTTTCATCTGCGAAGACTATAACATATCAACTAAGATGATTTGTCTTGATCATGGAAGTGGTGACTTCTAGTTGATATGTTGATATGTTTTAAGAGTTAAGACATATTGAACTGGACCGGAGTGAGATTTATTATTTTCCTAACGACTGTTAATTGAATATTAAATCTCACGACTTCTATTCACATGAACTCTTAATCCTGAGAGAATAATGGACCAAATCATGAAGTGTAGGTTGCTTTGATATATCAGGAGTGAGATCTAAAGTAACGGTCAAAACCTCAGTATGTTGGGCAGCCACATTTAGTGTTGATAGAACATATATTCTCAAGATATAATTCATAGTCTTTTAATGGAGATACAAAATATTCCCTTGAGATAAGTTTAATGGGTTTGTTATTCAAAATGTTAGGCCTAACTACTTTAGTAAATATTTACTAAAGTATATATTTATGAAATTGGATTTCATAAATATATGATTAATAATTTAAAGGATTAAACTGGGTACTCGAGGATTAAGATGTAGTAATTTACAAACTGGCAGTCTACATTAATGACTTTGTATTACTATGAATATTTTATGAAGGGGTTGCATGCACAATAAAGTTTTGGGATATAATTTATTAATAAGGCCTAGAGTGCAATTATATTTATATAATGGTATTAAATATAATTAATGGTAACTTTGGACTTGTCAAGAGTTGACAGAAAAGCCCAAGGCCCATTGGAACTAGTGTCTTATTTGTTCCCTTTTGGTCCCACTCCAAGCCACACACTAAAGCCCAACTGGAGAGGCCCAAAAAGCTAGTCCAATTAGATAATCAGTTATATAGAGAGAAACATACAGAATTTGAGAAAAAACATGAATTGGTATGTATGTGAGTGTTAGACACTTTTCATTCTCTTAAGAACACATACACATAACTGATTGAGAGACCACACAACTTGGGCATCAAGTGAAATTGGAATGAAGATTAAAAGTTAAGTACTCTTCATCCTTGAGAATTTCACCACATCAAGGTACACTCTCTTGTTCTTAATTCTAAAACTTACATAATACATGTTATCAATTGCGAATGAAGTAGATCCGTTAATTTTCCGCTGTGCATACATAAATATAACCATCATATCCAATTTAAATAGACTATCATGAGATGTAAGTAATACTGATGCTTGTGGATTATTTCGGATCTAATGGTAAAGTGTTAAATACTAATGATAGGCCTTTGGTTAAAAATATTGTTAGGATCTGACATGTAAGTATGATGTATAAAGGTCCATATGTGATTTTGGAAGAGGGATAGCATGAATGGTTAATATAAATAGTGTAAGTATGGCTTAACACAGCAAAATCATCTATTTGTGTATTAGGTTCGAGTGACATCGGCTTGGATAGTTGAAATCTAACGAGTTTTGGTGATTTAAAGTAAATGGACTTCAGAACATGACGTCTCTCAAAATGTGTATATTTATATATATTTTTGGTAAAAATATATTTATATATACATAATTGTAAAAGTGAAGTTTCAAAAACTTATACCATTGTCAATGCTTTATACATACCAGAATTTTATTATTCATTGTATATTACTTTGAAACTGTATATGTTAAGAATGACTCAAAACTATATTTTTGAGAAAGTATTTACTATATGATATATGGTTTATATTGACAATATTGTAATAAAGAAAGAATGTTTTCAAACGGTCAGCTAGACAGTTTGCAACCTTTGCCAACATAGGGTTAAATGTTGGTCTTCGGCCGATGTAGTGTTATTATGGTGTGGTGCAGTGTTGTTGTTTGCTTTTCGGGGCCAGTGTTATCATTTGCTCTTTGGAGCCAGTGTTGCCTCTTTGAGGTTAGTGTTATTGTTCCCTATGGGAATCACCCACCGAGTGTTTAACAGCTTATGTCTTTGTCTGGCTAATGTTTAATGTTTTCCATATCAAACTACTGTCTTATTGTTATTAACCTTTATAAGTGGAAAAATTGTTTATTTCTATAATATATTGTTTCTACCTATTTAGTGTATTTTGGCTAACTAAAGTGGTTATTATTTTATTTAATGATTACAGCGTTATAGTAAAATGTTTTATTCTTGATAGTTTTATAGAATATATTATATTACTGTTAAAACTATTTGTAAATGTTTTGTAAAGACTATATTTTGTCAATGATACTAATGTTTTGGTTTGAAAGACATCCTCATGTTATGTAGTCTCTTATTGGGCTTCTAGCTCACCCCCTTTTCTCCACCCTTTTAGATTAGAGCAGTGGAATATCTTTTGGTGGTAGATCATTGGAGACATAGATTGAAGACTTCTTTTGGAGCTATGTTAGTTGATGGACTGTTTTAGTATATTTTCTTAGGATAGTGAGTTTGGAATTTGTGGAACTCTTTGAGATTGTATTTGGAGACTTTATTATTAAAGTTTTTATTTTATGGATTTATAGGAAAGATTTTGATGGTTTGAAGTATTTTTGTGGATATTTAATTACGCTCTATTCCATTATATTATTGTTAAGTATTTATTAGACAGGTTATGCATCTAAATTCTTGGTATGGGTTTGGGGTGTTACAAGGCCTTACCCGCGAGACACTCGTGAAAACTAGCTGTCACCATCTGTCATGACTCTTCACATTCCAATCATGTGCTGAGCACATGCTTCACTTTGTGGGAAGACTTCTCGCAAGCTACCCATGAAAACTTCTTTGATCTTCAATTTTCCTTGAGTCTTCACACTCTCTCTTACACACAACCCTTACAATGAAATCCCACATAAATTACAGGGTACAAAAGATTGAACAAAATTACATTCAAATTTGGCATGGAATTAAAGCCAACACAAATTAGTCGTAAATCACAACTTTACACATGGCATGTACAACCAGGTTATTATCACTTAAGATAAATTGCCTGTGTAACCACTTTCTACATATTAAGCAGGGTTAACCCATAAATATGTAGTACATTAATGACCAGGTTTTACTATCATAGTTCGAATAGCAAAACCAACAATTTTATGAACCAAAATGACCCCAACCTGATAATATTATGACTTGAAAATTTCTAAGAGAACTTTTCGCAAACACCTTTCATACTCTTTTCACACTGAACCCACATCAAATTACACTCACAAACCACATAAGTGCTTCAAAGATCCACATCCAAAAAAAAGTTTGCAAATCCATATATAAGCATATCAAGAACTAGATACAAGAAATTTTCTAGTTTTTACTCAATTTCCCGGCAACCAAAAAACGGGTTCAAATCAAGAAAAATTATGAGAGAGGGAGATTTCCAACCTATGGCAAAGGATGAAGTAGACCACGAGAGCTTCGGGAATACAAGTTTTCTATTAGGCAACTTGAGAATTAAGGCTTGGCATCTGAGAGAGAGAGCTTTGAGAACTGAACTAGGAAACTTTTTTGGGATTTTATTTTGGCGAAAATAAACTTTCGGTCTTTACATTTTGAGTCAATTCTCGTTTTGGTTTCGTAAATTGATTTTGCGCTACCTTAGTCCTTGAAATCAAAATATTATTTTTGTTTTGGTCCTTGCCATCAACCCACTAATAGAAAAGTCCTACGTGACAGACGAAGTGTCCTACTTGCTGACATGATGCTGACATAGACATTAAAATACTGTTAAAAAAAGTATTTAACATTTTTTAAATGCCATGTCATTATTTAAATTAAAAAATTAATTCCTCAATTTTAATTTTAATTAAAAAATTAAAAAACAAACAAAAATAAAATCTTCTCCTTCGCCACCTCTTCTCCTTCTACTTCTCCAATCAAATACGTGATTCTAAGCTTCAAGCTCTCTACTTGCTTAAACAACAACAATTAGGGCTTTTCGCTTTATGGAACCACACTCACACCCTCCCTTAATCTAACTCCAATTCCACTTTCATTTCCAATTACTCCCAATCTGACCTTAACCTTAGAAAAAACTAGCTACAACAAGGGGGAATTAGCGAATTTAACCTCATTATTGAGAAACAATTCGGTGTTTCCCAAGTGGGACCTGAGATTGGGGTCTTTCATGGAAGAAATCTTCTTGGACTCATCGTAAGTGCGATGATAACAACCGACAAGGTATTGAAAAGGGGGTTCGGCAATGACGATGGCAGAAGCAGAGAAGCAATCGATTAAGATTCACTCCATGAGATCCCTTAAGAGCCTTAATTCCTTGCTTTTGCTTAGAATCTCAGCCGCGGTTAGCTCCAAGTACAGATTTCATTGAACAAAAAAATTCAACAAATTCTCTTATCGCCACACCACACTAGAAACTTCACTTAGGACTCCAAACCCATCGATGTTTCTGGTCCTCGCTTCGGGTTGGACACATGTGCGAAGGTGGATCAGAAGAACAAGAACGAGCGAAGAACCATTGAATGGAAACCAAAACCGAATAAATAATTGTTTGCGATTTTCTTATCGAACCAAATGTCCAACCATTTGATTTACTTGGAGAAGCACATGTTCTTCGCTGCTTTGCTTAACCAGGTTTTGGTCATTCCCAGTTCCAAATTCGATTACCAATATGATAGGGTATTAGACTGTGATCATATAATTTTAATTCCTCAATTTTTACTTTATGTGTTTATTGGCCAAGAAAATTTATGGGTTTGAAGGCTAGGGGTAATTTTCAGGCTAGCACAATTGTGGGAAACAATATAATAAGTTAGCAGGCTAGGGGTAATTTTCATATAAAACTCGAGTCTCAAAGACTTGAGTTCTACTTGTGGATGTGGAGATTTTTATGCCATATGGAGTTTTAAAAAAGTAAACCCGAGTCTATAAAACTTTATTTATGTCAGCATTAAACTGAAGCAACCAATTCACTTAGCAGAAAACTGAAACACTAACACTCATACATAATGCATTGCCTCACTGCTTACTCACCCATAACACCCACACTTCTCACACTACATTGCCTCTGATCTCACCACATATTGCCTCTAATCCCATAACACCCACACTTCTCACACCACATTGCCTCTGATATCACCCCATATTGCCTCTCTCTATCACTACTCCTCCCTCTCAACAAATTTACATCTCAAATAACGGTTTTATTATGACTGCAATTAGGTATTATTTACTGTTGGGATGTGGGTTAAAAACTTTGCTTATTTATTTGATAGATGTTATAATATTTGTGAATATATACAACTTTGTTTTGTTAGTGTATATATTTTGAGTATTTATTTGCATGGTTTTTGTTAGCAAAATGTATTCAGTGGCTTTAGTAATGTTAGGCTCTTATCAAGAATGTGTTTTTATCATGACCTTAGTAGGAATGGCTTTGGGGTGGGTTTTTTGATACTCAGACCCGACCCACGAGCCCTCCCCCGTTACTCGAACCTGGCCCGTTTAATAAACGGGTTTTTTAACCCCAAACTCACCCTGTAGGCCCCGTGGGGCTCGTCTAGCCACTTCTGGGCCTAATATGTGGCCCAATCCAACCCAATCTTAAAAAAAAAAAAAAAAAAAAAAAAAAAAAAAAAAAAAAAAAAAAAAAGAAGAAAAAGAAACACAAACACAAACAATTACACAAATCCTATCACAGACATAGAAATCACCAACATAAAATCACATTTAACAAAGAAATAAATTGTAAATAATATTAAATAATAAATCAACATTATGTTATTAGTCTTGCTAAAATGAGGTTGTTAGACAGAAAATAAATAATAAATAAATAAAAAAAAATAGAAGAAACAAAACTCCATTTATGGATCGAGTTTTACATTAACACAAACATCAACTCCGATTCACATTATTTGAAGTTATCTCATGCACTATAGTCAACTAAACCAACACAAAATATACATATGCATTACATTCTATACATATTGAATCTCAGATAAATAACCAAAAACAAAAATTACTAAGAAAGGAAATGAACCCAAAAAAAAAAAAAATGAAGAACTCAAACCACCAAAGCTCCATCGACAGTGGTTTCAGCCGTCAATCACACCTCTGGGCTTTGCTTGACCTCAACATGACTAAGAGCTCCTCCGATCATCACACCTCTCTTCGATCTAACAATCCCGTGCTCTTTTGTAACGAACAACAACCACCACGAGATCCATGCTCCTCCATGACAAACAGCAACCACCACGTGATGAGAGTGAGGGTGAGGGCGGATCAGTGAGTGAATGAGAGTGAGGGTGAGGGTGACTGGGTGAGACCATGGGGGGCAAATGAGAGTGAGAGTGAGAGTAAGTGGGGGTGAGGTGAGAGAGCCCGCTGAGTTAAGAGAGAGATCAGAGAATGAGAGAACTGAAATTTTAAGGTTTAGGGTTGTGATATATATATATATATATATATTGGTAGGTTGTTTTGTAATTTTACCTTTAGCTAAACGGATCAGGTTCGGGTCCAGGTCTGGGTCCAGGTTCAAGGCGGGTTTTAACAAAACCCGAACCTGCTTCGGGTTTTATTTTTAAAACCCAGAACCAACCCTATTGTTTATCAGGTCGGGTAAAACTTGACCCATTAGGGTTGGGTCGGGTTGTTATTGCCATCCTTAAACCTTAGAAGGATTTTGGCTTTTTTTTTTTTTTTTTTTTTGGAATGGGTATGAAATGGGCATGACCGAAAAAGGATTTAGGCGTTTTTATATTGGGTATGAAATGGCTATATAGCTAGGTATTTTTATTAGAATTAATTTGAAGACATTTTTTTGTCTAATGTAAGAACGTGTAATGAAAGTCATGCCCTTTGAATGAATTGGAATTTGTACTTTGACAGAAAAAATGTTGTATACCTTGACTAGATAAAATGTTTTATAACTAACATAGTAAACTTGACTTTAACAAGTTCATAATGACTGTAATTGATATAATCCTATACTACGGTGGACCGCTTAGCAATGCCAATGCGAACAAAGGATTGCCATTTGAAGGGCCGAGTATAAAGTGCTATTATACTTAAATTGATCATAGGTTGAAGACCTTTGATGATTTGAAGATGATATTTATGGATGAATTGTGTGTGAACCCTGCTTTGCATGACATACAAATTACTTATCCTTCTCCACATGAAATCCTCAAGCACCAAATTAATTACAAGTACAGGGCGGTAGAAGCAGATAAACATGTAAAGATTATGTTTGACAAGATGGAGAGAATAGCCCAAGTAAGTGCTATTGAGTTGTACATAAAGTTGGAGCCATGTACAGAAGCTAATGTCGAGGAAATCCAACAAAAAACCATAAGTTTACAGGTTACAGTTCCAGATGTTCAATATGAGTATTTTACACATGTAAAGGATGATGATGATGATGATGACAATAATGATGACAAAGACTATGTTGATGACATTGCCATTAATGGTGAAGATTTTGTTGATAGAGATGAGTATGAACAAAGGATTGATCGAGGCGACTTTGAGAGAGACATTGATGACCATGAAATTGATACCAATGTTCATGACGATGATATATTTGACTGTGGTGAAACTGATGCAGACAATGTTATTAGTGTCCAGAACATTACGAACACAATTCCTGCCTACACATCTTCTGCCTTGTCATTCTCTGCAAATATTTAGACAAATATGGTTGATCATTCAAATATTGAGATACCATTTGTTTCTACTTGGAAAGAAGGGATGAATTTTAGCGAAGGGTTTATTTTTGCCAATAAAGTGGAGATGAAGTGCGCATTAACAATTTATGCCTTCAAGGACAACAAACATTTTGTGCTTAATAGGTTGACAAAGGTGAAACTTTGCGCGAAATGCATGGATGAGTCATGCAACTAGTATGTCAGGGCATTCATGAAGTCCAAACTCCACGAACTATGGATGGTCACCGTGTATGTGGGTCCTTACACGTGTATACCGATTGGGTTGCAAAATGATGGTAGAATGATAGATTCTAATTTTATTGCATTAGACATCCTTAAGAAGTTAGCCGTGGATCACACTACCCCAATTAAGCATCTCAGATCTATCATGGAATCAAAATATGGTGGCCATAAGACTTCTTACTATAAGGTATGGGATGTAAAACAAAAGGCCATAGGGAAGTGTGAGAGACCGCCAAAGTTGGGTGCCCCTCAAAAAAGAGAGATTTTCTGAGTGTTTTTTAGGCAACCTCTCCTTTTAGGTAAGTGGTGTGGAGTCGCCACTTATTTTTTATACAAAAAAGAAAATGAAAAAAGAAATATATATAAAAAAAAATGACTGAATTGTTTCCTTTCATTGATTGAATAAAAAAAATACATGTTTGAAAAATTGAAAATTACATGGCTTTGGGTCCTAGTTACAAACTATCAAATAATTACATGGTTTTTTGTCCTAGTTACAATCTACCTAAAATAAAACAAAGATAAGGCTAGATCTTCCTATCCAAAAGACCTACATTTGGAGGCTAGGTTACAGAATGGGAAGGTGTTAAGCACCCATTCCTCCCAGACAGAGTTTGGTCTTTTAGACTATTGTGACCAATATGTTAGGACATATGTGATTTAATGTTAGGAACATATGTCAAATTAGAATTGGCTAATCCTTTGACAAAACGCACTTTACTTGTAAATGGGTAGATCTAGGATGTGTTTAATGGTTCAAGGAACAAGGTTTCAAGTTCAAGCATTAAAGCCAAGCAAATCTGTTCAAGAAACAAGGGAAGAAGTGCTGGATTTTAAAACTCGACAGATAGTATCAATCGAGGATTATGAAATTCAGTTTTTCAGAGCTGATTTCACTCCAATCTGTGAATAGATGTTTGAGTTTTCTTTTCTCACAACCCTAAACATATATAAGGATTGTTTTAAGGGCCGTCACAGCTGATGCAACTCAATGCAAAAGTTTTTCACAAGCATATTGTGAACTGGAGACATATGCCCTAGTTCATCTTTCTATTCAAGAAGCTGCTGTGTTTGTACACCGTAGGGTTTTGTAACCAAGGAGTTTCGTGATCTTCATCGTGTTGATGAACTGAAGAACTTTGCAGCCAACATCTTTCTCAAGTTGGTGAGTAAGCCGTGTACTGGGATCTGCGCATCGAATTCGTTAGTCACGTATTGGGAGCTGTGCATTAAAAGGAGAGATTGTCACTACAGAATAAGTCAAATTGGGTATTGAGGTAAGGGTTTAACTGTAAGTTGGTATAAGGTATTGGGATTTCTTTACTTGTAACCACTTGTTGTGATAATAGTAAATTCTTCGGAGTGGTGACCTTAAAATCACCCAGTGGAGTTTTTACCTTGTAGGTTTTTCCTATTCATAAACAAATCACCGTGTCCATTTAATTTTTGCTGCATTTAGTTAATTAGTGATTTGTTTGTGCTACCACGCATGTTGCATGCTAATTGAATTAATTAATTAACTTGGCTAATTAATTTGTTAATTCATCACAAGGGGTCAATACATTCTTGGTCTATCAAGTGGTATCAGAGCAGGCACACTCTGATTAGGTTTTAATCTTTGATGTGTGATCTATTGACCTCTGTTTGTCATGGATAGAGGACAATCTCTTATTATACCTCCTTTATTTGATGGCACTAACTATGCATACTGGAAAGTATGCATGAGAGCTTTCTTGCAATCATTAGATGAAAAGATGTGGCAAGCTGTGGAGATAGGCTGGACCAAGCCTACGGAAGCGCAGGCCTACTAGGATGATGCTAAGATCAAGGCGGTAAACTTCAACAGTAGGGCATTGAATGTGTTATTCAATGCAGTCACAAATGAGGAATTCAAGAAGATTTCCTCTACTGAAACTGCTAAGGAAGCATGGACCATTCTCCAAACAACCTTTGAAGGAACCAAGGCTGTCAAGGATTCAAAGCTTCAGAGGCTTACTACGAGCTTTGAAGAGATTAAGATGGAGGAGGATGTGTCATTTGATGAGTTCTATGCCAAGCTCAAGGACATAGTGAACTCAGCTTTTAATCTTGGGAAAACCATTCCCAAACCCAAGATTGTTAGAAAGGTGCTTAGATCTCTACCCGAGAGATTTCATGCCAAGATCACCGCAATTGAGGATTCGAAGGATATTGACAAAATTCCTTTGACAGAGCTGGTTGGCAATCTGCAGACCTACGAGTTGGATTTGACAAGGATAGGGAAATCAAGCAAGAGAAAGAGCATGGCATTGAAGGCCAAGAGCAGTGACACTTATGAGTCTTCAGACAATGAAGATTCTAAAATGAAATCCTATATCACTTGGCAATTCAAAAAGTTTATGAAGAATGCCAATGCTAAAGGATTTGACAAAGACCGCAAGCAGTCCAGCTCGTCTCAGTTCAAGAACTAGGACAAAGGAAAGAAGGATGCTAGGGATGGCGGTCAGTATACTACTCCCTCAGGACCAAAATGCTTTGGATGTCAAGGTTTCGAACACATGAAATAAGAGTTCCCTACATATCTCAAGACCATTGGGAAAAGCAAGGCACTTGCTGCTACCTTAAGCGACACCGAGCTTGAAGATGATTCTAACAATGAGGATGATAGAATCCTAAATGCCTTCACTACCACTGTAAATCCTACTGAAGGGATTATTGAAGATGTGGATGAAGAAGAAGAATTGGTGGAGTCTAAGTTTGAAAAGATGGATGAGTAAGATGACATCCACATAGCCTATGCAAAGTTATACAAGGTCTCGGAAAAGCATGAGAAATTGTATAAGTTGGCCACCAAGAAACTTAGTGAAGTGGATCTTGAACGAGAAGAAATTTCCACAAAGTTTAATGAAGCCAATCAGACCATTGGAGCATTGAGATTTGAGAACAATTTCTTGGCTGAGAAGACCAAGAAGCTTGAGGTAGAACTGTTCCAAGTCAGAGCCCAGTTGGAAAGGACTTCAAGTGCAAAGCTCGAAGAGATGCTCAGTCTTCAAAAATCTGCTTCTGATTGAACTGGTTTAGGGTATGATTTCTCTTTTCCTATTATTGCTACTTCTAGTACTATTGTTTTTGTTCCTCTTGCTAATAATGTTGAAACTGAGAACAATGATGTTAAAAATGAATTAGCTAGTGAGAACATAGACAAGGGTAAATCCATCTTAGGAGCACCCCTAAGCTTGATAAGAAAGAGATTAAGAATCCTAGGGCTAAGAAAGGAAATACTCAAAAGTCCAAACAGAAAAAGCAACATTTATGTCATCACTGTGAGGCAGCTAGACATACTCAACCTAATTGCTATAAATGGTTAGCCACTCAACAGAGCAACATGATTTCATCAGGAAACCAGAATCGGTTTCCATCCTCCTTTGCTCCTCTTGGAGATCTTCTCAAAGCCCTCATGTTCCTTTTGAACTTGAACGGTTTCAATTCTTCCCCCTCATCGCCGGATCAAGGGTTTGCTAAACAGAAAGGTTCTTCCAAGGTGTGGAAGGAAAAAGGCTCCAAGTGATTCTGTCACTTTTTCTCTCTCTCCCCTTCTTGTTTTTTTTTTTTTTTTTTTTTTTTTTTTTTTTTTTTTTGCATTACTTGTGTGTATTGCTTTCGTGTTTTGAGTCAATCTAGTTTTATGCATTGTTTTGTTTAACATGTTTTTGTTTGTTTATTTTTCAGTTTTGGTTTACTTTTTTTTTTCATAAAATTAAAAAAAAAAATTGAAAAATCAGAAAAATACAAAAACAGTGTGTGTTTGTGTACATTGGTACTTGTGTACCTTGGATGGCCATTGAAACAAAGTTTTCTAAACTTTGTATCATTTGTAGCTTAGATGAGCTTTTCTATGCACAACTAAGCAAGTGAACTTTGTGGCTCATGTTTGTGATGAGTGAGGTTAAGTAATCTCTTGTACTTAACACTCATATCACTATTTTTGACGGGAAGGACTAGAAAATCCTAAAAGAAATGCATAAATAACCATCTCACCACTGTTGCCCGCCTATCATGAAATGACATTTGTATGCTTCGGCATAGCAAAAGTGGAATGTCAAATGCTTAACATCATTGGGTATTTCTTTTCTATCTCTTATATGCCCATGCATGGTTTACTTAAAAGAAAAATATGCAAAGAAAATTAAAAAGCAAAAAGAATCAAAATGCTTTATATATGATTGCAATCGTGTATTCTAGGAGATGTGGGAGTTATAGAATGTACCTCAAAGGTGATAGTCCCCATCAAACACTTATGATTGTGTGTGAGTTAAGGTGATTTTCTCATATCTCAAATTGTCATAACATGTAGACATTTAAGCAATCTTGCGATGTTTTTCACACACAACACGCAATATTCTTTGCTACCTTTCATACATGTGCAGGTACAATATGATTTAGCCATCACAAGGAATACATGTGTTAATGTATGCTCACTAAACTGTCTTAACTTGTTTTTGAAATATAAAATTGGTTAGACTTGTTTAGTGTGCATTCATATCTATGTTTTTTCTCTTCTTGAAAAACTATTTTTAAGCAATCTCGACAGCTGCTAGACATCTCTCGATAGCTAGGCTATCTATCGAGCCCCTTCAGCTGCTTTTTATCGCATTCTCGATAGCTCTTTGATAATTGCTTGATCCATCGAGAAACTTTCTGGATGCTTGATAGCTTCTCGATCCATCGAGATCCTTTAGCTGTGGACACCTCTCAACAAATCCTGGGCAGCTCTTCGACAACTTTTTCATGCGTTTTAAATCTCGACACCTCTCGATCTGTCGAGATTTATGACTTTTCTGTTGGGGTTTATGCCCTAAAATCCAATTTATTGGCATGTCATGAATAATTAAATTGTTTAATTATATGAGACTATTTATAAATAAACTAATGGGACATTATTTTAGTCCATGAGATGCATAGTATGTGATTTATGTGAAAAGTTATAAAAGATATAAATTACAAGTTCTTTATAAACTAAGAATTTTAGTTCGTAGTCGGTGATGAAATTGGGCGTTTCATCTACGAAGACTATAACATATCAACTAAGATGATTTGTCTTGATCATGGAAGTGGAGACTTCTAGTTGGTATGTTGATATGTTTTAAGAGTTAAGACATATTGAACTGGACCGCTATGAGATTTATTATTCTCCTAACGACTGTCAAATGAATAATAAATCTCACGACTTCTATTTACATCAACTCTAAATCTTGAGAGAATAATGGACCTGATCATGAGATGTAGGTTGCTTTGATATATTAGGAGTGAGATCTATGAGTCACGATCAAAACCTCAGTATATTGAGCAGCCACATTTAGTGTTGATGGAACATATATTCTCAAGATGGAATTCATAATCTCTTAACGGAGATATAAAATATTCCCTTGAGATAAGTTTAATGGGTTTGGTCATTCAGAGAGTTGGGCCCAACCACTTTAGTAAAGAGTTACTAAAGTATATATTTATGAAATTAGATTTCATAAATATATGATGAATAACGTAAAGGATTAAACCGGGTACTCAAAGATTCAGATGTAGTAATCTTCAAAGTGGCAGTCTTAATTCATGACTTTGTATTATTACGAATATTTTAATGAATGGGTTGCATGTATAATAAAGTCTTGAGATATAATTTATTAATAAGGCCTAGAGTGCAATTATATTCTTATAGTGGTATTGAATATAATTAATGGTAACTTTGGACTTATTTGTTCCCTTTTAGTCCCACTCCAAGCCACATACTAGAGCCCAATTGGAATGGCCCAAAAGGTTAGCCCAATTAGATAATCAGTTGTATATAAGGAGAGAAACATGCAAAATTTCATAAGAGCTTTTTCAGAAGTGCTTTTTATAAAGTTAAGATGAAGGTTTTCATAAGACTTTCATGAGGGTCTTTCATTAAGATCATACAAGGAATGAAATGGTTTGTATGTGAGTGTTGGACACTCTTCCATTCTCTCCTTACAAACTAATTAAGAGACCACACTTCTTGGACATCAAGTGAAATTGGAGTGAAGATTAAAAGTCTTCCCAAGAACTTCTGATCTTTGGTTTTGAATTTCACTGCACCAAAGTACGCTTTCTTGTTCTTAAATTCTGAAACTTACATAGTACATGTTATCAATTGCGAATGAAGTAGATCCGTTAATTTTTCGCTGCGTATGTTTTGTATACGATACAAACATGTGTTTTTTCCAGCAAATGGTATCAGAGCAGTCTTCAATTTCGAATCTGTATAACATGTTTTGTGAGTTTTGGAATTAGAGATAATAGTTTCATGATGTTAGAAGATTATATAGGTATTTAATTTTCTGCATGGTTATTGAAACTATGGTTTGATAAAAATTGATTTTGATGTTATGATGTTGTTTAAATCTGAATTCAAGTATGTTGAATTGAAGTTTAAGGCTATAACATCAATGGAATTCAGTTTTGACATCAAATTCTGTCTATTATGTTCATATGGTAGTTATTTGTTTCTGAAAAATTGTTAAAAACTGTTTGCAACTACTCTGGAAAAACTGAAAACACAGGTTTTTCGCGGGTTAGCTTCCCGCGAAGTTACTCGCAAAACATGATTCTGAAGACAAAAGCTTTTCGTGGGTAAGCTTTACTCGCGAAACAGTCGCGAGACAGTAGCGAAAGTTTCTGTCTGATTTTTTGTGTTTTCAATTTTTGCTTAACTCGTTTTCGTGGGAAGCGCTTAGTCGGGAGGTACTCGCGAGACAGTAGCGAAAGTTTCTGGCGAGATAAGAACACGCCTTTTTCGCGGGAAGAGCTTAGTCACGAGATTCTCGCAAAAATGCATTTGAAGGGAATTTTGAATATTTTCTAAATGTTTTCAAATGTATAAGGTGTAAGGCAATGTGTGATGTGATTACACATGGTTCTAACTAAAAGACCTAATGAGATCAAAGATGGTAGTTAAATAGAACTCTTAGTCCTAAATTGTTTTATGATTAAAAGTCCTTAATTTATTTTAATTAGAGGTTTTAAATGAGATTAAAATTCTAATTAAAGTTATATAGTTTCTAATGAGATTAGAATACTTTATCTAGTAAATTAAGGATAGAGTTCTATAAAACTAATTTTTGATCCATTAGGGTTTAAGGAATCCTAAATAGTTTGGGACTTCCATTTTAGTTAGTGATTCTAATGAGATTAGAGTCTTTTTCAAGTGCAAGGTTATTAGTTGTGATGGGATCACAATTATTTAAGAAAAACCCAAATAATGAGTGGGAGTAATGAAATAACCCTTTTTGTTAAGTTTACTGTAATGTGAATAGATACTTTGTCTTAACTTCGAGTCTTGCATTCCATGCAGAAGTTATTTACTTCATGACTTACAAGATTAAACCTCTTTGTGATTGCGCGAATGTTCGTTACGCTATTATGACGTGACTTAGTAACATCACATCGAATTTAAACAATTATACACATTTGATGTGTAGGGTTAAAATTGTGATTAGATCACAATGATTTCAAGACAATCCACTTGTTTTAAAATTTCTAGTGGGAGAGAGATACAAGGGTTGGATCTCACGGCCTTCATTGTCGGTTCATAGTGGTGTGGGGTAAACATCTCGTCTTGGCCTCGAGCCTTGCGTTCCATGCAAAGGATGTTTATTTCATGGTACTACAAGATTGAATTTCTTGGTTTATAATGGTTTGATCAAACACCTTGTCTTAGCTTCGAGCTTTGCATTCCATGCGGAGGGTGTTTTTATCATGGTACTACAAAATAAGCCTGTTAAAGGGATGAAATGTGGCTACACATGATTCTAGGCAATGGTGTAAACTAGACTAAGTTTAATAGTATCCTCTATGCTGAGTTCTTGCTATTATTACTTAGAGGCCAAAGGAAGAGCGGAAAATTATTTTTGTTTGGTAAGAGTTACCATGATAGCATTAATAATGAGAATAATTCTCGCCTGATCATAGTGGTTGGTATTCACTCTATGTTGAGGAATATTAATTGCGGGACTAGGTTGTCGTTGCACCTAGTATAGTATGGTTTTCGGGTTCCATATTATATGGTTATGGATGCAAAATATAATGTCCCTGTAATTAAGTTCATAGTCTCAAAAAAAAGTTGTCATAATTTTGTTCTCTAGCTACTATTTTAAATGAATCACATTAACTAAAAAATAATTTTGGACATGGTGCTTAAAGGAGCTGAAGTACATAAAAATGTTTTGATTCAGCATTGTCATAATTTCCTATGCATGATGCATTGATGGAAGATAGCTTATGATATGATCATAGTTTCCATTGTAATGCTAAAATGTTTTTATTGGTTTCTTTCTCAATTGTACTATAGCATGAGATGCAAGAGTTAGTACAAGACTTAGACTTTATATTAAGTCTAAATGAGATGTTTGCTATGAATCATATTGAGTGCTAAGAAAGGCTTAAGGAGTTTTGACACTCATGTCTAGATCTTATTAATCTAAATGGTATTCAAGATTGGTGAAAGATGGGCTTTAAGAACCATTATTTTGTTATAATCCCAGTCTATGAATTCTATTTAGAGGATAATACGATCTAGGGCTCCTTTATTGTAAAGGAATATAGTTTCAATGACTTATTTAAGTCAGTGCATACATGAAGGAGGAATAAGACTCTTTTAGAAATAGTAAAGTACATGATAAGTATTTCCATTTGTTTATTTCTTTTGGAGATATACTCTATGTATTACTACATATTTTCTAAATTTGATTTTAAAAGTTTGTTCCTATGACATTTGTAAAATTGTGGATTGGGTGAAAACCTAGTATATGATACTTCCACTTTTGGAGATGTCTAGCACTTGTGCTAGAAAGGAAGTTTGACAAATTGAAATCAAAAGGTAGAAAAATGTGTAACTATGATGGGTATCCAAAAGGAATTGCAAAAGATTGTTTTGGTAGTCATAAAGAAGACAAGATGTTTGTAAATTACAAATACAATATTTCTTGATGATAACTATGTGAATGATCTTAAAGCTAAATGTAGAATTGTTCTAGAAGAAAAATATCAGAATTTTTTGTAAGACAACTATAAAGTACATTTAGAAATGAGATGGTTGTATTAGATACACCACAAGGTATTATTCTATATATATATAGCTAGTACACCGGTACAATATCGTAGTGAGAGGATTGTAAATTCATACTTTTGGAATAAACTTTTGAAGTCATTCCACAAGGATATGAATTTGATCCTTGGTCCTACGTAGAGGCAATAGATGATACGAATATGAATTATTGGATCAAGGTTATGTAAATAGAATTAGATTCTATTTAAAGTCTAGAACTTGTAGAGGCGCCTATTGGCATTGAGCCTATTGTTCTCAAATAGGTCTACAAGTAAATGAGATTGATAGATTTGAAGGTGCAAACCTTCAAAGTCAAGACTAGTGGCGAAAAGATTTATTCAGAAAGAAGTGGTTCGACTATGAAAAGATTTTTTCACCAATAGTCAAGTTTGACTCTATCTAGATTCTCTTATCCATTATATTTCATTTGGATGAAATATGGCAATGGATATTAAGAAATCTTCTTTTAGTAGCAATCTTGAGGAAGACATCTATATGATGTACCTAGACTTGTACATAGCAAAGAACCAGTAGTGATTAGTATGTAAGTTGCTTAAATTCCATTTAAGGACTAAAGCAAACATATGAATCATAAAATATCATCTTTGATCAAGCAATCAAATTGTTTGATTTTGATCAAGTATTAAAAGGTCTTATGTGTGTGAAAACTATATAGAATAATAAATCTCATAATGTATGTTGATGACATTCTAATAATTTAGAATGATGTAGAGTTATAGTCATCAATAGAGGTTTTGTTGTCTAGTCCAGTTTGATATAAAGTACTTGGGAAAGACTAGTCACATCCTAAGAATTTAAACTTTGTTAAAATTCAGAAATTAGGATGTTGAGTCTATCTCAAACTGCTTAAATAGATTAGATTCTAGCCAAGTATAGCATGTAATACTTTAAGAAAGGATTCTTTCCTTTTAAGTTTGGAGTTCCTTTATATAGGACTATAGTCCTAAGACATATAAAAGGAAGAGCATATTAAGACGGTTCCTAATATCATGTCTATAGGAAGTCTTTATGTTATGCTACATATTAGGCTAAATATCTATTTTTCGGTAGGCATGGTAAGCAAATACCTATTGAATCAAAGATCACTTAATTTAGTGGGAGTAAAGCATATACTCAAATATCTTAGGAGAATGAGGGATTATATGCTTGTCTACAAAAGTGAAGTTTTGATGGTTACTGGATGTACAAATACTGACTTGTAGTTTGATTGTGATTCATGAAGTTGGACTTCAAGATATGTGTTCATCTTAAATGATGAAGATACACATTAAACGTAAGTATGATCTCAATAGAGAGATATAAGTACTTAAGAAGTAGTAGTAGAAAAGATAATTTATGCAATAAATCTGGCTGAAACATGTTTCCAAACCTTACTTTAGAGTAACTATGAATTACTCTAAAGGGAGAAAAGTGTTGGATATATGGTAAATTGTCTTTAAGGGCAAGTGGGAGATTGTTGAGGTTTATGCCCTAAAATCCAATTTATGCCCTAAAAGATAATTCATGACTTTGTATTACTACGAATATTTTAATGAAGGGGTTGCATGTATAATAAAGTCTTGGGATATAATTTATTAATAAGGCCTAGAGTGCAATTATATTCTTATAGTGGTATTGAATATAATTAATGGTAACTTTGGACTTGTCAAGAGTTGATAGAAAAGCTCAAGACCCATTGGAGCTAGAGTCTTATTTGTTCCCTTTTGGTCCCACTCCAAGCCATATACTAGAGCCCAGATGGAATGCCCCAAAAGGCTAGCCCAATTAGATAATTAGTTGTATACAAGGAGAGAAATATACAGAATTTCATAAGAGCTTTTTCAGAAGTGCTTTTCATAAAGTTAAGATGAAGGTTTTCATTAGACTTTCATGAGGGTCTTTCATTAAGATCATACAAGGAATGAAATGGTTTGTATGTGAGTGTTGGACACTCTTCCATTCTCTCCTTAGAAACTGATTAAGAGACCACACTTCTTAGGCATCAAGCGGAATTGGAGTGAAGATTAAAAGTCTTCCCAAGAATTTCTGATCTTCGGTTTTGAATTTCACTGCACCAAGGTACGTTTTCTTGTTCTTAAATTATGAAACTTACATAGTACATTTTATCAATTGCGAATGAAGTAGATCCGTTAATTTTTCGCTGCGTATGTTTTGTATGTGATACAAACATGTGTTTTTTCCAACATTTTCTATATAAAGGATCTGCGCGATTTTTCTTCATTTCTCCTCAATCTCTCTCGATTGTTTTCAGTCTTTTCACTTCCCAAACACTCTCTTCTCTCTCAAAGCCTTCAAGTCACGTGATTTTTGGCCTTTTCTTGTCTCAAATCACTTGGTATGATCTCTTTATCTCTCATTCTTCATGCATTTAGATCTAGGTTTGGGGTTTTTGAAAAAAATTTGGGGTTTTTCAAAATTGATGAAGTTTTTGTGAAATTTTTAGGATGGATTTTGTGTAAATGATCCTAAATGTTCATGCATTGCATCACATTTGCATTATAACAATGTTTCATGCATTTGAGATGTGTGTTTACTTTATTGCAATGTTGTGTGCTAGTAGGTTTGGATTAGGCTGAGCTCATGATGTACTTAAGTTTGCATGTCACATGTTCATACATTTTCATGCATACGTACCTTCAAGTTTTTATATTCTTATATATATTGTCTTGTTGGTGCTTTTCTGATTGTCTCTTTCTCTCCCTCTCTCTCTTTCCTGCGTTAGTCTGCACTATGGCACCCAAACACAAATCCACTCCATCCCAGAACCCTCTTCATTCTGGGGCATCCACTTCTTCTTCTGACCCTACACCTTCTCATGTACGGTTTCGTGATGATAAAGCCCGAAAGGACTTTTCGAAGAACTTTTCTCAACGGGGCATTCATTCGTAACGCCAAGTCATCTTATCAGATTTTTCCGATACTGACCTACCCACTATCATCTACAGTAGAGGTTGGGGGTCACTGTGTGACATCCCAGTCACTTGTCCCTCCATGATCATACAGGAGTTTTACTCCAATATGCACATATTTGATACTTCTGTACCTCATTTCTTCTCTCGCGTTCAAGGTACGCACATAGTAGTTACTCCAGATATTGTATCCGAGGTACTACACGTTCCTAGGGTAGCGCATCCTGATTACCTTTGCTGCAATCGTCTGAGGACTGTGTCCAAAGTTGAACTCTCATCTCTCTTTTGTGAGACACCTTCATCTTAGGGTGGCCATCAAAACACCCCTTGCTCAGGCTTTGTAAAAGGTCTGAGGTTCCTGAACATGGTGATGACATTCATTCTTCATCTTTTGTCTCACTATAACTCTATTACAAAGCCTCGTGCTCAATTTTTGTTATCCCTCTTAGAGGATATCTCTATCAACTTCCCTTCTCACTTCATTCTAGTCCTTATAAATGTCTATAGGGATACGGCGACCGGTCATAAGCTCATTTTTCCTTCGGCTATCACTCGGATCTTTCATCATTTTCTGTCTCCTTTCCTGAGTCTCCTCACTTCACGGTTATAAGTGCCATAGATGCAGCTACTGTTCGACGGAGCGAGGCACAGCTCAGACCGAGGTGGCCCCGGATAGAGACGGCGACTCCTCCTACTTCCACCGCTCCATCCACCTCCGCTCCTTCGTCTTCTGCGGGTGGAGTGACACTTGAGGCCATCATGGCACAGCTTGTGCGCATGGATGCTCGCCTTGGCACACTCAGTGATGAGTTGTGTCAGGTGAACACCCGTGTTGGTCGTATTGCACGACGACAGGCTGTCATGAGTGGTTTCACTGTTGCTTTTTCTCCATCTCCATTGGCTTCCGAGGATGAGAGTGACAATGGCTCCAGCAGTGATGATGCTGATAAGGATGATGGTGCTAGCTCACCTAGTGATGATGAGATGTCTACTTGATGTACTTACCCTTTGTCACTCGTGACAAAAAGAGGGAGTAGTTTTGATATGAGAGTAGTCATACATAGGGGAAGGGTTAGCATAGAAGATTTTTGTGATAGGGGGAGTGTTTATGAGGGATGTAGTGAGGACTTTTTGTATCTTTTCTTTTCTTTATATTTTAGATACATTATTTTTGTACATCGGTCTTGTGACCACTTAGTGATAGCAAACCTTGTACTTATGTTGATATATATACTGAGGTTGTTATTACTTTCTTTCACCTATCTTTACATGTGTTGTTTCTTTTCTCCCTTTATGCACATGATACTTATATGTTGTATGCAATCTATTATTTCTGTTTCACACTAAGATGCCGTGATGAGTTTTGTTAGGTTCTAAAAGTTTAGAACAATTGGCAAATCGTGAACATAAACTTGTCTAGATATAGATGTTAGAGTTTATAGGTATTATTAGACAATGCTCAAGGTGATTCAAGTTAAGCTTCAAGAACATACAAGCTGCAGGAAGAAGATTTCATAATCTGTCTGGTTCGATCGATCGAAAGACAGGCTCGATCGATCGAAAGTCGTACCTGCAGAATTTTAATTAAGCCCATTAAGGATTAGGGTTTCTAATTTACTTCTCCCAGTATATAAAGGAAACCCTAAGCACGTTTTTATGAGGGCTTTTCAGAGAGAGAAGAGAGTGCCTCTTTTGTATTTAGGGTTTTGTTCTTAAAAAGCTCTCTCATATTTTCTACCGGTGTTATTACTTGAAGAATCTCAAGATCCGGTATTGTAGAAGTTGCTGCCTTCTCTAGTCATCAAAGGTGCTGATGATCTAAACCTTCAAGGGTGGTCTTGGAGTCACAAACAGGAGAGTTTGTGTTGCTAAACCTTTGAGTGGGATCTCAAAGTCACAAACGTGGGTGTTTGTGTTTTGCAAAGGCCAAAGAAAGAAGGAGTCCGTGGTCTTGGAGCTTGCACGTGATCGTGTCAGTAAGTTTCTACTGGTGGGTAGCAATAGGATGTTAGTGGTCTAAGTCGCTATTGTAAAACTTAGATTCTTTCTAGTGGATTTGCTTTTTACCTTGAGGATAGTTAGGTTAAATCGTCCTTAGGTTTTTACCGGTTTAGTTTCCTGGGTCATCATATCATTGTGTTATTTATCTTTCTGCTGCTTTGCATGGTATGATTGTTTGATTGTGATAACCTAGATTTGGAATTTGGACTAAGTAACAACTTGGCTAATTACCTAGGTTAATCCAATTGTGTTTTTTAAGGGGTTTAAAAACTATCAAGTGGTATCAGAGTGAGTAACTCTTTTGTTTTAGATCTTTTGATCTAAGAGTTGATCCTTGATCACTGTTATCATGGATAATTTTAAGTGTCTTACTATTTTTGACTGTGATGTTTTGAATAAAAAGGACACTGTTGTTTTTGTTGATTTTATTGATGCCTGTGAAACTCTTCATAAGGAATTATCTAAATCTTTGAAAATTGCTAAGAAATTTAAAGAAGAGTTAAAATTGGCTAATCTTGAAAAAGAGGAATAGATTATAAGATTAGATGAATCTAATAAAAAGAATGAATTTTTGAGAAATCAAATTTCCTCTTAAGATGAGAAGATGAAAAGCTTGGAACAAGAGTTAGTTGAATCTAAAGCTAAACTTGAAAATTTGACTAGTACCAAGCTTGCTGTTGATAACAGAAGTGTTTCTGTTTCTCTTAAGCCTAAAACTAAGAAAGTTTATATCCCTCCTTTTAAGAGGAATAATAAAGAAAATGCTTATTTTGCTAGGTTAGACAAAGGTAAAAGTTCTGATGTAGACGCCGAAGTTTCTAAACATATGTCTAAACCTACTGTTAAAGAGCATAATAAATCTGTTTTTGTGCCTACCTATCACCTTTGTGGTGTTGTTGGTCATATTAGACCAAATTGTTCTTTGTTGAGGCAAAAACCAAAATTTGAGACTAGATTTGTTGTTAGGAATACTGATGTTCCTAAATTTGTTCCTGTTTGTCACTATTGTGGTATCTCCGGTCACATTCGTCCTAATTGTCATAAATTGAAATTTAAAAATTCTGTGTTTCAATCTAGGATATGTGATGATATTTCTCCTGCCATAAGTCCATACAAATTGTTTCATATTATTTTGAAAAATTTAAGCTTGTTGGCTTGTGAAAGGAAGTTGCAGGATTTCAGTCTTTCTCAGAAGATTGGTGTAATCCCTCAAATACACTCTGCTTCTCATGGATTTTCACCTACAAAGTCGCAGACTCGTGCTAGATGGGTGAGAAAAGATTCTCTAAGGTGAGTGTTGCAGACTTGTCCCTGATTTAATTCTTTCAATTATTTGTGGACATATTTTGTTTCTGTTTTTGGTTGTTTTATTTGTTTTGAGGATTACATGAGTTATAATATCTCTCTCTTGATTTAGACAATGCTTGACATTGTGGAGAAACTTGAATAGTATGTGTTATATAAGTGCTAAACTTTTTCTGATTTTGTGTGAGTATGTACTAGTTTGTACATGTACTTAAGGGTTAATTAAGAAATTGATATTTCTTGTTTGTGTACCCTCTATAGCTTAGTTAAGCATTGTCATGCATTGCATTTGCATTGTTCTTTTAGCATAATGTGTGCTTTTTGTTTTTGGTCATAAATTTTTTTTAAAACCAAAAAGATTTTTGTGTTTTGTATTTCACATCTTGGATTTATAATCAAGGATTGGCCATATTATCTTTACATAACAAGTTTATGTACCTTATTTAGCTTGGATGAGCTTATTCTATTGCACTTTACTAGTTTGAGCTTTGTAGTGCATGTTGTGTGAGAGATGTTTATAGTTTTTGATCACTTGTTTTTGATCTTGAAGTCACATACCTTTGATTATCGGACTTGAACTTTTTGAGAAAAGCATAAATAACCATCTCACCACTGTTTACTAGCCAATCATAAACACCTTAGTGCATATCGTAAGATTTTGTGCTCGAAAAAGTGTAGCACATGCACAAAAAGAACATAAGGTGTAGCCTCATATTAAATGCTAAAATTGGTGTGTACATTATTGGACTTTAAATAAATAAATCAAATAAAATTGGTGTGTACATTATCTTGGCTATTCTAATAAGTTTCTAATCAAATAAAATTGGTGTGTACAATATGAGGCAAATTAAGAAACTTACATGATTGCAAGCTTGTTTTCTAGGAGATGTGAGAGTTATATGATGTAACTCTTTTGGTGATAGTCTCTTTCAAATCCTATGTGATGAATTTTGTAGACTTTGTGGTTGATTGCTATTCACATATTACCTCACATGTATCTCAAGCTTGTGCTAGTTGCACACACTATACAAGTTACTCTTTGCTAAACTTGGTACATTATATTGTGTGTGATCTTGTTGTGGCCATCCAAGATTATATGTTCATTGATTTTGATGCAAATTGTGTTTTTGATGATTAAAAACCTTATTTTTGGAAGATCTGGGTTGAATTCAAATGTTTTTGAAAAACTTTTAATCTCATACTCATGCATTTCATTCATGAAGTATTGTGCTTTAAGGAGTTTCTGCATAAAATTGCTCTTTTTTTCAAAATTTTGAGTTTTCCAGATTTTCGATCGATCGAGGGTGTTTTTCGACCGATCGAAATTGTGATAAAAATTTTGGTTTGAATCTGTCTGACTCGATTGGTATTCGATCGATGCTCGATCGATCGAAACTGAAAAATTTTCAGTTTTTAAGTATTTTACCAATCTATTTTTTTTGCATCATTTATGTTTAGGATTCATATGCATTGCATTGATTTTTTGTATACATCTTGCAGTTTTGCAGTCATATCTCTCATTGTTTTTACACATAACATACATACACTTTGCTAAATTGGGTACTCAACTTGATTTAAAAATTGATTGATTGATTTTTGAGTTATGTACTTTTTAGTATATGCTATTTTTATGTGTGAACTGTAGAAAATATTTTTCTTAAGAGATATGATGGATAATCAATGTACAAATATTTTCTTTACTCATGCAACTATTTATGGGTCACATAGTGTCAATTTTGCATTTATTTAAAAAGAGAATATTTTTTTCATGTGTATCCTCAACTTAATTTTTTTTAAGTTAGGTTTGTGTCTGTTTTTCCAAAAACTTGTTTTGTTTTTCCTATTTTTATAGGGGGAGAAGCTTGTTTTTAACCTTTGTTCTTCATAGGGGGAGTTGTCTCTATTTTTTATAGAGTTGAACTTTTTTTTGTTCCCTTGGTTCTCTTTTTTCTCTCATGTTTACTGTCACTCTACTCTTTGTTTGAGTTTTCTTTGTCAATACGTGACAAAAAGGGGGAGAAATAAATGATATGTGGGAATCCTATTTGTTTTGTTTTGGGGGAGTTGAAATTGTTTTTCAAAAGGGGGAGAATATAAAAACTTTTTGATGTATCTAACTTAGGGGGAGAGTTAGAATTTACTTTTGTTTTTTATATTCTGTTTCATATTATTGTTTATATGTCTTTCTTTCCACACATGCAGTGATGTGTTTGTTGAGTGTTTTAGGAAAGACAGGTACATTCTGATCAAGACCTTCTACCTCTTATTGGCAACTTCTTGGTTAGGAAGTCTTAGATTGGAATTTGTGATGTAATTGTGCATTTTATTGTATTGGGTTATTCTTGTATTTGAGCTTTTCATTTCGTATGAAAGTTTTGTCACGAATTGCAAAAGGGGGAGATTGTTAGGTTCTAAAAGTTTAGAACAATTGGCAAATCATGAACATAAACTTGTCTAGGTATAGATCTTAGAGCCTATAGGTATTATTAGACAATGCTCAAGGTGATTCAAGTTAAGCTTCAAGAACATACAAGTTGCAGGAAGAAGATTTCATAATCTGTCTGGTTCGATCGATCGAAAGACAGGCTCGATCGATCGAAAGTCGTATCTGCAGAATTTTAATTAAGCCCAAACAGCAGTTCAAGCCCATTAAGGATTAAGGTTTCTAATCTACTTCTCCTAGTATATAAAGGAAACCCTAAGTACGTTTTTATGAGGGCTTTTCAGAGAGAGAAGAGAGTGCCTCTTTTGTATTTAGGGTTTTGTTCCTAAAAAGCTCTCTCATATTTTCTACCGGTGTTATTACTTGAAGAATCTCAAGATCCGGTATTGTAGAAGTTGTTGCCTTCTCTAGTAATCAAAGGTGCTGATGATCTAAACCTTCAAGGGTGGTCTTGGAGTCACAAACGTGGGATCTCAAAGTCACAAACGTGGGTGTTTGTGTTTTGCAAAGGCCAAAGAAAGAAGGAGTCCGTGGTCTCGGAGCTTGCATGTGGTCGTGTCAGTAAGTTTCTACTAGTGGGTAGCAATAAGATATTAGTGGCCTAAGTCACTATTGTAAAACTTCGATTCTTTCTAGTGGATTTGCTTTTTACCTTGAGGATAGCTAGGTTAAATCCTCCCCAGGTTTTTACCGGTTTGGTTTCCTGGGTCATCATATCATTGTGTTATTTATCTTTTCGTTGTTTTGCATGATATGATTGTTTGATTGTGATAACCTAGATTTGGAATTTGGACTAAGTAACAACTTGGCTAATTACCTAGGTTAATCCAATTGTGTTTTTTAAGGGGTCTAAAAACTATCAAGTTTTGTTTAAAGTGTTTCAGAAATATAAGTTGTCAAAGTCTTCTTGCCATAAACTCTCATCTTGCAAAGTTTTTTAAGAGTTTGTGTTAAGATAGATTTTATTATTTTCAAAAAGTGAGTATGAGTTGAGTGATTTATGACTTCTCTCATATATTCATTTGTTTGTTGTGGTTTTGTCACGGATTGACAAATGGGGAGATTGTTAGTACACATGTGATTTAATGTTAGGAACATATGTCAAATTAGAATTGGCTAATCCTTTGACAAAACGCACTTTACTTGTAATTGGGTAGATCTAGGATGTGTTTTAAAGTTTCAAGGAACAAGGTTTCAAGTTCAAGTGTTAAAGCCATGCAAATCTGTCCAAGAAACAAGTGAAGAAGTGCTTGATTTTAAAGCTCAAAAGCTAGCTCGACAGCTAGTATCTATCGAGATTTAAACCTGCTGAAGCCCGATGCTTGACAGCTAGCTCGACAGATAAGTTATCTATCAAGGTTTATGAAAAACAGATTTTCAGCTCTGATTTTCATCCAATCTGTGTGTATATATTTGGGCTTTCTTTTCTCACAACCCTAAACATATATAAGGATTATTTTAAGGGCCATCAAAGGTTGCGTGAGTGTGAGGCAAAGTTGTGTTCATGCAAATTGTGACCGGAGATAGAATTTGCCCTGATTCATCTTTCTCTTGAAGAAGCTGCTGTGTTTGTACACCGTAGGGTTTTGTGACCAAGGAGCTTCGTGATCTTCATCGTGTGATGAACTGAAGAACTTTGCAGCCAACATCTTTCTCAAGTTGGTGAGTAAGTAGCGTACTGGGATCCGAGCATCGAATTGGTCAGTCACGTACTGAAAGCCGTGCATTGAAAAGGAGAGATTGTCACTACAGAACAAGTCCAATTGGGTATTGGGGTAAAGGTTCAATTGTAGGTTGGTATAAGGTACTGGGATTCCTTTACTTGTAACCGCTTGTTGTGATAATAGTGAATTCTCGGGAGTGGTGACCTTAAAATCACCCGGTGGGGTTTTTGCTGTGTAGGTTTTCCCCATTCGTAAACAAATTACCGTGTTAATTTAATTTTCGCTGCATTTAGTTAATTGGTGATTTGTATGTTCTACCACGTGTGTTGCATGCTAATTGAATTAATTAATTAACTTGGCTAATTAATTTGTTAATTCATCACAAAGGGGTCAATACATTCTTGGCCTATCATAATGTACCCCTTTTATGCATGCTATGAATGATATGTTGTACATGTGAATAAAACTAAATCACACAAATTTATTTATGAATGTATCCTTTTCTTTGTTAAAACATTCAGATTTGTTGTTATGAGTGAAAAAAAAAAAATTTGAATTTGGTTTATATAAGAAAAAAATCAGGCTTGTTTTTATTGTGTAAAAAGAAGGTAGTTTTTAGAGAGAAAATTCAGATCTGTTTTTGTATAATAAAACAAAGTCTTTTGGTTTTAAAAAATATCAGATCTATTCTTTAAGAACTAAAAAATGGTTTTTAGTTTATAAAAGATCAGATCTGTTTTTAAGAACTTAAAGAAAATGATTTTTTTGATGACAGAAAAATCATATCTATTTTTATATGTTCAAAAAGTATGAAAAAAATTGCTTGAGAAGAGGATCTCATTCATGAAGTAAATTTACGCTACATATATTGAATAAAACAAACACAACCATTCATGATCTTTTTCCTTATTTCAAAATCTGCCATGTTAGAAAAAATCAGATCTGTATGTAAGGAAGATACAAATCCATTTTTATTTTGAGAAAAATTTTGATCTGCATCTAAGGAAGATGCAGATCTGTTTTTATTTTAAGAAAAATTCAGATCTACATTTAAGGAATATACAGATCCGTTTTCTTTTTTTAAGAAAAATTCAGATCTACATCTAAGGAAGACGCAGATCCGTTTTCATTTTAGAAAAGGAATTGATTATATGCAAATCTTTGAAATTAAGAAAGAGATCATAACCATAATAAAAGAATCAGGAACATGCTTTAACAATATAAATTAACAATTCATGTTATGGATACTTGAAACAACTAAACTAAAAAAAAACAAACATGCATCTTTACTACAAGAAAAGCATAAAGAAAAGAAAAGGGTAATCGGAAACAACCTCTTGCATGGAGCACCTCTTCTTCTTGAGAGGATGTTTTAGGGTTCAAAGAAATTTATGAAATTATCTTTGAAACCTAAAAACCCTAGTTCAAGAGAGAATACCAGAAAGGGGGTGAGAAATTTGAGAGTGTGAAAATGTGTCTCTCCTAGAGTGTAAAAATAATGTGTTGAATTTGGGATCCAGTCCCTATTTATAGAGACTGGAAAGCTTAAAAAATAAGCAACCACAGGTATAATGTGAATCGGGATGCATCTTTCTATGAAAAAGTTGAAAAGGGTGTGCCTTATTAGCACTCGAAGAGAATTGGGCCAAAGCCCAAAGAGTGCAATTCGGCACTTTTAAAGTGCCGATCGGCACTCCAAAAGTGTCGAATGGTACTCTTGGGTACTGATCGCACTTTCGTGTTTGGGTGCGTTTTGGACTCCTTTTTTAGGTTTCCTTGAGCCGATCCTTACACTTAGACGTGTTTTCAATCCGTATTCTAAGATTTTTATCTCTTTTCTAGATAATTCAGGTCTTTTCAGGAACAATTATCTTGTAGATAAATATCCTAAAATAAACTTTGATAAAGTTCAGATTATCCACAATTTTATTGTTATCCAATTATCTCTTTTATTCGTATGAAAGCAATCCTATTTTAGACACTAATTGTCAACTAATCACAAAATTATTTAATAAATTTTAATTGTTTAACCAATCAAAATTAATTTAAATCAGTCATGCGTGGTCGACTCTACCTAGACACAATGCATGTTGACCATGCAAACTTGATCAAGTGATATCTTTCGATCCGATGGTCCGATTTGGAAATCGAAAACACTGTTGTGACCATTAGAATCTCAAGATCATTTTTATGACATGCAATGAATGAATTAATGTATGTGATGCAATCATGATTTTTCGGGTACATGGATGTTTATTCCAATCATCTTCCTTGATTAAATCATGGGTGCAAAATCAAGTGTCTACAGAATGCCCCTCATTGACAGAGCTTGGAAAGCGAATGTCAATGTAAAAGAAAGACACTAATTTTAGTAGCCATGATTTAATTGAGGTTGAATTTTCAAAGATTTCCCTGCCTTCAAACCTAAAACTTTGGAACATAGAACTAATGCCTTACCTTTCGACAGAAATGAAAATACTTGACCTAACTAATAACTAATGAATTTTGGAAATGATTCTTGACAATTGATGTGACCAAGTGGCTTTTCCATCCTGATCTTGATATTGGAGTTGTCTGCGACCAAGGGGCTTTTTAACCTCGATCTTGACGAAGGAACTATCCGCGACTGTGATCTTGACGAAGAACTGTCTACGACCTCTATCTTGATGAAAGAAATGTCTGCAACTAAAGGACTTGATCTTGACAAAAGAAATGTCTGCAACCTTGATCTTTATCTTGACTAAGAAAATGTCTGCTACCAAAGGATCTTAATCTTGACTAAGGAAATTTCTGCGACCAAAGGATCTTGATCTTGACTAAGGAAATGTCTGCAACCAAAGGATCTTAATCTTGACTAAAGAAATGTCTACGACCACGATCTTGATCTTGACTAAGGAAATATCTGTGACCTCGATCTTGATGAAGGAACTGTCTGCGATCTTGATCTTGACGATGGAATGTTTGTAACCAAAGGACCTTGATCTTGACTAAGGAAATGTCTGCAACTAAAGGATCTTGATCTTGATTAAGGAAAGGTCTGCGACCAAAGGATCTTGATCTTGACTAAGGAAATGTCTGCGACCACGATCTTGATCTTGACTAAGGAAGTCAAGGCCTACAAAAGTCAAAATTTGGAATTAGTCTTTAACTGATGAGTGTTTTGTTGTTCCCTTGCATTTTTGAAATGTGTGATTTTCATTTGTCTCTTCTTGATTTGAACTTTTTTCATTTTCATCAAGAAAATCTTGATTGCTTCTTGATGGTTCTTTGAAGAAGATTTTTTTTTGCTTTGAAAAAGATTTGATTTTTGAAGCTTGGAATTGGACACTGGAAATTTTGAAATTAAAATTTGAAATTTTGGAGACTTAAGATTTGGAATTTGAAACCTTGAGATTTTGAAATTTTAAACTTGAGATTTTGAAAATTTTGAAATTTAAAATTTTGAGACTTAAGGCTTGGGCTTTGAAACTTGAAATTTTGAAAAATTGAAACTTGGAATCTTGGAAATCTGTGATTTGAAATTTTGAACATGAAATTTGAGGTTTGAAATTTTTGCAACTTGAAATTTTGGGGATTTTGAATTTAAAAATTGGGCATTTAGAATGTGAAATTTTTAAACTTGGGAATAAAAATTTTGAATTGAAAATTTGAGATTTGGAATTAAAAAAAACTTGAAAATTTGAACTTGAAGTTTTATCCTTAATTCATTTCAAAAGTTTCTCATCCTTTCTTTTTGAAAAAATTTCTCTTTCCATGATGTGATTTTGATTTTTTTTTTTTTTTTTCTAGAAATGGACAAGAAAATTTTTATTTATTTATTTATTTATTTTTGGGAGTTGATTGAGTCAACTCAATTTGACTGAGTTGACTCAGCAACTCAACTTGTAACTTTAATGAGGGAGCCGAATTTTGGCCCCGCATTCATCTTGTCTCTCTTTTCTTCTTTTTTGCTTCTTCCTTCATCACCTTCTCTTCCTCCATTAACACTATTCACCTTCTTCTTCCACTTGATTTTTCTTCATCATCTCACCATTTCTTCTATAAAAAAAAACACTTTCTAAATTTCTCAACCTTCCCTCATCCACCTCCCTCAATATTTCTTTAGATCCTTGTGTTTTTGAGCACTTTTGCCACACACCCATTTTTGGTGGAACCCATTTTCAAACCCATTTTTCTTTGCATCAAAATGTCTTCTTCTTCTAATGGATCTTTTTTTCTTACTTTTCATGGTAAGAAATATGATCCAACATTTGATTGGCATGATGAAGAGGGGCTCCTTCAAGACCCTAAAACCCATGCTCCATATTCTCACATGGACATCAAGGTGAGTTTTTCCTTGGGTTTCTTTGCTTGGAAAAATGTTGTTTCATGCTTCATTGAAAATTTGATGGTGAGACATTGTCATTTTGTTGTGTGTTCTTGTTGGAATTTGCGGTATTTTATGATTGATCATGTTGTAGTGTTGGTTTTGGAGCATTTTTGAAGTGTTAATTTTTTGTCATGGTGTAACTTGGACAATGTTGGTGGCTTATGGAATTTTGACAATGTCGGTAGTTTGTGGTGTTGTTGGGTGAATTTTGGCTTGGATTTTGGGAGCATTGGCACTGTGAAAAATTTGTGTTGTGGGCTTGTAGGAATATGCTCATAATGTATGTGGAAAAGTTTGTTGGCATGTGTAAATTTTGTTTTATGAACATGACAAAATTTTGTGGCTATGTGCATGGATAAATTTGTGGGTACGGACAAATTTTGTGGGCATGAAACTTTGACTTATGGAAACATTTTGTTGGGTATGTGATGTTGGTTCATGAAAAATTTTAGTGGTTATGATTTTCGCTATGTGAGAATTTACTTGTTGTGCATGGACATGTAGGAAATTATTTTTTGGCTATCTTGGTTATGTAGAAATTTTTGTACATGGTTATAAAAATAGATTTGGTAGTTGTGTGAAAAATTTTGATTGTGGTGAAATTTTTGGTGGGGCATTGTTTTTTTTTTTTTTGGTGGGGCATTGACCTTTTTGGGCGCATGATTTTTGGTTGTGAAAAATTTTTGGTCATGTGGGTTTTGGTTGTGGGAATTTTTTTTGACATGGGTTTTTTGTTCTGGTATGGAATTTTTGGACATGTGAGTTTTTTTTTTTTTTTTTTTTGTTGCTCAGGAATTTTTTTTTATATGAGAGTTTGGGCGTGAATTTTTTTTTTTTTTTTTTGGCATGTGATTTGTCATGGAATGATGAGCTAAACTTTTGTGTTGCAGAGCCTCAAAAGTCGAGGTAGTCTCCAAGTGTTGAAGAACGCGTGGGAAGCATTGTCTCCTAACATCAAAAACATCATCAATGAAGCGGGCTTTGGTACTTTCTTTGAAGCTCTGTTAAATCAAGAGACACATGAATACAAGGATCTTCAGTTACTCCTTGCCTTAGCAGAGCACTTCTGGGACACTACATGTACCTTCCATTTTCTAGGTATTGGTGAGGTAATGTTGACACCTTACGACTTTTCTGTTATCACTGGTTTAAGGTTGGGTGGTGGGAGAATCCATGTCAATGACTCCCTTACTTCAACTGAAATTAAGAAACTTCTAGGTGTAGTGCCTTCCAGAATGAAGAGTAAAAATATTCCTTTGTCTTGGCTATGTGAGAATATTCCCCAATGTGATATTGTGGCAAAGGGTGCTCGCATGTTCATGCTTCTTTTTATGAGGACTTGCCTTAGCAGAGCGCTTTTGGGACACTACATGTACCTTTTATTTTCCAGGTATTGGTGAGGTAATGTTGACACCTTATGACTTTTCTGTTATCACTGGTCTAAGGTTGGGTGGTGAGAGAATCTGTGTCAATGACTCCCTTACTTCAACTGAAATCAAGAAACTTCTAGATGTAATGTCTTCCAGAATGAAGAGTAAAAATATTCCTTTTCTTGGCTATGTGAGAGTATTCCCCAATGCGATACTATGGCAAAGGGTGCTCGCATATTCATGCTACTTTTTATGGGGACTTTCTTGTGTCCGGATTTAGGCAGTACAATGAATCTGTGTTACTTGTGGAGTTTGGGAAAAATTGAGCGAATTCGGAATTATGACTGGGGTGGTATGGCTTATACTACTCTATTGCATTTCATGACTCAACTTTCTAGGCAGAGCCTTCCAAGCTTGGGTGGGGCTCCATTTTTATGGTAGGTGAGGTTTGAAATTTTTGGCTATGTGTAGGTTTTGGGAAAAAAATTTTTGGCTAGATTGTAATGGAAGATTATCTTGGCTATGTGTGGTAACGGTTTTGTGCATTTTTCAGGTTTGGATGTATGAATACTTTGGAGTTGGTCCTGAAATCCGGGAGGAAGTTGCTAACATTTTTCCTAGATTTCTCCATTTTTTACCCAAACACCGTTTGTCGACGCCCTCCAAGCGTTCTTTGGAAATTTGGCGCTTGGTGATTAACAATTTGACTGCTGATGATGTGAGTCCTTCCCTCCCCCCCCCCCTTTTTAAATCATTGGTACTTGGTTATGGCTTGGTCTTTTCTCATTCTGGGTTCCTTTGTGATTTTTTAGATGTCTTTAAATCCTTAGGCTGGATGTGAGGGGTATGCAGAGTGTGAGCAGGCTTTGGAGCTGAATGGCCGTCAAGTATTGTTTGAATGTGGGCATGGAAGGTATTGGTATCTTGGTGATTGGGTGTTGCCCCAAGTTCAACATGAGTATCCTCCTACAACAATTCCAATTCCTCCTTGTCCCTCCATCCAGTTGGCTGACTTTCTAACTGATGAAGAGATTGCTCGAGCCCGTGATGGCCATATCGTTGCAGGAGTAGAAGAGATTATTCTGAATTCATTCGAGTTCATCTATAAGGTTGCTTGGCTGGCATAACAGTACTTCTCTTCCCTTCTAAAGTCAAATTTTCATCTTGCAAATTCTTTTTCCATATTTCTACTCAGTAACAACATTTGCATGTTAGATTTTTAGCCTCCATCTTCTAAAGGAGAGGAAGGGGATAAGGAAGAGGAAGAGATTCCCTCTCCTCACCATGCTGGTAGATCTTCTAGTTCTTTCATGGAGACTTATCCTCATTTTCCAGCATGGCAATATGATGTGATGAATCCTGATGGAACGTATAGTTCCATGCCTTTAAATAGGCCAGATCACACACTGAACGTTCCTTGACCTGATCCAGTATGTTCTTGCATGTTCAGTTCTTCGTCCTTATTTCTTCTTCGCTTATTGAATGGCTCATGATCTGGTAGATTTGTGCTTCAGGTTGATGTGGATCTTATGGAGGAAAGCATGCGAATGATTGGAGGCTTGCAATTGTTGGCTCGTACTCAATCCTCCTAATATGTGCTCAATAAGACGAGCTGGGTATGCAATGATGCTTTTTGAGTGTCTTTGGCTTAGGCTTTTCTTGATGATGAAATTAACACTTGATTTTACTGACTTTTCAGGCACATCAAATGGAAGCTGCTGATTCCACCAGAAGGACTTTGGAGGAGAGGATTAGGAGCCTCAAACTTGAAAATCGTTAGTATGATCCTTGATTTTTCACAAGTCAAGAAGGAAATATTGAAGGTGGCTCCTCTATAGGTGGGTCAAGGAGATCCTCACACAAGCAGACCCAGAGTCCCAATGATGTTTGACTTGTATTTTTAATTTTTCCTGCAAAACAAAAGGAAGTGTTCCTTAGACAATCTTGTATTAATTTCCATGTTTAGCCCTTTGTCCTTGAAATCGCTTTGGATCACGTAGAAACTTTAATTAAGACAAGTTTAGAATTCACCTGATGAGATCTTGTAGTACTAATTTAAACTATCCTGATTGGCTCTAATGAAATCTACACTTACTTGAATGAGGCGGAGCCGAATGCCCCTAGTTTAAAATGAACACATGATTTTTTGAAATCTCATTGATTTTTTTTTTTTTTGAAAAGATATTGATGGTGATTTTTTTTTTTTTTTGAAAATGAATGAGAGATTGGTAAATGCCCCTAGTTTGGAACATAAATTCATGAGTCTTGGAAAAAATCTTGATTTGATCAATTTTTGAAAACAATGATGCAAGTGATGATTTTTGAAAACCAATGAGTTAGGCATGTTGGAATGCCCCAGTTTGACCTAAAAATCTTTTTGAGTGTTAAATGATTCTAAACAAAATGTCCGAGAACGCAAAATTGCATGTAATTGCATGGATGTACGATGGAAGGGTTGCGTACTGCTCGGCACATGAGGAGTGCCATTCAACACTTTTAGAGTGCCAAATGGCACCTGGTCACGCCATGACATTTATGTCATGATGGGATGACTCCTAATGCTTTTCCAATGTGTGTTTCGTGTTTTTTGAAAAATATTTTCTTTATTTGTGATCATAAAACACTCTCCTACCCAGCTACAAAGTATCTAAAACCTATTTCAAAACTGATTAAAAACTGGTGTAGCTCAATATAAATGAGTTCTCCTGCAACAAATCTCTGCATCAAGGTTAGCAAAACACAATAATCACAAGCAAAAGTCATCCGTGGCTAGCAATCATAATTTTTCTCATTCAACAATTCATGATATCAACAGATGGGTTCGTAGCTTTGATTTCAGTACGAAGACCAATTTTACAGCCTACAAACTAGATGGAATCAAGTCTCTAAGGAATGTTAAAATCAGGTGGGATTTTCTTCGTGCTGTTGTGAAGTTCTGGGATCCCGAAGATCATGTGTTCCGGTTTAAAACTGCTGAACTTTGTCCCACAATTGAAGAATTTTCTACCAACTTGGGCTATGATCCAGGCAGAAAATCTATAGCGGTTTCTTGTGATCCCAGGCATACGAAATCTTTGTTTGATACTCTCAATCTTCCTACTTCTATTACCAGTAGTATGATTGAAGGACATATGGTGAATCTTCGTGCAATTGTTTCCAGGCTGATTGACAAAAACACCTATGGAGTGACGACAATATGCAGAAAAGCTTTGGCTTAGCCTTATGCTTCGTGGGAGAATTTTTGCTTTGCTCTAGAAGGCACAGTTTTACGAATGCTTGAGCCATAAGTGTTGTGAGTCAAATTAAGGATGGTGATAATCCTATTTCTTTGATCTTGGCAGAAACTCTTGGTGGAAGTGCCTACCCCCTTTACTGTGGTCTCTAGGATCAGATCACATCTTCATTGTTGGGTTGCGGAGGACAACCTTCTATAAGGTAGATAGACTCTTGAGGCAATTCCAGTATGAGCAAGGAATGCCTGGTGGAAAAAGAAGAAGACCTTTCACTCCTGTGGACACAAATCCTACTTCTGTAAGGAACATGCTGTTTGGCTTGGAGATGGCTAATCGAGTGGACCAGTCTTTTGTCAAGGTTCACTTTTACAAGATGACTCCAGAATACTCTAATTGGTTGGTGGACAAGATTGTTGACAAGGAAGCTAAGATTGTTGCTATGAGAAAGTAGTTTCTCAGAGATAACCGGGAAAGACATGATGAAGATGTAATACTTCAAGAAAGGATTCTTTCCTTTTAAGTTTGAAGTTCCTTTATAAAGGACTATAGTCCTAAGACATATAAAAGGAAAAGTATATTAAGACGGTTCCTAATACCATATCAATAGGAAGTCTTTATGCTATGCTATATACTAGACTAAATATCTATTTTGCGATGGACATGGTAAGCAAATATCAATTGAATCAAAGATCACTTAATTTAGTGAGAGTAAAGCATATACTCAAATATCTTAGGAGAACGAGGGATTATATACTTGTCCACAAAAATGAGGTTTTGATAGATACTAGATGTACAAATACTGACTTGTAGTTTGATTGTGATTCGTGAAGTTGGACTTCAAGATATGTGTTCACCCTAGGTGATGAAGATACACATTAAGTATAAGTATTATCTCATTAGAGAGATATAAATACGTGTGAAGTAGTAGTAGAAAAGATAATTTATGCAATAAATCTAGCTGAAACTTGTTTCCAAACCTTGCCTTAAAGTGACTATGGATTACTCTAAAGGGAGATAAGTGTCAAATATATGATAAATTGTCTTTGAGGGCAAGTGGGAGATTGTTGGTGTTTATGCCCTAAAATCCAATTTATTGGCATGTCATAAATAATTGAATTGTTTAATTATATGAGACTATCTATAAATGAACTAATGGGACATTATCTTAGTCCATGAGATGCATAGTATGTGATTTATGTGATTTAGTCACAGAAGATATAAATCACAAGTTCTTTGTAAACTCAGAATTTTAGTTCGTAGTCGGTGATGAAATTGGGCGTTTCATCTACGAATACTATAACATATCAACTAAGATGATTTGTCTTGATCATGGAAGTGGAGACTTCTAGTTGGTATGTTAATATGGTTTAAGAGTTAATACATATTGAACTGGACCGCTGTGAGATTTATTATTCTCCTAATGACTATCAAATGAATAATAAATCTCACGACTTCTATTTACATCAACTCTAAATCCTGAGAAAGTAATGGACCTGATCATGAGGTGTAGGTTGCTTTGATTTATCAAGAGTGATATCTATAAGTTACGATCAAAACCTCAGTATGTTAGGCAACCGTATTTAATGTTGATGGAACATATATTCTCAAGATGGAATTCATAATCTCTTAACGGAGATATAAAATATTCCCTTGAGATAAGTTTAATGGGTTTGGTTATTCATAGTGTTGGGCCCAACCACTTTAGTAGGGAGTTACTAAAGTATATATTTATGAAATTGGATTTCATAAATATATGATTAATAACATTAAGGATTAAACCGGGTACTCAAGGATTAAGATGTAGTAATCTTCAAAGTGGCAGTCTACATTCATGACTTTGTATTACTACGAATATTTTAATGAAGGGGTTGCATGTATAATAAAGTCTTGGGATATAATTTATTAATAAGGCCTAGAGTGCAATTATATTCATATAGTGGTATTGAATATAATTAATGGTAACTTTGGACTTGTCAAAAGTTGACAGAAAAGCCCAAGGCCCATTGGAGCTAGAGTTTTATTTGTTCCCTTTTGGTCCCACTCCAAGCCACATACTAGAGCCCAATTAGAATGGCCCAAATGACTAGCCCAATTAGATAATCAGTTATTTATATAAGGAGAGAAACATATAGAATGATATAAGACCTTTTATAGTGGTTTTCATTAAGATCACATAAGGCATGAAATGGTTGGTATGCGAGTGTTGGACACTCTCTTATTCTCTCCTTGGAAACTGATTGAGAGACCACACTTCCTGTGCATCAAGTGGAATTGGACTGAAGATTAAAAGTGTTCCCAAGTACTTCTAATCTTTTGTTTTGAATTTCACCGCACCAAGGTACGCTTTCTTGTTCTTAAATTTTGAAACTTACATAGTACATGTTATCAATTGCGAATGAAGTAGATTCGTTAATTTTTCGCTACGTATGTTTTGTATGTGATACAAACATGTATTTTTCCAACAGAAGACAACTATGAATTCAAAAGAAGGAACAAGAATGATAAAGTACCTAACACAGATGAAATCACTAATCAACAAAAAGAGAAAAGACCGAAGACAAAGTGTCCTTCTTATTATTTGGCTTTGAACATGTTTATTTAAAAGTTGATGTAAAAACTCTTATGTTTAGGAATTATTTAGGATTTGCAGGTTAGGGATTCTGTTTAAAGTGTAGGCTTTTGGGTTTTTTTTTTTTTTTTTTTTTTTTTTTTTTTTTTTTTATATATATATATATGGTTTGGTTTAGGGTTTGGGTTCTTGAGTTTTGGTTTGGTTGCAGGTTTGATTTAGGGTTTTATGTAATGACATGGTTTAATGGAATAGTTGAATTTTTGAAAAATTTTGGTTAATGAGCAAATTGTGGTTTTGGGAAATTGTGACTGGACCAATGCATGGTTGTCTACGTACCCTCTTGGTAGAAGGATCAGGTCATCACATAGTTCATTAATTTTTTTTATTTGCCTTAATTTTTGCCTAGGCCACCCTTTCGGGTTTTCAACCTAGCAGGCTCTCTCACTCTCTTCTCTTTTACTCTCCTTTTGCGTAGATTGCCCTTTCAAGTTTTCAACCTACCTTTTTTTTTTTTTTTTTTTTTTTTCTCTAACTTCTGCCTAGACCGCCCTTTTGGGTTTTTAGCCTAGCGAAGGGAAATAACATAATTTACAACCACTTCAGACGTGGTGCTTTTAGACTACTACCTCAGACGTGGTATTTCTTCAATTGATCCATGTTGGTTGGCTTAGTGAAAGGGTTTGCATCTAAAGTCATCAACGTTACTACTCCCCTAGAGTATATCTGCTTGATAATGTACGGGCCTGCCCAATTTTGCTTGAACTTTCTGTTTGCATCTTGAACTGGGACTCGGATTTCTTTCAACACTAAATCCCCTAGCTTCAAATCTCTGGTTCTCACTTTCTTGTCAAAAGCTTTCCTATGCCTCCTTTGGTAACCTTGAATATGATACAAGGCCTTGAGTCTCTTCTCATCCAACATGCATAGCTGGTAATATCTGCTTTGCAACCAATCTACTTCAGGGATTTCACTTTCCAATATTGTCCTTAGTGAATGGACACCCATTTCAATGGGAAGGACTGCCTCCATCCCATATACCAATGAATAAGGTGCCAGTCCTGTGGAAGATCGAATTGATGTTCTGTACCCCTAGAGTGCATAGGGCAACTTTAGGTGCCAGTCCTTGTAGTTCTTTGTGCTCTTCTTCAAGATTCACCTTATATTTTTATTAGTAGCCTCAACTGCTCCATTGGTTTGAGGACGATAAGGTGAAGACTTGTGATGTTGAATATTGAACTGTTGTAGTAGCTTCTTTGTTTCTCCTTTGAAATGTTGCCCATTGTCAAAGATAATTTCATATGGTACCCCATATTTGCAGATGATATTGGTCTGGATGAATTAAGCCACTTTCTTTGAATTCAAAACCTTGTATAAGGCAGCTTCTACCCATTTGGTAAAGTAATCAATGGCTACAAGTATGAATTCATGGCCATTGGATGCCGTTAGGTGAATTTTCCCAATAATGTCTATTCCCCATGTAGAGAATGGCCAAGGTGATGCCATGTCGTGTAGTGGCATGGGTGGCATGTGCTTTAGATCTCCATGGACTTGGCATTGATGGCATTTTCGAACATGAGCCGCACAGTCGGCTTCTATAGTAGTCTAGTAATAGCCTTGTCTCATTATCTTCCTTGACAACATGTGTGCATTCATATGTGGCCCATAACTTGACTCATGAACCTCTTCAATTATTTGTTGTGCTTCCTTGGCGGTTACACAAAGGAGATGAATTTCATCATATGATCTTCTGTAAAGCCTTTCACCATAAATAATGTAATTAGTAGACAACCTCCAGATGGTTAATTGATCATTCTTGTCTGCAGACTTCGGGTATGTTCCACCCTTGAAGTATTGTAGGATGTCTGAATACCATTCACCTTTCCCATTCTTTCCCTCATCCTCTTCTATTGTTATGCAGTAGGCTAGTTCTTCTTTTTGTTCCAACACTATCGGTCTAGCTTCATCTTCTTTCGGCCCATCCATCATGAAGGCCATGGTTGCTAAAGCATCTGCAATTTGATTCTACATCCTTGGTACATATTGATATTGAATCTTGCTGAATTTTGATGCCCACTTCTGAAGATATTCATGATAAGGCATCAGCATTTCCTCTTTGATCTTCCATTTATTCTAAATCTGGGAGATTATCAAAGCTGAGTCACCATACACCTCCAACTCTTTCACCCCTAGGCCTAGGGCTGCTCATAACCCCATGATGCAAGCTTCATATTCAGTAGCATTATTGGTGGCAGGAAAGTTGAGTCTGGTAGAAAATGGGATATGTGTCCCTTTTAGAGAAATTAAGAGAACTCCAATTCCAGTTCTGTTTTGATTTGTTGCTCCATCGAAGTACATCTTCCATGATTCTACCTCAATCCCCATGATATCTTCATCTAGAAAGTCTCCTTGGATTTCTTCAGCCTCTTCTGATGAACAACGGGCTAAGTGATCAGTAATTGCTCTCCCTTTCACAGATTTCTAAGTCACATACTTAACATCAAATTTTGACAAAAGCAATGCCCATTTAGCAGTCTTCCCATCTTGCACGAGCTTTTTTGTTAAGTACTTCCAAGGATCCATTCTTGCAATGAACAAAACCTTGTAGGCAAGCATTTAATGTCTGAGTTTGCGGGTTCCCCAAACAAGTGCTACGCATGTCTTCTCTAATGGTGAATACTTTTCTTCATAAGGCAACATCTTCTTGCTGATGTAGTATATTGCATTCTCCTTTCTAGTCTCCTCTAGGTATTGAGAAAGTAGAGCCCCCATTGGTGGTGAGATACAACAACAATGGCTTTTTGGGTACCGGTGGGACAAGTATTGGTGGTTTCATAAGATAATTCATGATCTTTTCAAAAGCTTCTTGGCATTGTTCGTTCCACACTGTAGGAACTTCCTTCTTAAGTGGTTGGAAGATTGGTTAACATGTCATGGTGAGTTGAGCTATGAACCTGCTGATGTACTATATCCTCCCGAGAAATCCTCGGATCTCCTTTTCAGTTCTTGGGGGCTTCACCTCTACAATTACCTTGATTTTGTCAGGATCGACTTTTATTCCCCTCTGGCTTACCATAAACCCTAATAGCTTTCCGGATGTTACACCAAAAGTGCAATTCTTTGGATTCAACTATAACTTGTAGAATCGGATTCTTTCGAAGAACTTCCGTAAAGCTGGCATATGTCCTTCATGGTCTTTGGACTTCACTATCATGCAACAAAGTGGTGGCTACATGTTGGTAAGTAGCACCAGCATTTTTAAGGCCAAATGGCATGACCTTGTAGCAATATGTCCCCCATGGTGTAATAAAGGAGGTTTTCTCCATATCTTCTAGAGCCATCTTAATCTGGTTGTACCCTGAAAATTCGTCCATAAACGATAGCAAAGCATGACCTGCTGTATTGTCAACTAGGACATCAATGTGAGGCAAAGGAAAGTCATCTTTTGGATTGGCCTTATTCAGATCTTGAAAATCTACATACATTCTGACCTTTCCATCCTTCTTTGGCACCGAAACCACATTAGCTAACCATTCTGGATAGTTGACCACTCTTAGGAATCCTACATTGTACTGTTTCTCAACTTCTTCCTTGATCTTGAGATTCCATTCTAGCTTCATTCTTCTCAACTTCTGCTTGACCGGCTTCATAATTGGATCTGTTGGAATGCAGTGCTGTACTATATCTGTATCAATCCCAGGTATGTCTTCATATGACCACGCAAAGACCTCTTTGAATTCTATCAAGAGTGCCACTAATGCATCTTTCTCTGAAATGGTTAAGGTATTACTCACTTGTATCATTTTAGGTTCATCATCAATTCCCAGGTTAATGGATTAAGTTTCTTCTTTTATGGGTTCTAGGTGTCCATGTTTTAATTCCTTATTATTAAGAGTTTCTTTACCAATTTTAGAAATAAAAACATTTAAAGCCAACAAATAAGCAGAATCAGAAATCATATTGAAAGGAAAAGAGTTCTCAATAGACTCAACAGACTCAATAGACTTAACTACATCAGACTCAACTGAAGAACTATCACAAACAGACTTAACAGGAATAGAAATACTAGCAGAAATAGACTTAATAGGGACAAAAATAATGTTCTTAACAGGGGTGACTGGCTCGATGGTCTTGATCTTCTTGGCAAGTGTGACTGACTTGAAGGTCTTGATCTTTTTCACGGAGTCTTCTATGGGGTAGGCGGCTCCCTCCCATGCCCAGTTCTTCAACTTAGTAATAGCTTCAACAATGTTAGGTGGCTCCCAATAAGTTCCTTCTTCCCTCAGCATCAGTACTGTGGGATCTTCATCCATTTAATCGATGGCTTCTTTGTCAACCTCCATGTCTATAGGCTTGTCAGTCACATAAGCATCCAGGCACTCTATGCTATCCATCCACTCATCAAACAGGTTATGCTTGCCTTTGTCGCCCAAATAGGTGTATTGAGGGAGATGCTCTGACTCGCCCCTTTCCATCCTCTCACTATTACCTCCATCATTCCCAAGTGTCATGATTCTGAGACTATGGAACATCAGTTTTTGGTTTAGAGCGACCAACCTAGCATTTATGTCATCCTCCTCTTTGGTATGTGGGGTTGGTGAACTTGGTTCTAAATCATAATACGACCCCCAATTTCAAAATCTCTCTTCTATGCTTGTCATATCGAGGGACAGACCTTGAACTGATATCAGTGATACAGCTCCAATCTGAAAGGTGTCCATAAGGGTATTCATCATAATACATTTCATTGGCTTGTTCATTCTCCTCTCTTGCATTCTTTAACACATTTATCAGCCTGTATTGATCACTATCAGTGTCACTCCACCTGTTAGCTTTGGCATCATCTTCAATGTCTTCATCATAATAGTCCATATCATCATCATAATGTCTTCATCACAAGTTCCTTATAAACTCAAAATATAGTTCATAGTCGGTGATGAAATTGGGCGTTTCATCTGCGAAGACTATAATACATCAACTAAGATGATTTGTCTTGATCATGGAAGTTGAGACTTCTAGTTGATGTGTTGATGTGTTTTAAGAGTTAAGATATATTGAACTGGACCACTGTAAGATTAATTATTCAATCAACAACTGTCACCTGAATAATTAATCTCACGACTTCTAATTTCATAGACTCTCAATCCTAAGAGGATAGTGAACCCGATAATGAAATGTAGGTTACTTTGATATATCAGGAGTGAGATCTAATATTCATGGTAAATACCTCAGTATGTTAGGTAACCACACGTAGTGTTAAGGGAATACATATTCTCAAGATGGAATCTATAATCTCTTTTTATAGAGACACGAAATATCCCCTTAAGATAAGTTTAATGGGAACTGGTTATTCAGGGAGCCCACTTTAGTAAGGACTTACTAAAGCTTATATTTATTGAAATTGGATTTCAATAAATGTGAATAACTAAAAGATTAAACCGGGTACTCAAGGATAAAATAGTTGTTTACAAAGTGACAATTTATTATGACTTTGTTCACTATGGATATTTCATGGAGGGGTCAAATGATATCATTAGAGTCTTGGGATATAATTTATTAATAAGGCCTAGAGTGCAATTATATTTATATAGTGGTATTAAATATAGTTAATGGTAAATTTAGACTTGTCAAGAGTTAACAGAAAAGCCCAAGTCCCATTGGAGCTAGAGTCTTATTTGTTCCCTTTGGTCCCATCTCAAGCCACAAACTAAAGCCCAATTGGGTAGGCCCAAAAAGGCTAACCCAATTAGATAATCAGTTTTTATTTAATAAGAGTTATTAAATAAAGTAACTACCAAGGTAGTTAGAATGTGCATATGATGAAAAGAAAATAAAACAGTTTTTCTCAAAAAAGAGAAAAAGAAAGACTTTCTTTGAGAATCAACGTACAAAAAGACTGATTGAGAGACCACACTTCTTGGGCACCATGTGGAATTGAGATGAAGATTAAAGGTATTCTCAAGTCTTGGTTTTGAATTTCACTGCATCAAGGTACGCTTTCTATTCTTTGTTCTAGAATTCAAGGTTACATGTTATCTCTCATGAATGAAGTAGATCCATGATTGTTGCTTCCATTGTGTGTTTTGTATGAGATGCAAAACCAGATTTTCCAACAAACTGTTCTTCTTCACTCGGCCTGTTCATCATCTATGCTGCCTTGGCTCTCCACTTGGTAATGAAAGTAAAGAAGGACTATTTTGGCTCTTATTTGGTGGTCTCGAGATCTCTCCTTGTTATACCCACTTCTAAATTGTACTTGTATTGCTTGTGAAACTCTCGGCAGATGTCCTCCTAACTTCTAGCTCTTGCTTCATCCAAGTTGAGGAACCACCTAAGAGTGGCTCCGGTCTGTGTGTTTTGGAACATCTGAGCAAGTACTTCTTCGGTCGTGCCTAGGGGTTGCATAGCCCTCATGTACATTTTCAGATGGGACTTTGGGCAACCGGTCCCGTCAAACTTGTCCAAGGTCGACATCTTGAACTTGGGAGGTAGTCTCGCATCAGGGAAAAGTGAGAGGGAATCGTAGTCCATAAGGTCTTACATCTTACGAGCCCTTCTAATCATCTCCTCCATTTTTTTCACTCTCTCGTTGATCTTCTTCTCACTCTCCATGGTTAGTGGATCATAATCATCCTTATTCTCCTCTTGATTACCCTCCAAGTTCTGAAATTGTTGCACCATATGGTTCATATCCTCCCTTAGTTGGATTTGACTAGCTACCATGGTGTTTAGTAGCTCTTGAGTGTTCATGGGTTCCTCAGTGTTTGGGTGTTCTCCCTCTTCTGCCATAGTGCTAGGAGCTTCAGACTTCTTGTGGCTTGAATTGTCTTGTAAGTCGAAGATGGGGTTGTGATGTTGCAGTAGCGGAGTTTCTTCTATGCTTATGGGCTTCAGTACTGTAATGGGAGTGACGGGCTTGGAACTGGAGCTATTGGCTTGAGTGTCGGGATTAGGTTCTCTTTGCAGCCTTCCTTCAGATCTTGACCAAATTCTCCCCTAATGATAGGCTTGGTCGGGTTAATCAAAGCTAAGTTCCTATCCACATCAATCAATTAACCAAACAAACACACACAACATGCAATGCAGTATTAACTGGGATCGACCTAAGGGTAGGTTCTAAGTCATTACATTGTAGGGTGAGTTTGTTGTTTCATTGTTTCCCATATCTAGGACGTTACACCTCCCAACTTGTAATGTATTGAACATTGTGTTGGTCTGAACGGCATGATTTGTCCTTTATAGTCAACAGGAAATGATCTAGTGACTTTTAGGCTATGAGTTGGTGAGTTCACCACTGGGTACCCGAATCTAATGAAGGTCGGTGATCCATGGTTACTACCACTACAAGTTGTTGAAAGGGGTACATATTGTTTGGATGGCACACATTATGATAGTTAGGGAATGCTTTTAACAAACAATACATACAACAAAATATCATACAATAAAGCATCATACAACATCTCGACAAACATAAATAAACAAACAAACAACAATATCATGCAAGACCATGCAAAACTAGGGTACATATTTGGTCACTTAAGTCTAACACGAATCTTAGCCCTTGACATCCCCAGCGGAGTCGCCACTGTGAGAGACCGCCAAACTTGGGTGCCCCTCAAAAAAGAGAGATTTTCTTAGTGCTTTTTAGGGCACCTCTCTTTTTGAGTAAGTGTTGTGGAGTCGCCACTTATTTTTTATACAAAAAAAATAAGAAAAACTAAATATATAAAAAAAACATGACTGAATTGTTTCCTTTCATTGATTGAATTAAAAAAAAAATACATGTTTGAAAAATTGAAAATTACATGGCTTTGGGTCCTAGTTACAAACTACCAAATAATAACATGCCTTTTGTCCTAGTTACAATCTACCCAAAATAAAACAAAGATAAGGCTAGATCTTTTTATCCACAAAACCTAAATTCGGAGGCTAGGCTCCAGAATGGGAAGGTGTTAAACACCCATTCTACCCAATGTATCCCTTTTATGCATGCTATGAATGATATGTTGTACATGTGAATAGAACTAAATCACACAAAATTATTTATGAATGCATCCTCTCCTTTGTTAAAAAATTTAGATCTGTAGTTATGAGTGAAAAAAAAAATTGAATTTGGTTTATATAAGAAAAAAATCAGACCTGTTTTTGTTGTGTAAAAAAAAAAGTAGTTTTTAGAGAGAAAAAACATGCATCTTTACTACAAGAAAAGCATAAAGAAAAGAAAAGGGTAATCAGAAACAACCTCTTGCATGGAGCACTTCTTCTTCTTAAGAGGTTGTTTTAGGGTTCAATGAAATTTATGCAATTATCTTTGAAACCTAAAAACCCTAGATTAAGAGAGAATACCAAAAAGGGGGTGAGAAATTTGAGAGTGTGAAAAGGTGTCTCTCCTAGAGCGTAAAAAGAATGTGTTGAATTTTGCCGGTCCTTGCACTTAGACGTGTTTTCAATCCGTGTTCTAAGATTTTTATCTCTTTTCTGGATAATTCAGGTCTTTTCAGGAACAATTGTCTTGTAGATAAATATCCTAAAATAAACTTTGATAAAGTTCAAATTATCCACAATTTTATTGTTTTCCAATTATCTCTTTTATTCCTATGCAAGCAATCCTATTTTAGACACTAATTGTCAACTAATCACAAAATTATTTAATTAATTTTAATTGTTTAACGAATCAAAATTAATTTAAATCAATCATGTGTGGTCAACTCTACCTAGACACAATGCATGCTGATTGTGCAAATTTGATCATGTGATATCTTTCGATCCGACTATCCGATTTGGAAACCAAACACACCGTTGTGACCGTTAGAATCTCAAGATCATTTTTATGACATGCAATGAATGAATTAATGTATGTAATGTAATCATGATTTTTTAGGTACCTGGATTGTCATTCCAGTCATCTTCCTTGATTAAATCATGGGTGCAAATAAAAGCATAAACTGTAAACAAAATAAACCAATGAACCAATGGTTTTACTACTCCCCCTTAAGCTAATCTACTCCCCCTTTTTTACCGGAATGGCCAAAGATCCTAGAAAGCATCAGACTTTGAGTTTGATTTTTCCAAGTCCTAAATCTGAGAAGATAAGTCAATGATTTGGCCTTGAAGGTATGTAAATTGCCTCGTGGAGTAGTCAACGTGTGCATTCAGCATGGCATGCATCTGTTCTACCCTTCCAAGTATCAAATCAATGTAGTCGAGTGCTCTAGCTTTTGCTTCAGAAGATGGCTGTAGAGTATCCTCTGGTCCATGAGTGAACTGATCAATCTCATCTTTGGTTTTGCCACCTTCATCTGCAACTTCATCTCTTGGAATTGTGCTGCATCGGCTTCTAGACCAGAAATGTGAGCTTTACTCTGGTTCATAGTGTGCTCACTTATTGCCTCTTCCCTTGGCATGACCGGGAGCCCACTTGGAATCTTCACCCTTGCCTAAAATGGTAGAATCATCTGTGTCTTCCTTATTTAAACGCACTTGACAAAAAGGTGGTAGATGTGACCACAAATATCAATCTCTTTGTGAGTAAGAGCTCATGGAGGAAAATGGTCCTTGGCCCCGACAAAGTTGTGAAGTTCTTCACCGAATAAAGGTTGAAGATCATTATATAGGACAAAGCCCTCATCTCAGGAGAGAAACTAATCATGTGCAAGGCCATCTTCTTGAGTTGACCTCCAAGATCTTGCACAAAAGGTTCAAGCTTGTCTTTCCTCTCATCAAACTGTATAGAGGTATCCAGAGTCATTGGTCAGATCTCTAAAAGCTCTTGGATTGACTTTCTAGAGATAGTGAACTCTTTCCCCCTGACCCAGCAGCTGATGTGGTCATCTTCCACAAATGAATTTGCAAAGAATTCCTTGATGACGCACTCATACACATAACCTAATGGATTCAGCAATTTGGTCCATGTCTTCTCCTTGAACACTTCTGGAATGATTGTGTTCTCCAAGGATTCAATGTCCACACCCTTTTCCATGATGATCATAGCATTCTTGTAGTGATCGATGTAGGCAATGTTAGCATATTGGTTTCTGAATGAATCGAGGGAGTAACGAGGACGCTTTGCTAATTTCTTTGTAGCTGACTTATGGGGAGACATCTACAAAGATGAACAAACACAAAAACCATGCACAAACATGATAACAAACTTGATTAGATACAAGTTAGTCCTTAAATAAGAACAAAGTGAAAAAATGTCCTAAAATGTAAAAAGACAAGCAATACATAGACACAATAACATGTTATAGGTGCTAAAAGGTCTCAAAAGACTTAACTAGCATGAGTGAATGCAAAACATGTCAAGTGTTAGAGTGTTTGCATCAAAGGTGCATCTAGTGTGCATGTGAGATGCATAATCAATGTATGAATAAGCACTCATGGGGCAAAGTGAGTAGAACACACAAACAAATGATCAAAACATGATAATTATGCATAATTATGGAAATCCCCAAAAATTGGTACTCATTGGAGTCCAAAAGAATGAAAAATATACCATATAGGCATTTTATCAAACACTTAGAGTGCATACACTATACATATATGTGAAACAATGAATGAACACATGCTAACATTGCCTAGGATACCAAGAGAGTGGAAACGCCTCTAGTCACCCAAACCGTGCACTAGCACCCCTGATGACCGTTCAACAGCAGTTGCAGTCCATGGCAGCAGTGATGGCAGAACTGACGCAACAGAACCAGGAGTTAACTAGAGAAGTTAATAGACAGCGTCAACAGCGACATGGTGAAGAACGGGGCCAAAATTCAGAAAATGAAGGGGCTGAGAACAATGATGAAGGAGACTAGTCCAGATGTACCGTTACTCGTAAGGTACCACATTTGAAAAAGGAGATGGATTAGATGAAAAGAGCCATGGAAGAGATGAAGGATTCCATGAGGAGAGAAAATCACAGGGATGACCTTGTTCGCAGGATTGATTCCCCCTTCATTGTGTCCATCACAAGTCATCCCCTACATTCCAAGTTTAAAATGCCTACCCTGGACTCATATGATGGGACGCGTGATCCCTGTGATCACATTGCCATGTTCAAGAAAACCATGCATCTTCAAGGTATACTAGATGAAATCATGTGTAGAGACTTTCCTACCACACTGAAAGGCCCAGCCAAGGTCTGGCTTGGTAAATTGCCACCAAACACCATAACCTCATTTTAGGAGTTAAGTAAGTTTTTCGTCAACAACTTTTTTGGAGACCAGAGGCAAAAGCGTTCCTTGTCTAGTTTGTTAAGCATAGATCAAGGAGAGAATGAGAGTCTGCACTCTTTTATTAGCTGCTTTAATAGAGAAGCCTTGTTGGTGTACGAAATGGATGACAAGATTTTCTTCACAACCTTTTACAATTAAGTTAGCTCAGATTTGTTCATCCATAAGTTGTACGACCAGGAGCCACAGATGATGGTTGAGTTAATACATTCATCCCAAAGTTTCATGAACGCAGAAGATGCAATTATTGCTAAGAAAAAGAAGAAAGGTGAATGACTGGAGAGTGGTTATGTCCATCATCTAGAGCAGGGTTCTCATCCAAAGAAAGACAAAGTAGGGGAGAAAAGAGATCGTGACGACAAGAAGGAAGGGTCATCCTCAGGGCGATACTCCAACTACACTCCCCTGAATACTCCGCTTGACCAAGTGCTAATGCAGATTAAAGACGACCCATCTTTGAAATGGCCCGAGAGGATGAAAGGAGATTCTAGAAAGCAAAACAAAAGCAAGTACTGTCGTTTCCATCATGACCATGGACATGATACGGGCGAATGTTATGACTTGAAGCAGCAAATTGAAGTCCTCATTAAGCAGGGAAAGTTAAAAAAATTTCTTGGATGAGAGACAACCAATGAAGGGCAAAGTAAAAGAACCAGCGTGTTAACCACTTGAAGAAATAAGGATCATTGTAGGGGGTAGATCACCAGGAAGCTCGTCCAAAGCCAAGAAGATCTACCTATAGGAAGTCCATGATGTTTAAATATCTGGACAACCACTAAGGATGATCAGAGAAGATGAGCTGGCCATTATTTTCACAGATGAAGAAGCAAGACGACTGCACCATCCTCATGACGATGCGATTGTCATCACTTTGGCGATTGCAAATTACACAACTAGAAGGGTGTTAATAGATAATGGGAGTTCAATAGACATCCTCTACTATCCAGCCTTCTAGCAAATGAGGATTAACTCCAGTGAATGTGCCATTTCGCGGGATAGTTACTCGCGAAGTACTTGTGAATTACTCGCGAAATGCCTCAAATGCATAGGGCAAGTTTCGCGGGAAGCAGTTTCTTGCGAAGAACTTACGAGGAAGTCACAAAACTCTCTATGTAAAATTTTAGAAGAAATGAAAATTTGCTTCCTCATTTTCGTGACTAAGGTGTGAGATACCTTACTCGCGACATACTCGCGAAAATGCTTCTAGAGGAGTTTTTCAACAAAACAAATTTGGCTTTTTAGAAAAACTTTCAAAACAAAAGTGATACACGAAAACACTTTCAAAAATAAATAAAACACTTAAAAATCTTTTTGGGTTTGAACATCAAGCAATTGAGTATACACATATCACATTTAAACACGTACAATCACACAAACGAAATAGGCATTCATTGAACGTTAGACTTGTGTGTTGTGAGTGTATATCAAGTATGAACTAGTCCATAGTCTAGTATGAAGTTTCAATGATCAATTTAATCAAGTCATACACAATAAGCATGAAGCTAAGTGACCTTGTCACTTGTAGTAATAATCATATATGACCCCCTACCAAAGTGTTTACATTGATTGAAAACTTTTCATTTGGCTTCCATTTTTCATACTTTTTGAACAATACAACTCAATTTTTGAGTATCGATGCCATGAAATTTTTTATATTTCTTTGAGGGATAAGCCTTTGGCTTTGGCATCATACATTTTGAATATATTTTGCTCCACCTTTTCTTATTCAAACTAGTTTTCGAAGTAAGACTTTTTCAGCTCTTTCTCTTTTTAGAGATTGACATTTGTAGAGCTTTTTGACATAAAAATAAATGTGAGGAGATATATTGGCACAAGTCTACGCATGTATCAAGATCAAACAATACTATTGACTAATCATTCATGACAAGCTTGTAAATCTATTTACAACAATCAAACATAGATTTCTAGATTTTGCTCACACTTAAAAAATTGTGCATACATAACAAGCTAAGCTTGTAAATGCACTACGCCATTAGTACGGAGGTACTAGGCCAAACTCAACATGTGATATACATAACACAAGTGATCAAACTTTTTGAGATTTTATACTTTTTATGGGTTTTTGAATTTTTTTGACACACTAAAAAACAAAGCAATAAAGTAAGATCAACAAAACAAGGTAAACAAAACAAAGACCTATAAAAGAAACATGCTAGGACGGAAGCAATGACTCTAGAAGAATGCATATGCCATGATGCATGAAACTATGACCCTAAAACATTGGAAGTATTAATGCATGGACATAGTGAGTGATCATGCATAAGTACCCTTTTTCACCCACGCCGCACGAGTGTTTTAGGTGAGGTCCTTAGAAGGAGGGGTATGACCGACATAACTGTTAAACCTCGGGGTGAAGCTAGCTAGGCATGATGAAATGTTCTTCAACATCTCCATAACATCCCCAATTAGTTGACCCTCATTTTCTCCTTTAGCTTGGTTTCCCCTTGACATTCTCCTTGAATTTCCATGATCATGCAGAGAGTCAGCCCTCTTGAGATCTTAAAGCTTGAAGCAATTTGGACTTGAGGTCCCATTTGATTCTTAGGCAATGACTTCCCTTTTGCCCTTGGTTTTGGACCAATGTCTTTTTTCTCAACAGTAGAGATCTCAACCTTGGGCTTCTCTACATTCTTTGCCAACACAAACTTCATCTCCTTTTTGGGTTCGCCATTTGAGCTTCCTTCACTGGTGTAGCCTAAACTGGTCTTGTCTGTGGAAGGTTTTTGAGATGAAAGCACGCTGTCAAGTTTCTTGGTGGAGATGTGCTCCACTTTGACATTTGCTTGAATTATTTCAAGTTCAAGAAACTTGATTTTAGAGTAGACATTCAACAACTCTTCCTTCAAGTTGAACAAGAGTGGATTTGTGCTCTTCTTCAATTTTCTGCATCTTCTTAACAGCACTCTTGGCAACCTTAGGATATTTGCCACAATCTTCAAGCAACACATCATACACTTCTTGAAGATTCTTATCACCCTCATTGAGGTACACATCCTCATCATCAGAAACTTCAATCTCTTCACCCTTTGAATGTATGCCAAGTTCTTCAACCAAATCGCTCAATTCATCTTTAAAATCAACCATGGTAATTGCCATAAATGCTGAATAGTTTCCATCACTATCACATTCTCCTTCCGCATCTGAATTTGAGCTCTCCGAGTCACTAAGGGTAGTTTTTAGCACTTTACCCTTTCCTCTCAAATAGTTTGGACACTATTTCTTTAGATGCCCATGGCCATTGCATTCATAGCACACAATTCCTTGGGTTGATGATGAGTCTTTCTCATCCTTCTTCTTGAAGTCTCTTTTGTCATTTTTGGAGGATGAGAACTTCCCTTTGCCAAATGACTTCCCATTGTTCTTCACCTTAATAATTTCCAGAAGTTTTTTGCAAGATACGCCACCTCTTTTTCAACATCATCTTCATTGGAGGAATCATCGATTCTCTCATTTATGATTTTAAGAGCAAGTGATTTGCTAGACTTGTGAGTGGGTAGTCTGAGTTCTTAGGTTTAAAGAGAGCCAACAAGCTCTTGAATCTTGATCTCATCCAAATCTTTGCTCTCCTCAATGGTGGTGATCTTAGCCTAGAAACTTTCGCAATCTTGATCTCATCCAAATCTTTGGCATCTTCAATCTTCTTTCTGAGATTGAGCTTGGCAATAACAATCTCATTGAGTCTCCTATAAAATGAATCAAATGACTCATTGTCATTCATCTTCACTTCCTCGAATCAAGTAGTGAGCATTTGAAGCTTGGTGTCCCTGACCTTCTTGGTTCCTTCGTAGGTGCTCTTAAGAATTGTTCACGCCTCTTTGGCGGTCTTCACATGAGATATCCTATGAAATTCATCAGTAGAAACACCACAAAAAATAGCATTAATAGATTTGCTATTGGCGTTTGCCAAAGCAAGTGCAGCCTTATCCCATTTAGTTTTGGGTGTTATGGGTCTCACCCAACCATTCTTAACGGAATCCCAAACGGTCTCATCAATAGCACATAGAAAAGCATGCATACATACTTTCCAAAAAGCATAGTTACTCTTATCAAAGTAGGGAGGTGCGTTGAGGGATTGAGATCTATCCATCTCAAATGGGGTCTTGGATCACACAAGGATATTGAAATCCAACAAAGTGTACCCGTACTGATACCAATTGAAAGTTCAAATTGGTGTGAAAACACTCAAGCTTGTTCAGACCCCAAATTAAAAATTACAGCTAGATTGCTTTTACTCTAACTTAACAAAGTGCGGAACAAGAGTAAATATGCGCAGTAAATCGGTAACACTACTCTAAGCTATATCCAACCATAATGAACAATAAATAAAAAGCTTGAAGAGTAGGGAAGAGAGATGCAAAAACAAGATAACACCAACACGTGTTATCGAAGAGGAAATCGAAGAACTTGGCGCAAAACCTCTCCGCGGCCTTACAAGTCTAAATCAATCCACTAGTGAATAAAGTTGGAGTACATGAATAATAAAATACCCTCCAAGTCTAATCTACCCCATGTACTTGAGCCTTCCAAGCTCCTGCTACTACTACCAACGGACTTTTTGGAGTCTTGTCTTCACTAGCTTTCTGAATTCTACAATTCAACCCGATTGCATCCGCTACTAAATGGCTCATTCCAATGCTTCCCAAAGGCACCTAAACTTAACTCAACACTCGAATTGGGTGTGGTAAGTATTTGGACTAAAAACCTCTTAAAGATGTATAGATGGAGAGGTAAGAGTAAAGGAAAACCAAGAGAAAATTTGTAGATGATTGTGGGTATAACAATCTCTAACTCTCAAGTGTTTTTACTAGGGTTTTCTTTTTGAAAAAAACTCCTTACATCTGGTGGGTAATGAGGGTATTTATAGTGAGGGTAAAGAATTTGGTAAAGCACTTTATCTTTTTGCTAAATAGAGAGTTTCGCGAGTACCTCGCGAGATGGCCTTTCTCACGAAGTACTTGCGAATTTGAGAGCCTAGCACGACTCTTCAGCTTCTAGTCATGTGCTTCACACGTGACTTTTCGTGGGTTACTTTTTCGTGAGCTAGTCGTGAGCTGCACTGAATCTTCTTTGAAGCTTGGTTCTTCACCAATCTCTCACATTCATCCCTTAAATTTAAAACCACATAAATACAGGGAAATGATTGAAGAAATTACAATCAAATTTGGTACGAAATTAAAGCCAACAAAGGCTAGTTGGAAATCATAACTTTACAATAAGGAATTCCAGTAAATAGGCATGGCTGCAAAAAAGGACTTCCTTACATTTTTGTAAGCTGCAGTTAAGACTCCATATGTTGCCAAGACCACATCATGTTCTGTGATCACCTTTGGGTTATTGGTCCTGTCCCCACCATAGTGAACAAAAATGGATATACTTTCAAGCTCGGAATGGGTTTCAAGCTCAAACTGGAATTTTTAAAAGAATTGATAAGACATATCACCAGGTTGTTACAGGTGAGGTAAAACTTCAAGATTTAACGTTTGAAGTATTAGTAATTATTAAAGGAGCATCACAAATAATTTTTTTTTCCCCTCAAATTCCAACCGGGAGCGCAATCTCTTGTTCTGCATAATTGGAGTCTCATTCAAATCAACCTCCATTTAGAATAATCTTCCTATAGTCTGATGAAAGCATAAATTACAGATGAAACAGTTGGAAAGAAATAGCCTAAACTTAAGCTTTTTTTTTATTTTTAATCACAATCAATCATCTGAATGTAATGGCATCTCATTATGAATACTAAAGAATGTAAAATCGATAATAAGTATTCAATTCCAAAAAGTTTAAATCTTTTAAATTTTTAAGTATAATAGCAGAAAGCCTACGAGTATTTTTCAAAGGGAGAGAATTAATGATAGTAATAGCTGAAAACAACTTGGTTGTCCAACATAGAATAGCTAATTTAAGCAATTCCCTAGGAAAGGGAGATTCCCATTTGTCTCACATACTTTTCATCACTCTTTTATGACTACACATCAATTTTGGTAGGTTATTTCTTCCACTGATAAATGAGAAGAACCATGAGCACAAATAAATTTTCAATTCCAACATCAATTTTGGTTGGTTATTTCTTCCACTGATAAATGAGAAGAACCATGAGCACAAATAAATTTTCAATTCCAACATCAATATTATTACATTCATGCAAAGATGAATCTTAAGAGTCTGTTTGAATACCGCTTATTGCTGAAAACTAAAAACACTGTAGCAAAATAATTTTTAAATGTGTGAATAGTGCCGTGGGACCCAGTTTTAATGAAAATTTTGCTAAATTCCGTACTTGTGGGTCCCGTAAACAGTGCGGGACCCACTGTTTAAAACGCAAGCACGTTGAATTCCATTTGTGGTTATTGTCATAGCTTTTCAATACCAACATAATACGAACTCGTAAACAAAGTGTCTTAGGGTTACCACTTACTAGGGCCCACCAGTATATTAGTGATGCCAGTCATTTGGAAGGACGTGTAAGCATTGAAGTAGTATGGCGCAAACGTAACGACAGAATCCCCAGGATCACACAATGTAAGAACAAGATTTACAAATGCCTGCATTGCAGTAGGTTGCATCAGATTTCATGTAATGAGTACTATAGAACTGTTGAAAAATTCAAATTGCTTTATTTCAAGCCTATGAAATGAATAACCATGTATCATGAAATTTGTTACTTACACAATGCCTAAACATATAATGATGAAAAACTATGTGAAAGGAAATAAAAAACTATGACTTTTGACATATCTTAAGTTCAGTATATGATTTGAAAATTTGCCAAATATGCAAAATCTGGCATGGAAATATAGCATTCAAGGGAAAATACACCTATGCAAACCCTTTTGTGAGAAAAACTTCTTGCATCTTTAGAGCGGCATAAATAATTACCATATCCCACCATCTTCCATAATATGTAGGAGTTTTTTGGCTAACTAATCAAACAACTTTAGCTCTAAAAGCAAGAAAAAGTCAATTCTGAGCAAATTGGCAACCTTCAAATTTTCACATTTAAAGAAATATTGCTCCCCTGTTTTGGGTCCTATCCAACATGTTATAATTTTCAGCTCAGGTAGGCTAAGGCTGTATTGTGATGTTGAAAAATCAGATTGAAGATAAGCAAGCAAGAGGAGCACCTAATAGGCAGAAGAATAAAGCATGACACTAGAACAAGGAACCAATAGAAGGATTGCATTTATGCACAATCAGGCACTGGATTGCACCAAGTGGACCCCCTTCCCTTATCCCAGCTTCTGTATAATTAAACATGTAGAGCAAACAATTGCCTTTCCAACTTAACTTTTTCACATTCCAAAGGCTAAATACTGATTTTTGAGTTAAAAAAAAAAAAATATATATATATATATATATATATATATAAAAGAATGACTCTTGCCTACCTGATTTGCACCTGCACATCAGTAGCTGGCTGTTGAGCATCAATCCCAACAACTTGAGGTTCTAGAGGGTCAGCTGAGGATGAGGTAGGAGATGTTGTGTGAGTGACATCTGTAGTCGGTGGGTCATGCGGTTCTGTATAGAGGCCAAGAGTGGGGATCATTGTCATGGATTCAGAATAGGGTGGGTCCATGGCCAAGGTGGGTGCATTAGAGATGGTGGGAGGGTATGAGGGTGATGCGAGGTGCATAGGAGGGGTCAAATTGAATTCAATACCAAGGTCAAAAGTGGGAATTGGAGCAAGTAAAGCGAGATTGGGATATGCATGTGGGGTGGGTGGAGGGATCTCAGGTTGAGTAGATGCACGTGGGGTGGGTGGAGGGACCTCTAGCTAAGGAGATGCATGTGGGATGGGTGGAGGGGCCTCGGGCTAAGGAGATGTGTGTGTAGCAACACAGCCAACCTCATCCACAGCCTTTAGGTCATCCAAGATGTGCTTCTTCTGAGGTTGCCTACAGAAAGCAGCTTCAATAGCACTAAGTGGCTTTCAATTTGAACGGAAAAAGTACCATTAGAATAGAGTACAAACATCCAACGTTGTGACATAAATGATTTTTATTGCTTCTAATGGATAAACAACAACCCAACAAACAGTCCTTTTTTTTTTTTTTTTTTTTTTGGTCTGAGAACCCAACAAACAGTCCTATGTGAAACTGATTTCTTAATAAGAAAAAATTGTAAAAATAAAAGTTAAGTCAAACACATTACCAATATATCTAATTTAGTGCTGTTGCGGTTGACATACTTTCCAATGATCTGAGGAGGCGCATGATGGACTTCTTGTTGTCGAGTATCCCATTCGTGGATATACACTGCGTGCACCTCCCTCCAATTTTTTTCCACCTTCCCGCGCAAGTCTATCAACACGAGTGGGCTCCTCCTGCACCAACCCAAACTGGCGAAGGACATGATCCAAGTGGTGTGTCTCTACTATGCAAAAACACAAAAGTGGCATGACTACTGATGGGATAGTAAAAATTACTAACTCATAGTCGTCCATATGGATCGTCCATGATCTTGAGCCAAGTATTTTAGTTGATCGTCTAAGCAGTGGGGTCGTCCATGGGCAAAGCACATGGACGACTCGCATAACGACAAAGCATTAAGGTCGTCCATGGACAAAGCACATGGACGACTCACACAACTTCTGAGGAATAGGGTCGTCCATGGGCAAAGCACATGGACGACTCACATAACACCGTCAGAAAACTAGCCTTCCATGCACGAAGTGCATGGACGACCACGTGACACTTAGAAACTCTCAAGTGTAAATTCACTTGAGTATGGAAGATTCGAGCCCCAAAACCTTGAAACGGTTACTCAACCCGAATTCATCGCCATGGATTCCTTTTAAGTACATAACTTCCATCAACGTTTGTAACTCCTATAGCCGTTGAGGAAGTTATGTCTGGACTCACTAAATTCCACAAATCTTGGGGATGTTACCAAGCCAATAACCGCTCTAAGGTCCTCTATATAAAGGATCAGTTTGAATCAAAATGAGGCAAGGGTATTCTGAGATTTTTTCCTCTAAAAGTTGAAACTCTTTCCTTAGAAAAAACTAACTTAGCCATCGGAGGGTTTTTGTCCGGTCCACACCGGTCCCCTTTGATAGTGTGCTCATCTTTGTAGGCCTTCGCAACCACCAGTAGCCCACCGAAGCCGAAGCATTCAGCCTACTGATTCTGTGCAGCATCAGTTGGCGCCGTCTGTGGGAAAGAGAAACTTCGAGTTTTTGCAATTCTATCCTTTTCCGACCAAAGGCTGTATGGTTCGGACAAGGTCAAGGGCTACTAGCCCAGGCCACCAAGAGAGTAGGGATGCTTCTAGCAATCCCCATCGAGATCACCAATCAACGCCTGTCGCACAGCCGCCTTCCATCCAACATATACAATCCATGGCAGCTGCCGTGGCGGAGTTAACTCGTCAAAACCAAGAGTTGACTAGGGAGATCAATCTGAGGCAGCATCGTGAAGGATATGCTGAAGGACAAGCCCAGAGTCAAGAAGATAGGGGGGGAAATGCTGAGCCCGAAAGCCAATCAAGGGGCACCACTTCGCAAAAGGTGCCACACTTGGAGAAGGAGATGGATCAGATGAAAAAGGTGATGGACGAGATGAGGGAAAGCATGAGAAGGGAAAATCCCGTAGAAGATTTGGTTCATCGAACAGATTCCCCTTTCACGGCTTCCATCAATGGTCATCCTTTGTCACCAAAGTTTAAAATGCCTTCCTTGGATTCATATGACGGGACGCGTGATCCTTTCGATCATATCGCTACTTTCAAGACTACGATGCATCTCCAAGGGGTCCCAGACGAGATTATGTGCAGAGCCTTCCCTACCACCCTTAAGGGCCCAGCGCGAGTGTGGTTCAGCAAGATACCTCCAAGCACAGTCAGTTCTTTTGAAGAGTTAAGTAAGTTGTTTGTCAATAACTTCATTGGAGGGCAAAGACACAAACGTTCTTCGTCCAGCCTGTTGACTATAGAACAAGGGGAGAATGAAAGCCTGCGCTCCTTCATCTCTTGTTTTAACAGGGAAGCACTGACCATGGACGAGGTTGATGACAAGCTACTCTTGGCGGCCTTCCACAATAGGGTTAACTCAGACCTATTCATCCACAAGCTTTATGAGAAAGAACCTCAATCTATGGCTGAACTCGTCCATTCAGCCCAAAACTTTATTAATGCAGAAGACGCAATCATAGCTAAGAAAAGGAAGAGAGCTGAAAGGATGGAAGCAAACCCCGTGCGACACTCTGAGCAAGGTCCTCGTCCAAAGAAGGGACGAACGGAAGATAGAAAGGACCGAGATAACAAGAAATAGGGCCCCCCAGTCAGGAATCAGAGTTATACACCCTTAAATGCCCCTCTAGATCAAGTTCTCATGCAGATCAAGGATGATCCTTCCTTGAAGTGGCCAGAGAAGATGAAAAGAGATCCTAACAAGCGCAATAAGAACAAATATTGTCGCTTCCATAGAGATCATGGCCATGACACGGACGAGTGTTACGACTTGAAGCAGCAGATTGAGAATCTTATTAGACAAGGAAAGTTAAGGCATTTTGTTGGAAGAGATCATAAAGATGAAAAGTTGAAGGGAAAGATGGAAGAATCATCACGGCCCCCGCTTGGAGAAATAAGGGTTATCATAGGAGGGACTTCAACAGGACAGTCTTCCAAGTCAAGAAAAACATATCTCAAAGTGGTGCAAAACGTCCAACTCTCTGGACAATCACCAAGGACGAGAGGGACCGACGAATCTACTATCTCATTCACCGACGAAGAAGCTAAAAGGATCCATCATCCGCATGACGATGCCATTGTTATAACTTTACTCATCGCAGATTATACAACTAGGAGAGTGTTGGTGGATAATGGAAGTTCAGCAGATATATTGTACTACCCTGCCTTCCAACAGATGAGGCTTGGACGAGATCAACTTCGTCCAGTATGTTCACCATTGATAGGGTTTGGAGGAATGAAGGTGCAGCCTGTTGGCACCATTACGCTACATGTAGTGGTGGGATCATACCCACAGCAGATAACCAAGGAAGTCAGTTTCCTCGTGGTGGATTGTTCATCATCATACAATGCTATTATTGGAAGACCGACTCTGAACAGTTGGAAGGCAGTAACGTCTACCTACCACCTATCAGTCAAGTTCCCTACGGAGTGTGGGATAGGACAAGCACAAGGAGATCAGTTGACAGCTAGAGAATGTTATTTAGCCATGATGGCTTTAGACGAGCAGGTGCAGACAATGAGTATTGAGGAAAGAAAGTTTGTTGCGGAGCCCACTGAAGTATTGGAAGATGTTCTTTTGCAAGAAGATGATCTTGAAAAATTCACCAAAATTGGAACAAGTATGAAGGAGAAGACGAAAAAAGACCTCGTCCAGTTCTTGAGGAAGAGTATTGATGTTTTCGCGTGGAGTCATGATGATATGCCAGGAATCGATCCAAGTATAATTACTCATCGATTGAATGTATACCCCTCATCTAAGCCTGTTCATCAGAAAAAGAGGGTGTTTGCTCATGAACGAGATAAGGCTATCAAGGAAGAGGTTCAGAAACTGACCACAGCAGAGTTTATCCGAGAAGTCTATTACCCGGATTGGTTAGCCAACGTGGTGATGGTGAAGAAGGCAAATGGAAAGTGGAGGATGTGCGTAGACTTCACTGACTTAAACAAGGCTTGCCCTAAGGATAGTTATCCTTTGCCACGCATCGACCAATTGGTGGATTCCACAGCTGGCCATCAGTTGTTGAGCTTCATGGACGCCTTCTCAGGATATAATCAGATAAAGATGGATGAGGCAGACCAAGAAAAAACCTCCTTTATTACCAGTCAAGGTTTATTTTGTTATAAGGTGATGCCCTTCGGTCTAAAGAACGCATGGGCAACTTATCAAAGGTTGGTGAATCACATGTTCCGTCCACAGATAGGACGAAATGTGGAGGTGTACGTTGACGACATGCTTATGAAGAGCCTAGACGAGGGAAGCCATTTGGACGATCTGCAGGAAACCTTCGAGACACTTAGGCGATATAAGATGAAACTAAACCCAAGTAAATGTGCATTCGGAGTATCGTCAGGGAAGTTTCTAGGATTCATGGTTTCACAAAGAGGAATTGAAGCAAATCCAGACAAGATCCAAGCCATACTGAGCATGGAATCACCGAAGAACATCAAGGAAGTCCAATCCCTCACTGGGCGGGTTGCTGCTCTGAACAAATTTGTTTCGAAAGCCACAGACAAATGTTTACCTTTCTTCAAAGTCCTCAGGAAGGCATTCGAATGGACGGACGAGTGTCAAAAGGCCTTCCAAGATCTAAAGGAATATCTCACCACGGCTCCATTGTTAAGTCCGTCCGTGCAAGGAGAAGAACTGTATTTGTACTTAGCAGTGTCCCTACATGCCGTGAGTTCAGCGTTGATCAGGGAGGAAGAAAAAGTGCAAAAGCCTGTGTATTACACTAGCCGAGCACTCAGAGGAGCAGAAGGAAGATACCCACTGATAGAGAAGCTAGCTTTTGCACTAATAATAGCTTCTAGGAAGTTAAGACATTACTTCCAAGTTCATGTCATCAATGTCATGACGGACCATCCGCTCAAGAAGGCAATGAACAAGATGGAAGCTGCAGGACGACTGATTCAATGGGTAGTCGAGCTTAGCGAATTTGACATTCGGTACCAACCGAGAAATGCAATAAAGGCTCAAGCCTTGGCAGATTTCATAGCAGAGTTTACTCCAAGTTATGAGGACTTAGGCGGAAGAGAAGATAATCAAAAATGGGTTGTCCATGTAGATGGATCGTCTACGTTGCATGCTGGAGGTATAGGAGTTGTTCTAGAGTCACCAGAAGGAGACAAATTAAAGCATAAGGTTCGCTTGCAGTACCAAACAACTAACAATGAAGTGGAGTATGAAGCCCTTCTTAAAGGCTTGGAGTTGGCTAAATCTGTAGATGCAGAATCAATACTCGTCTTGGGAGACTCTCAGCTAGTCATAGGCTAAGTAAATGGAACATATGAAGCCAAGGAAGACAGAATGAAGAAGTATTTAAAGAAGGTGGTACGCCTTGTGAAGAAATTCAAGGAAGCTGATTTCATTCAAATCCCAAGGGAAAAGAACATGGAAGCTGATGCTCTGGCGAAGGAAGCCTCCGCGAATGAAGCAATGGACAAGTTCGATGAAATACAATACATGGCAAGCATAGACTTTCCAGAAATGTTGCAGATAGAAGGTGAGGAAAATTGGATGACTCCAATAGTATCGTACCTGAAGGACGGAAGGCTCCCAGAGGGGAAGGATGAAGCCAGAAAGCTTAGGGTTAAATCAGCCAGGTACACCCTCATGGACGAAGTGTTATACAAAAGAGGCTTCTCCCAGCCCTTCTTAAGGTGGTTAGCTCCAGACGAGGCGAACTACATATTGAGGGAAATTCTTGAAGGAGCATGTGGTAACCACTCAGGAGCTAGATCACTCGTCCACAAGATCGTCCGTGCAGGATATTACTGGCCAACCATCCAAGTTGATGCTAAAGCATATGTTAAGAATGTCAAGAACTTCGTTTGGAAGAACATTGTATGCAGGTTTGGGGTACCTAGGGTACTAGTGTCTGACAATGGACGACAGTTTGACAACACACCTTTCAGGGATTTTTGTGAGCAATTGGGAATCAAGAATCATTATTCCTCACCCTCCCATCCACAAGCCAACGGACAGGCAGAAGTAGCAAACCGATCCTTGTTGAAAATCATCAAGACTCGGCTTGAAGGGGCAAAAGGAGTATGGCCAGACGAATTACCAGGTGTTTTGTGGGCTTATAGAACAACAGTGAGAACCCCCACTGGGGAAACTCCTTTTAAACTAGCCTATGGAAGTGAAGCAGTTATACCTGCAGAAGTGCACATGACCAACCACAGAGTGATGAAGTATCAAGATGAAGAAAACGAAGAACAGCTTCGTCTAAACCTCGATCTTATAGACGAGGTGAGGATGGATGCGGAACAGAGAACAGCAAGATACAAAAATCTTATGGCAAAGCAACATGATGCCATGGTGAAACCCAGGCGTTTCAACATTGGGGATCTCGTCCTTAAAAGGGTTTCGTTGGCCACCAAAAACCCGGCCCACGGGAAGCTTGGACCAAATTGGGAAGGACCCTATAGGGTCATCAACTGCAAGAGGCAAGGATCCTATTACTTGGAAGCCTTGGACGGACGGAAGCTAAAACACCCTTGGAATGTTGAACACCTAAGAAGATATTATCAATAGGGTGATCATGGACGAGTATTGTCACGGACGAGCTCTTTAGACGTTTGAAGTAATATGTTGCCTAGTGTTGTTTTCTCATATTTGCTTACTACTACTACTATGTGTTTCATATGTATAAGTATTTAGTGCTGCTCATGGACAAAGTTATGTTGTATTAAGTATTTTTAATTCCCTAAAGGCACTAGCTCTCAAGCATGTGCCATGCCTATGGACGAATGTTTTGCATAGTATGGATTTCCAAATATATATATATGGTGTATTTTTAAGCCTACATGTAATTGTATGGGAATCTTATGTTTTTTGTAATTGCATTCAAAGTGATCCACGAAAGGCAAACAATCAAGGACAAATAAAATCCTTGGACGCAAGGATGTATCGTCCATAAGCTTTCCTTAAAGGATAAAGGACGAATAAGATCCTTGGACGCAAGGAAGTTCGTCCATAAGCTTTCCTTAAAGGATAAAGTAATAAGAATAAACCAAGGTATGTCCGTCTAAAGCTTAAAACAAGATAGAACCTAAGACATCGTCTAAACCATGGACGAACGAAAGATGGTGTAGGGACTCAAGCCCGTAGGCAAATCCAACCAGCCTAACAATCCAGTACAAGGACGAACCTTTACTGAGGACAATTTAGTTAAGGACGAGTAAATGTTCGTGTCCCAAATCGGTTGTCCAAATTCGGTGATGTAAGAAGAAATTCACCATATACTCAAGACGAGGTAAAATGATTTGACAAATGGACGATGTAAATAAAGCTCGTACATAAAGATTCAAACATTCAAATATTATAAAAGCTGAAAATGGAAAACATTCATAGAATTTAAAAAGAAGGGTGGACGACCAACGTCCAAAACAACCCTTGAGTTACAATATAACTGATTGTATATAAGGCTCGTCCATAAGCTTAGACGAGATAATTGTACTACAATAAAGCCCAAAACAACGGGCACCTTAAATAAAGATAAAATGAACTTTCTAAGGAAAATATAAAAATTACTTGGATAAACCACTGGGGGCATTGCCCCCAGACTTAGGATCGTCCTGGGTCACTTCGTTATTAGCATCGTCCATAATGTTGACGTCCTCAGAACTCGTCTGCAGCAAGGAGCTCTCAGTAGCAAGGGGAAGCTTGAAAGAATCAAAGTCCAAGTCAGGAAATGTTTCCTTGGCATCAGCGCGAAAGTCCTCATAGCCAGCTGCATAGTGACTGTCTAGACGATTCTTGTACTCGTCAGACTTCTTGAAGGCTGCTATGGCTTCCTCACGTGCTTTCTCCAAGGACGAGGCAAATCCAAAAACTTGTCCCTCGAGATGGACGATACGAGTGTCTTTTTCGATATTATCGGCCTTAAGTTCTTCCACCTCGTTTTTAAGCTTCGTTTCACTTCCTTGCAGACGATTGAAGTCTTCAGTCAACCTAAGTACCTCCCCCTTTTTTAGCAAAATTTCATTGTTCAGCTCCTTAGCCTTCTCCTTAGCAGTCTTGGCCTCTGAAGCAAGCTCCTTAGCTTGACAAGTTGCTGTGTAAAATTTTGACATAGCCTGTGTATGGACGAAAGAAAGTTAGATATTTCATTTTGAAAACTTACTAGACACTCACAAGGACGAATGAAACTTGCCTTAAAAAGGTCATGGATACCAAAACGTTCAAACTCCCTCACTGACATATTGTAGCATTCATTGACTTCATTATTAGTGATTATTCCTTTGAACGTCCTCCATGCGTAGTTCTCGTCCAACACCAGGTTAGAAGGACGCTCGGATGGCTCTGACGGATGAGGCTTACGAGGAATCTTGTTTGGAGGGGGAGTAGGATCAGTCTGGATGGGATGAACTGTTTGGACGGGCTCCACATCAATTGGAGGGTCGTCCAGCTCCACCGTCGGAGGTGTAAACTTGGGAACCTTAGGAAGAGAAGCCTTGGCAGGTTTTTGCTTCTTAGGACCTCGATGACTGGGAAGGTCATCCAAATCCACAGCACTGGATATAGACTTAGATTTTCTCTTCCCAGTTTGGACGGAAGATTTTTGGACGACTGGAGGTGCAGTAACATCCTCGTCCCCACTAGTAATGTTCTTTTCTCTGTTCTCTCTCATCGTAGCCATCCCTGCGACGAGGAAACTCTAAGTAAAAAAAAAAAAAAAAGACGGACGATGCTTACTTCGACGAGTGGTCTCCTCGTGACCAAGATTCTCAGCAGTAGGTACTGGGCTAAGTCCCTACGTAGCTAGACGACTGAGAGTTACTAGATCGTGAAAAGTCCTCCCAGGGAAGGCACATACTTGGTCAATTCGATCCAAGTAAAGTTTGTCCAAACGTGGACGAACAACAGCTGCATCAACAAAGAAAAAAAGTTAGACGACTGAAAGTGGTGAAATATATAGAGAAACAAAATAAAAATGGAAAGGAAACATACCCTCAGGACAAAGACGACCTAGAGGACTGGTAAAGGGTGGGAAGGGGGCATTACCTACATCAACTGGGTCCCCAGCCCAATTTCCAGAAATAATAAAAAATTCTTTTTTCCAAAGTCTGTCAGACGAGCTACGGCCCTTAATTAAACTATAGTAAGAGCCTCTGGACGAGAACTGGTAAAAACCAGCAGACTTCTTTATCTCAGAGGGCTTATAGCAGTAAAGGAACTTGTCCACTGTGATAGGACAGTTCCCTTCCAACGCCTCACGCCACAGCACTTGCATGGCAATTACCGTCCTCCATCCATTGGGGTTGAGCTGGTTAGGTCCAATACCCAACCTATGGAGAAGACCTCTACAAAAAGAGTTTAAAGGAAATCTAAGGCCAGCTAAGAGGTAAGAAGTGTATATTCCTAAACCAGAAGAAGGAGAACAACACCATTCTCCGTCCATGGGTAGACGAGGATTAAACTCTTTAGGAATTTGGTACCTATCTACAAGGGTTTTTAATTTGGCAGCATCTAAAATGGACGCTACTTCAGGGGCACAACTATAAATAATATCCTCCTCTTCTTCCTCGTCTTGAGGAGGGCTAGGTGGCTGTCTGGACGAGCTAGCCCCAGATCCAGAAGCCATCCTACGTTGTAATTCCTGGAATTCCTCCAAAGGAATACCAGGAACCCCAGACGAATAATGCTCGTCCGAAGAATTATTACTAGCTGTACTACTTTCACTACTCTCATAACTACGCTCGCTTCCAGAAGAAACGTCCTGGTACTCGTCTATCTCCTTCTCTAAACTACCACTAGACGAAGACATGACTTAAATGAAGATAGATAAGACGAAAACCTAAGAAGGAAAAGAAAATACCTGAGAACTAGGAAGGAATGCTAGACGAGGCTTTTGGACGAGATGGCAGAAGGAAAATTATGAGAAATGTGAGGGGTAAGAGAGGGAATGCACCTATTTATAGGGCCCAGAAATGGGTCAATGAAACGACGCCGGCCATTCAGAAGGAGACACGTGGCAATTTCTTCGGAAAACGCAATCGACATGACTGGTCAACCAATGAAGTCGTGACACGTGGCAAAAAAAAAAAATTAATGTCTTTGGACGACCATTGGACAAGGGGGCAACTGATGGGATAGTAAAAATTACTAACTCATAGTCATCCATATAGATCGTCCATGATCTTGAGCCAAGTATTTTAGTTGATCGTCTAAGCAATGGGGTCGTCCATGGGCAAAGCACATGGATGACTCGCACAACGACAAAGCATTAGGGTCGTCCATGGACAAAGCACATGGACGACTCACACAACTTATGAGGAATAGGGTCGTCCATGAGCAAAGCACATGGACGACTCACATAACACCGGCAGAAAACTAGCCTTCCATGCACGAAGTGCATGGACGACCACATGACACTTAGAAACTCTCAAGTGTAAATTCACTTGAGTATGGAAGATTCGAGTCCCAAAACCTTGAAACGGTTACTCAACCCGAATTCATCGCCATGGATTCCTCTTAAGTACATAACTTCCATCAACGGTTGTAACTCCTATAGCCATTGAGGAAGTTATGTCTGGACTCACTAAATTCCACAAATCTTGGGGAAGTTACCAAGCCAATAACCGCTCTAAGGTCCTCTATATAAAGGAGCAGTCTGAATCAAAATGAGGCAAGGGTATTTAGAGATTTTTTCCTCTAAAAGTTGAAACTCTTTCCTTAGAAGAAACTAACTTAGCCATCGGAGGGTTTTTGGCCGGTCCACACCAGTCCCCTTTGATAGTGTGTTCATCTCTGTAGGCCTTCGCAACCACCAGTAGCCCACCGAAGTCGAAGCATTCAGCCTACTGATTCTGTGCAGCATCAACTACCTTCCACAAATCTCTCCCCACGATGCAGAAGGTAGGAAGGTGGCTTAATTCTGATTCATATGGCTGCCACATAACCTACAGAAGACAAAATTATGCAAAAATGTTAGGCATCTTTCATATTAATGCAGTTTTTACTTTTGGAAGAAAACACAATGGATCTACATTATTACTTGAAAAAAAGAGCAGTTAAGTGTCTACTTTATAGATACAAATAGTTCAAGAAGAAGATATTAGAGGTATTAATGAATTGGTAAAATATAAGTTACCAAAAAAAAAAAAAGATTATTTACAATACATCTTTAGCATTTCAAAAAATTCAAAACAAAATAGAATTTAAAATGATAGAACCCTATCTACGATCGACATTACAAAACAGATTGGAGCTATTTTATTACCTGGTCTAGCTGCATCCTGACTAATAGCTTGCAATAATAGACCAACAACATGCCGGATGGCCTATTCTTTTGGCTAGGCACCCACACCCACCTATAATTACGAGGGAATAAGATAATACCACCTAATTACTATGAGAGTTGTGCACACTAACACTGTGAATATCATGGAAATAATTACTTAAATTCAAGTGGAGCTTTTGGTGCTGAGCCATAACCAAATCTAGGTGGGGGCACTATCTTTGGGCACAAGTATGGGAACTTCGCCTATACCTAATACTAAACCAAGAGCATCGCCCCACCAATATGTCTTGCATCTTTATGGCTTGCTCGACGAAACTCTCTGTACAACCATGTCAAGCAAGCACTATCCCAACTATACTGTGGCAAATCACGAAAGTTCCGCAGGAACTCCAAGAACATCAAATGCACCCTATCTCCTGACTTGTTCATGAAAATCATATCCCTTAATAGCGCTAAAATATAGCACCGAGCATACTGATGTAGCTTATTTTTCATTGCATCCTTAGGCAATGGGTTTGCAATGTGCTCAAAAAGTTGGCTGATGAGAATTCTTTTCCTCGCTAAAATTGTTGAATTCTCTAGAACGCCAAAACAAAGCAACTTGGTACACATATTGCTCCAGCCCCCACTAGTCGGCCCAACCAAGACCTCACCATCTATAGGAAGTCCCAAAATAAACTCCACATCTTGTAAGGTGATTGACATCTCACAATGTGGAAGATGGAATGTATGGGTTGTAGGCTCAAATCTTGTAAGGTGATTGACATCTCACAATTTGGAAGATGGAACGTATGGGTTGTGGGCGCAAATCTTGTAAGGTGACTGACATCTCATCGTGTGGAAGATGGAATGTATAGGTTGTGGGCACAACGGGGGGTATGCCTCGGCCGAGTGGACCGGGGTAGAGAAAAATGGTGTCACCATCTAGTTATATGGTCTAGGAACCAAGAATATAGTGCCCTTGTGGAAGGACTGATCTTTAATAGAATATGTGTCCGGAGTTTAGGTATGGATATGGGAAGATATTAGGCACCTAATACCACTTGACCTGTAGGTCGGCCTCCACTCATTGTGTTTTAGATCCTAATCCCATCAAAGTGTCCTCTAATATGTTGTTCTAAACTCACACACACTAACATGCATCTAACATCCAAAACATGGAAAATGTCCCACACTCATCCATAGCATAAAACCTATCATTCATCTAGCAAGAATATATCCAAGAGCAGCAAACACATCATAAAACAATCATCAATCAAGGGAATTAACCAAGCATATTCATCATTTTCATCAAACAATAAAGTTCACCACGTTTATCAACCAAATCAAATGCATGTTAATGTGAATATGCATGACTTACTTTACTTACCTTGCTGCACCATAACACCTCAGCACCTATGCATCAATGCATGTTTCAAGTTCTCATGAATGTTCATGTGATTCAACCAAGATATAACCCTAATTACCAAATCAACAAATAAAGCATGTGAAACATGTTATTCTACTAACCCTAATGCTAAACATATGAAAACTAGACTTAACAAGACCTAAAAATGTGATTAAAACTCATCAAAACAAATAAAGTAGCAAAAACCCTAAATCTGTGTTTCTGGGCACAAGGATGTGTATGCATACATAAGTATGCACACACATGCCTCTAGTATGCGTACGCATACATAAGTATGCGCATGCATACTGCCCAAAAATACAGTTTTAAACAAGAAACAAACAACAATCAAATAAAACCTAGTATGCTTCTAATATATAACCAAACAACCTAAACTAACAACAACAATATCAAAGATCAAAAAAAGTAAAAAAAACAAAACAAAATCTATTCCTAAACATGCATTGGATCTAACAACAAACAAGAATGACACTTAATACATCAAAACATGTTCATCAATATATCAAATCATTCAATTCTCCAATCAAAACATGATAACACACAACAAAACAAAATTAAACAAAACAAAACATATTTCTAAGAACATATAACATATAAATCAAATATGAACAATAAGAACACAAAAATAATCCAAATCAAGGAAAAGCTATGAAGAGAGACTCACCTTGCTTATGGAACACAACTTGGTTGATATTTTAACTGGCCCCCCAATGCCTGCACAACAAGATCAAATGATAATCCAAAGAATCAATGTATTCAATATTTCATAGGTAATCACAACTCAAAATAAAAAGATGATCTTGAAAAGATTGTTTGAAAAAGGTTTTCAAAGAGATTAGAAAGTAGTTTCTGCCTTAAGACCACTAAAGAAAGGTTTTTTGAAGAACCAAAAATGTGCTAGCTGCTGTTTGTGCTGAAAAATTATAGAGAAAAATAGTTTTGGATGAGTTTAGGTCAAAAATCAACTCTCTTTTGCTAGGGTTTGAGTTTGGAGGTCTAAGGTTGTATTTATATGTTTAAACTAGAGCTTTTAGACTCATTTAGAAGGTTTTGGACTTTCCAAAGGGTCTAGGGGCCGGGCCCCATCAAAGAGGGAGGCTTTAGCCCTAAAAAATGAATTTCTAAGCCTCTAAAAATTGGCTTGTGTATGCAGGTTTGGGGCTACTCACGCATGCATGCTCTCCACGCACGCATGCATCCCTGGAAACCTTAATTTTGACAACTCTGATGACCCAACTTCAAACTGCCATAACTCACTCAATATAAATCCATATTAGGCAAAATTTATATTCTAATGGAAGTCTAGGATGTCTACTTTCCAATGAAACAAACCTCACTTAAAACTTCTTTGTGAATCAAAAGTTATGGTCAAAACAGTGAGCAAAGGTAATTTTTCAGCATCGTTTTCGAAGCGATTTGAGCACATTTGAGTTGTGATTACTTTCAAACTATCAAAATAACTTCAATTACCTTTTGTAAGGTGATTGACATCTCATAACTTTTTTACTGAAATAGATGCTGTTACAGTAGGTATTATTAGCCAAAAAAAAAAATCCTTTTTATTTTCCTTGCAAAATGAATTGTTATGATTATTGATTCCTAATTCTCTACGCAACTGTGCAAAAACTTGTTGTGTGTTGGTGGTAAATATTTCAATGACTCCAATAGATTTCAATACACCAACAACATCTGGTAACACCATTATATTAGATAAATAGAGTTAGAATCGAATTATCAATAATATTATTTTCTTTGCTTTTTAGGAGTTTTATGCTAAACTCATTGATTTAATTATGTTTAGGTTTTATTTCAAAAGTTTTGGTAGCCATAGTTGCCCTTTCTCCAATCCTCAACTAAAAGAATTCCTTACTCATTTTATTGGTTAAACACATAATTTCTAAAGTTCTTAGTTGCTACTTGCTAGACTTTTTGGTTTTCAAATTCTGTGGTGAATGTGAGAGCACGTTTGTTTCAAGTAGGGATTTCATCTGATGTAGCAATAGCTGCTGCAATAAAGATGGGAAAGGGTCTTAGTGATAGAAAAGTCATTGTTTTGCTATAAGTCTTATTGCCTTCTTCAAATTAATATAGAATCTCTATAGCATGTTATTGTATTATGATAATCAGTTTAGGATATTTTCATTCAAGTTTTACTTCAAAATCTCTTTGAATATGTTTAAGATGACTCCCTTTGTACTCCTACTGATGGTAACATAGATTTTCAGACTATATATTGTTGGGATTAATGCCCTTAAATCCAATTATATGATACTATGTATAATATTATGTATGACATTATGTATGACTTAATATTGTGTTTAATAAAGCTGTTTTATTATTATCTAAAATAATGGTAACATGAATATTCGAACATTATCATTTAGTCCATGAGATGCATAGTATGTGATTTATGTGATTTAGTCACAGAAGATATAAATCACAAGTTCTTTGTAAACTCAGAATTGTAGTTCGTAGTCGGTGATGAAATTTGGCGTTTTATCTGCGAAGACTATAACATATCAACTAAGATAATTTGTCTTGATCATGTAAGTGGAAACTTCTAGTTGATATGTTGATATGTTTTAAGAGTTAAGACATATTGAGTTGGACCGCTATGAGATTTATTATTCTCCTAACGACTGTCAATTGAATAGTAAATCACATGACTTCTATTCACATGAACTCTTAATCCTGAGAGAATAATAGACTTGATCATGAAGTGTAGGTTGCTTTAATCTATTAGGAGTGAGATCTAATGTTACGGTCAAAACCTTAGTATGCTAGGCAGTCACATTTAGTGTCGATGGAACATATATTCTCAAGATGGAATTCATAGTCTCTTAAAGGAGATATAAAATATTCCCTTAAGATAAGTTTAATGGGTTTGTTATTCAGAGAGTTAGGCCTAACCACTTTAGTAAGACTAAAGTATATATTTATGAAATTGGATTTCATAAATATATGGTGAATAACTTAAAAGGATTAAACCGAGTACTCAAGGATTAAGATGTAGTAATTCACAAAGTGGCAGTCTTCATTCATGACAATGTGTTACTATGAATATTTTATGAAGGGGTTGCATGTACAATAAAGTCTTGGGATATAATTTATTAATAAGGCCTAGAGTGCAATTATATTTATATAGTGGTATTAAATATAATTAATGATAACTTTAGACTTGTCAAGAGTTAACAGAAAAGCCCAAGGCCCATTGGAGCTAGAGTCTTATTTGTTCCCTTTTGGTCCCACTCCAAGCCACACATTAAAGCCCAATTGGAAAGGCCCAAAAGGCTAGCCCAATTAGATAATCAATTATATAGAAAGAAACATACAGAATTTGAACAAGAACATGAATTTGTATGTATGTGAGTTCTCTCTAGAATATACATATAACTGATTGAGAGACCACACATCTTGGGCATCAAGTGGAATTGGAGTGAAGATTGAAAGTGTTCCCAAGTGCTTCTGATCTTCATCTTTGTTTTTGAATTTCACCGCATCAGGGTACACTCTCTTGTTCTTAAATTCTGAAACTTACATAACACATGTTATCTATTGCGAATGAAGTAGATCCGTTAATTTTCCGCTGTGTACATGCATATTTCCATCAAATGGTATCAGAGCGGTCTTCATTTCGAATCCATATAACATGTTTTGTAAGTTTTAGAATTAGAGATAATAGTTTCATGTTGTTAGAAGATTATATATGCATTTAATTTTCTGCATGGTTGTTGAAACTATGTTTTGATAAAAACTGATATTGATGTTATGACGTTGTTTAAATTTTAATTTAAGAATGTTAAATTGAACTTTAAGGCTATAGCATCAATGGAATTCAATTTTTATATCAAATTCTATTTATCACGTTAATATGATATTTGTTTGTTCATGAAAACCGTTGAAAATTGTTCAGAACTTCCCTATAAAAACTGAAAAACACGGGTTTTTCACGGGTTAGCTTCCAGCGACGTACCCACGAAAAGTATATCTGAAGCACAAAACTTTTCGCGGATAAGCTTTACTTGCGAAATTGTCGCGAGACAGTAGCGAAAGTTTCTGTCTGAATTTAGTGTTTTCACTATTTTCATTTTCGCGGGAAGAGCTTAGTCGCGATAAAGTCGCGAGACAGTAGCGAAAGTTTCTGTTTGAATTTTGTGTTTTCACTATTTCATTTTCACGGGAAGAGCTAAGTCGCGAGATACTCGCGAAAATGCCACTGAAGGGAAATTTGAATTTTTTTTTTTATGTGTCTTCAAATTTATAAAGTGCAAGGCTATGTGTGATCAGAATACACATGATTATAATTAAAAACCTTTAATAACATCTAGTGGGAGAGAGATACAAGGGTTGGATCTCACGGCCTCCATTGTCAGTTTATAGTAGTGTGATTAAGCACCTCGCCTTGGCGTATATGCCTTACTCCCATCGGAGGGTGTTTAATTCATGGAACTGCAGATTAAACTTCTTTACGATGGATGATATGTGTTTTTACATTAAGAACAACCACGCTTCCATGGAGTTACTTGGTGACTCACATTGATTCTAGGCAATGGTGTACACTAGACTAAATATAATGTTAACCTTCCTTAGGAGCTGTCATTATTACTTAGAGGCTGAAGGAAAAGCGGCAAATTATTTTTTTTTTGTAAGAGTTACCATGATAGTATTAATAATGAGAATAATTCTCGCTTGATCATAGTGATTGGTATGACCTCACTTCCGAGGAATATTAATTGCGGGATTAGGTTGTCGTTGCATATATTATATTATGGTTTTATTAAGGTTCCATACTATATGTTTATGTGCTAAATAGATAATGTCCAGTTTACTTATTATATTCATGTTTATTATTTTCAGATTTGAACATGGCATCATTTAGCCCACTTGTTACTATTCTTAATCAAAACAAACTGACTGGATCCAACTATGTTGACTAAAAAAGAAATTTGGACATAGTTCTTACTGCTGAAGAGCATAAATATGTGCTTACTAAACCATGTCCTAGCTTTCCTTCATTAGATGCTCCTCTTGAGGAAAAACAACGATATGATCGTTGGCAGAAATCTAATGAGATGGCCAAGTGCTACATCCTATCATTTATCTCAAATGTTCTACAGCATCAAATGCAGGATGTAGAACTAGCTTCGAATATTATGCTAAGTCTGAAGGAGATGTTTGGTGAGTAAGGCCGTTCTGCGAGGCCAGAAACTATGAGGCAAATTTATAATACCAAAATGGCTGAAGGTAGTTCAGTAAGGGAGCATTGTCTTACAATGATCTCTAATCTGAACACATTGGAGGTTTTAGGTGCCGATATTGATGGAGAATCCCAAGTGGATATGATACTCCAGTGACTACTAGAGTCATTCAAGGAATTCAAACTTAACTATAATATGAATAAAAAGGTTTATACATTATCTGAATTAATGAATGAGTTGATAGTGGCAGAAGGCATCCTTGGTACTTCTAATGTTGAAGCCAATATTGGTGAAGCTTCTACTTCTCAACCTAAGTCGAAAGGTAAAGGTAAGAAGAAGAAGAAGAAGGACTTCACCAAGCAAGAGGGTAAACAAATTGTCTTAAGGGTTGCTGACAAAGGAAAGAAGCTCAAAGGAAAATGTTTCCATTGTGGTAAGAAAGGACATTGGAAGAGGAATTGTCCAATATTTAAGGCTGCCAAGAATAAGGGTATGAATAATACATTCCTTCTTGAAATATGTTTGGTACAGAATCCCACAGATTCCTAGTATGTGGATTCAGGTTGTACTAATCATATCTGCAATTCCTTACAGGGGTTCTAGGAGACCAGAAAGCTTAAAGAAGGGGAGTAGTTTCTTACTTTGGCTGATGGGAGCAGGATTCCGGTTGTAGCTGTTGGTGTTTATAATTTATGTTTTGAGTCTAGAGTTTTAATATTGGAAGACTGTTTGTATGTACCTAATGTTCGTAGGAATTTAATTTCTGCTACTTACTTAGGTAAACATGGATATTGTGTTATCCTAAAAGACAATGTTGTAATAAAGAAGGGTAATGTGTTTATCTGTTATAGCAATATTGTTGATGGTCTTTATATTTTAACTTCTGATAAGCATGAATTATATAATTCTGAATTAGATAATGACTCTCATGTAAAATCATTAAAGAGAAAATTCCTTCTACTAATGATGCATATCTTTGGCACTTGCATTTGGGTCATATTAATCCAAACAAAATTCAAAGACTGATCAAAGATAGACTCCTAGAGCCATTGGACTTTGATGATTTTCCAGTTTGTGAATCTTGTCTGGAAGGTAAAATGACCAAACGACCTTTCAATGCAAAAGGTAGAAGAGCCCAAGAGTTGCTTGAATTAGTTCATACGGATGTTTGTGGTCCTATGTCAACTCAAGCAAAAGGAGGTTATGAGTACTTCATCACTTTTACCGATGATTACTCAAGATATGGTTATGTGCTCCTAATGAAACGGAAGTCTGAAGCCTTTGAAAAGTTCAAAGAGTTTAGGGCTGAAGTTGAGAATCAATTAGGTAAACGTATAAAAGCCATTCGATCTGATCGTGGTGGTGAATACATTCTTGGGGATTTCAAGGATTACTTAACCCAAAATGGGATTGTATCCCAATTAACTGCACCTGGAACTCCCCAAAAGAATTGTGTATTAGAAAGAAGGAATAGGACTCTTTTGGAAATGGTTAGGTCCATGATGAGTTACTCTACTTTACCGATTTCTTTTTGGGGTTATGCCTTATATACAACAATACATCTTTTGAATTTAGTTCTATCAAAATCTGTTCCCAAAACACCTATGGAATTGTGGAGTGGGCGTAAGCCTAATATGAAATATCTCCACATTTGGGGCTGTCCTGCACATGTGTTGAAAGAGAAGCCTGATAAGTTGGAACCAAAATTAGAAGTGTGTTTGCTTGTAGGTTATCCAAAAGAAATTAGGGGTTATTTATTCTATAGTCGTAAAGATAACAAAGTTTTTGTTAGTACAAATGCTAAGTTCTTGGAAAATGACTATATGAATAATTTTACTCCTAAATTAGAGTTGTATTGGCTGAAATGAATGAACCTGTAATTGAACAACCAATGGATGAAACTAGGGATGATATGGCTGTATCAGATACACCACAACATACTACTGATGAGATGTCTAGTACACAGGTGCCTCATCGTAGTGGGAGGATTGTTAGGCCACCTATAAGATTTATAGGTCTGGGAGAAACTTATGAAGCTATCTCAAAAGAGACCGAAATTGATCCTTACACTTATGATGAAGCAATGAATGATATAGATGCACATCATTGGGTCAAAGCTATGAAATCTAAATTAGATTCCATGTATTCCAATCAAGTTTGGGATCTTGTAAAGGCGCCTAACGACATTAAACATGTTGGTTGCAAATGGGTTTGCAAGAGGAAGAGAGGGATAGATGGAAAGGTTGAAACCTTTAAAGCAAGACTAGTAGCGAAAGGGTATACTCAAAAAGAAGGTATTGATTATGAGGAAACCTTTTCACCAGTAGCAATGCTTAAATCTATTAGAATTCTCTTATCCATTACTGCTCATTATGATTATGAGATTTGGCAAATGGATATCAACACTGCATTTCTTAATGGAAATCTTGAAGAAGAAATCTATATGATGCAACCGGAAGGTTTCATAGCAAAGAACCAAGAGCATATGGTATGAAAAGGTCCATTTATGGACTTAAGCAAGCATCTAGGTCATGGAACATCAGATTTGATCAAGCAATCAAATCATTTGGTTTTGAACAAAATCTTGATGAACCATGTGTGTACAAAAGACATCAAGATAAAGTAGTAATATTCCTAGTGCTTTATGTTGATGACATTCTACTCATTGGGAATGATGTAGGGGTAATGTCATCAGTAAAGGTTTGGTTGTTAAGCCAATTTGATATAAAGGACTTGGGTGAGGCTAACTTTATTCTAGGGATCAAGTTTTGGCGAGATCGCAAGAATAAGATGTTAGGCTTATCACAAGCTGGATATATAGATAAGGTTTTAGAACGGTTTAGCATGTAAAACTCCAAGAAATGAATACTTCCTTTTAGACATGGAGTTCCTCTGTCTGATGACCAAAGGCCTAAGACTCAAGAGGAAGTAGACATGATGAGACAAGTTCCTTATGCTTCTGTAGTGAGAAGTCTCTTGTATGCCATGCTTTGTACTAGACTAGATATCTGCTATTCAGTTGGCATGGTCAGCCGATATCAGTCAAATCCAGGACCACAACATTGGCAAGCTGTAAAGCATATTCTCAAGTATCTATGGAGAACGAGAGATTATATGCTTGTTTACCGTTGTGAGGATTTGATTTTCATTGGCTATACAAATTCAGACTTTCAATCGGATCTAGATTTCAAAAAGTCCACATCAGGATGTGTATTCACCTTGGGAGGTAGAGCCATAACTTGGAGGAGTGTTAAGCAATCTTGTATTGCGGACTCCACCATGGAAGCAGAATATGTTGCTGCTTGTGAAGCAGCAAAAGAAGCTGTATGGCTCAAGAAATTCCTTTCTGACCTTGGTGTAGTAAGAATGGAGCAAGCTCCCATTACTTTGTTTTGTGACAATAGTGGAGCAATTGCACAATCAAAAGATCCAAGGAATCACAAGAAAGGAAAGCACATTGAGAGAAAGTACCACATCATTTGAGACATTGTTGCTCGTGGAGATATGGTGGTTGCAAAGATTGAAAGTGCAAATAATTTAGCAGATCCCTTTACCAAAGCCTTGCCTCAAATGACCTTCGAGTCACATTTGGAGGGAATGGGAGTTAGATTAGTGCACAATAGTCTTTAAGGCAAGTGAGAGATTGTTGGGATTAGTGCTCTTAAATCCTATTGTATGATGCTATGTATAATATTATGTATGACATTATGTATGACTTAATATTATGTTTAATAAAGCTGTTTTATTATTATCTAAAATAATGGTAACATGAATATTCGGACATTATCATTTAGTCCATGAGATGCATAGTATATGATTTATGTGATTTAGTCACAGAAGATATAAATCATAAGTTCTTTGTAAACTCAGAATTATAGTTCGTAGTCGGTGATGAAATTGAGCGTTTTATCTGCGAAAACTATAACATATCAACTAAGATGATTTGTCTTGGTCATGGAAATGGAGACTTCTAATTGATATGTTGATATGTTTTAAGAGTTAAGACATATTGAGCTAGACCGCTGTGAGATTTATTATTCTCCTAACGACTGTCAATTGAATAATAAATCACACGACTTCTACTCACATGAACTCTTAATCCTGAGAGAATAATGGACCTGATTATGAAGTGTAGGTTGCTTTGATATATCAGGAGTGAGATCTAATGTTACGGTCAAAACCTCAGTATGTTGGGCAGCCACATTTAGTGTTGATGGAACATATATTTTCAAGATGGAATTTGATGAACACAAGGAAATCAGTAAGGCTGAATGTCTCGAACGTTGATGATTTGTGTTACTTATATCTTGAAAAGATAAAAAACAGTCAGAGGAGACCGGTGGAGGCTGGCCAAAGGTCCTCCGATGATAAAGTTAGTCGCTCTCTTAATTTCAAGTAAAAAGGAGTATATATGTTTTTTGGTGGAAGTTTCAGAATGAATTACCCTCTTGTTGGCGAGTGCTTATATAGCATGCGGGGAACAATTATTTATTTGATAACCGTTCCTATTGTTGAGGAGTTCGATAGATTCGGAGGTAACTTCCATAACCGCCATGGAAGTTACATTATTTGGATATGCATTCCGCGACGGTTTGTTGGACTTGACTTGCACTGGTTTGATTTCCTCATGTCTGGTGATAATTTGAGTCATCTAAGGCTAAAAGCGTTTGGGATGTAATAACCTAGTCCGTAATTTGAGGATGGACGGACGAGGTCATTAAAAGACAAGGTTGTCCTGGACGAGGTTTGACAGACGAGATTGACATGACAACCACGTTCCTGTGCCTTTCTTTGGATGACTAATATGGACGAGATAAGGTTGGTTTGCTACATCATCAGTTGCCCCCTCGTCCACATAGGTCGTCTATAGAGCAAGGGGTAATCTAGCATCACTTCCTTAAATGTGTGTAACTGTGCGAGTTGATGTGCCACGTGTCACCATTTCATTGGCGATAAGTCCCGTCGATTCATTTTTTCGAGGTGAACGCCACGTGTCGTTTCTTGATTGGTTGTGTCGTATTAAATGCTCAGGTTAGCTGCTTATAAATAGGGGAATTCCCCCATTACCCTTCACATTTTCGAGATTTTCTTCTTTGACATTCCTCGTCTAGAGCCTCGTCTAGGAGTTTCCTCGCGTCCATAGCCTTCATTCATCTTAGAGCCAGGTATTCCTTCTTCTCTCGTCTTTTAGGTTTTTATTTGATCTTTATTCGAAAATGTCGTCTAGTGATAGTTTAGAGAAAGCTATAGACGAGTATCAAGACGAGAGTAGCCAGAGTACAAGTTCTAGTGGCTCCAGTAATAGTAGTGGGGGGAACTCCACAGACGAGAATGGGGAAAACTCTACGGACGAACAATATGTTTATGGCGTCCCTGGATTTCCCTTGGAGGCCATACAAGAAGAGCTTAGAAAGGCCTCGGGGTCTCAGGCAGGCACCTCGTCCAACGTCCCTCCGTCTGGCTCTTTGGACGAGGAAGAGGTAACTGTGTATAGTTGTGCAGTAGAGATCCCTTCCAAAACAGACGAGCAAAGACTAAATAACCTTAGGACATGGTACCAGATCCCAGATAAGTTTAACCCTAGGTTGCCCGTCCGTGGAGAATGGTGCTGTGATTCTCATTTTGGGATAGGCGTCTATGAAGCTTATCTTTTGGGGGGTCTGAGGTTTCCTTTAAATGCTTTTACTAGGGAGTTATTAATTAGGTTAGGTTTAGGAATATGTCAGTTCAATCCTAACGCATGGAGATTGATCATCTCTATGCAAGTTTTGTGGAGGGAGGTATTTGGAGGGGACCGTCCTCTCACTGTGGACGAGTTCCTTTATTGTTATAAACCCTCGGAAATTCATCAGTCCCTAGGCTTTTACCAGTTTACAGCTAGGGGCAAAGATTGTAGACTGATTAGGTCCCTGCCCTCGTTTGACAGAAAATGGAAAACGGAGTTTTTCTTCGTCTCTGGCTTCTGGGCTGGGAAGCCTATAGACGTTGGCCGGGACTCATTTGGTCGTTATACTGGGGACCTAGGGAACCTTCGTCCTGAGGGTAAGCCCCTCTCTTTTTTTTTTTTTTTTTTTTTTCTTTTTTTTTAATATATATATCCTATTCATTTGTGCCTAACCTTTACTCGTTCCTTTTTAGCTGTTGGACGACCTTCTCTTAGCAAGTTTCATCGTGACCACGTCCACAGAGCTCGTCTGCATGCAGACAGGGATTTCCATTCTTTGGTGACGCTTAGACGACTTGCTAAGTGGGGATTAGGTCCTGATCCTTCTGAAGAGGCGCTTGCACACGAGATTACAGTGAGAAGAAGTAAGTTTCAAATTCAGAACTTGTTTTACACATATTTTGTTTTAGTTCTAAAAAGTTCTCCCCCTTTCTTCTTTTTTTTTTTTTTTTTAGGAATGACAACAATGAAAGGAAACAAAGGAAAAGAGGTTGCAAGTGAGGGGGATCGTCCTGAGGCCCAAAATCAAATTCAGCCAGAGGCTGGGGATAACCGTCCTGAGATCCCATCCCAGGCTCGTCCATCCTCTGGGGACAAAAGGAAGTCCCTGCCAAAAAACTTGGATCTGGGAAGTCTCCCTAGCCATCATGACAAAAGGGTTAAGCATGGGTCGTCCAAAGTAACTAAGCCCAACCTTCCTCAGTCTCAATCCTTCGTCCAAATAATTGATGTGGATGTATCCACGCCCATTGAGACTACCCCGTCCAAGACCCCTCCTAAGACGACTGCGTCTGTCTCGTCCCAGCCTCCAAAGGTTCCCTCGAACATCATTGAAAACGAGGACTTGGCTTGGGTACGCTTCAAGGATGCCGTGAAAGACGAGGACATAAATGTCTGTTACGACATGTCTCTGAAGGATTTTGAACACTCAGGTGTTCATGATCTTTTTAAGGTATGTAACCTTACTCTCGTCTCGTCTTTATGACTTCATGATTTTTTGCTGTCTAACCCAGCTTTTTTTTTTTTTTTTTTTTTTTTTTTTTTTTTTTTTTTTATCCCCTATAGGCTATGTCTAAGTTCATCGCAGCGTCAAGGCAAGCTACTGAGTTGGACAAGATGAGGGTCTTATTGGAGATGACAATCTAAAATGTTAAGGACGAGAATAAGAAATGGGCTGGGATAGCTGCCAAGGCTAAGGAGAAGGCAACTGAGCGGCAAAATTTAATCGAGGAGTTGAAAGCTGATGCAATGGAGAAAGATACTCGTCTTGATCATATGCAAAAGAAGAATGACGAGTTGAGTGCTCTTCTCTCCAAGACGAAAGAAGAGGTGGTTGCTGAGTTTAAGGCGTCCAAAGAATTCATAGATTTATTGGATCGTAACTACACAGCAGGCTTTGAGGACTTCAGGTTGGACGCTGTTGAGAACTTCCCTGAAGTGGACTTCAGCTCCATCAAGCTTAACTTGAATGCTGCCACCAGCTCTCTTCTTCAGACTAGCTCCGAGGACGTTAATGTGGAGGACGATGCTTCTACCCAGCCGTCCAAAGAAGATCCCAAGGTGAATGCCCCCCCTGCTTGAGGACGAGTTTTTACCATGTATTTTTACTTTGTTTTTATTTGGTCCTTAGTTTTGGGACCTTTTGATGTAACTCAAATACATTAGGCTCGTCCATGGTTTTTAAGACGAGTTATTAAACAGGTAATTACATAAGGGTGTTTGGACGTTGGTCGTCCGCCCTTAAAACAGTTGAATGGATGTTGTTACTTTTCTTCTATATATGCATGGACGAAATTTTCTCCTTCCATATTTGACTTCATGCTTAACTCGTCCATATTTCATATATACTTCTACCATTTTCATTGGAATTTCTCGTGTAATTCGTCTATATGAAACAGTAGTTATTAGCATTACTCGTCCTTAGACTTGTCTGAATGTCATGTTAAGCAAGGATTAAACCCCGCACTTTGCTTGTCCATGTACTGGATTGTTTGAGGTTCTTTGGACGAGTTTAAGATACTCGTCTATGAATTCCCTCATCCATAGTCTGGATATGCATTATGCTTTACCTCGTCCATTAGGTGGACGAGTATGCCTTGGGCTTACTGTGATTTGCTCAAGGTAGTCTTTACCTCGTCCATTATATGGACAAGGATGTCTTAATTTTGCTTTACTCTTGGGGAAGCTTATTGGCGTTACATCTCCACGTTCAGAGAATTTCCTCATCTTGAGCTTTTTAGCCTTTTGTTGGTTGATTTGAACAAAAGTATGGAAATCAAGGATTTACACAACATTATGTACATTCCACAAACATTGTTCACGGACGAGGCATGTGCTAAGAAGCAAATGCCTAATATGAAAATAAATACAAACCATAACTTCGTCCATAATCACACCATAATGACATTGAGGCATGTGCTAAAAAGCCAACGCCTATTGTGAAAATAAATACAAACCATAACTTCGTCCATAATCACACCATAATAACATTGAAATACCATTAAAAACATGCAGACAAATAAATAGAAAAGCGGGCTTCAGTCTTTGTGCAGAACTACACTCATTCAGGGTGGCACTTTACTGGCAGTATCTCCTGAGATGCTCAACATTCCAAGGATGTTCCAATTTTCTCCCATCCAGGGCCTCCAAGTAGTAGGATCCTTGTCTTTTATAGTTGACAACTCTGTAGGGTCCTTCCCAGTTAGGTCCCAATTTCCCATGAGCTAGGTTCTTGGTCGCTAAAGAAACTCTTTTCAGGACGAGGTCTCCTATGCTGAATCTTCTTGGCTTCACCATTGCATCATATCTCCTAGACATGAGGTTTTTGTACCTTACCGTCCTTTGTTCTGCATCCGTCCTTACCTCGTCTACCAAATCAAGGTTTAAGCGGAGCTGCTCCTCATTATCCTTGTCCTGAAATGACATCACCCTATGGTTAGCCATATGCACTTCCGCAGGTATGACTGCTTCGCTCCCATAGGCTAGCTTAAAAGGTGTTTCCCCCGTAGGGGTTCTCACCGTCGTCTTGTATGCCCATAGGACGCCAGGTAGCTCATCTGGCCATACTCCCTTTGCCCCCTCAAGACGAGTCTTGATTATTTTTAACAAGGATCGGTTTGTAACTTCGGCCTGACCGTTCGCTTGAGGGTGGGTTGGGGAGGAATAATGATTTTGGATTCTGAAGTGTTCACAGAAATCCCTGAAAAGGGCATTGTCGAATTGTCTTCCGTTATCAGATATTAGTACTTTGGGCACCCCAAACCTGCATACTATGTTCTTCTAGACGAAATTCTTTATGTTCTGCTGCGTGATACTTGCTAAGGGTTCCGCTTCCACCCACTTGGTAAAATAGTCTATCCCTACCACTAAAAATTTCATTTGTCTGGTTCCGAGGGGAAAAGGACCCAGGATGTCTAAGTCCCATTGAGCAAAGGGCCACGAGGCCATCATTGGGGTTAGATATTCAAATGGTTGTCTGGGAACATTACTAAATCGTTGACACTGATCATATACCTTGACATAAGCTTTTGCATCTGTTTGGATAGTTGGCCAGTAATACCATGCACGGACGACCTTGTGGATGAGTGATCTGGCTCCCGAATGATTTCCACATACTCCTTCATGAACTTCCCTCAACACATAGTTTGCTTCGTCTGGAGCCAGACACCTGAGATAAGGCTGAGAGAAGCCTCTCTTGTACAGAACTTCATCTATAAGGATATACCTGGCTGCTCTAACCCTGAGTTTTCTAGCCTCATTCTTCCCTTCCGAAAGCCTCCCATCCTTCAAGTATGATACTATTGGGGTCATCCAATTTTCTTCATTCTCTATTTGCTATATTTCGGGGATATCTATACTTGGGACGTATTGAACTTCATCGAATTCGTCCATAGCCCCAATTGCTGAGGCTTCCTTCACTAAAGTATCTGCTTCCACGTTCTCCTCCCTTGGGATTTGAACGAAGTTAGCTTCTTTGAATTTCTTCACAAGCCGCAACACTTTTTCTAAGTATTTTTTCATCCGTCCTCCCTTCGCCTCATACGTTCCATTTATTTGGCCCATGACCAATTGAGAATCTTCTTGGACGAGTATTGACTTCGCTTCCACAGACTTAGCCAGTTCCAACCCTTCTAGGAGGGTTTCATACTCAACTTCATTGTTGGTTGCTTGGTATTGCAGACAGATCTTATGCTTCAGTTTATCTCCTTCAGGGGATTGCAAAACCACTCCTATTCCTCCTGCATGTTGTGTGGACAAGCCATCCACATGGACAACCCATTTCTTACTGTCTTCCATTCCTTCTATGTCATCGCAATTTGGTGTGAATTCCGCAATAAAATCTGCCAGGGCCTGAGCCTTTATAGCATGCCTTGATAGGTATCGGATGTCAAACTCACTGAGTTCGATGGCCCACTGGATTAATCGTCCCGCGGCTTCCAGCTTGTTCATGGCTTTCTTGAGCGGGTGGTCTGTCATAACATTAATTACATGGGCTTGGAAGTAGTGTCTCAGCTTCCTGGAAGCTGTGATAAGTGCGAAAGCTAGCTTTTCTATTAGCGGATATCGTCCCTCCGCTCCTCTCAACGCCCGGCTAGTATAGTACACTGGTTTTTGCACTTTTCCTTCCTCTCTTATCAATGCTGAGCTCACGGCGTGTGGGGTCACTGCCAGGTATAAAAACAACTCTTCTCCCATCACGGACGGACTCAACAACGGAGCCGTAACAAGATACGTCTTCAGATCTTAGAAGGCTCTTTGGCACTCGTCCGTCCAATCAAATGCTTTCTTTAGGAACAAACCTGTTGAGGGCAGCAACTCGCCCGGTAAGAGACTGGACTTCTTTGATATTTTGCGGAGGCTTCATATCTAGAATGGCTTTAATCTTTTCCGGGTTTGCCTCGATCCCTCTGTGTGAAACCATGAATCCAAGAAATTTCCCAGACGCTACTCCGAAAGCACACTTGCTGGGATTTAACTTCATACTGTACTGCCTGAGTGTATTGAAGGTCTCTTGCAGGTCGTTCAGATGCTTTCCCTCGTCCAGGCTTTTCACCAACATGTCATCCACATAGACTTCCACATTTCATCCAATCTGAGGGCGGAACATGTGGTTGACCAGTCGTTGGTATGTTGCTCCAGCGTATTTCAAGCCGAAGGGCATCACTTCATAACAGAATAGGCCTTGACTAGTAACGAAGGATGTCTTCTCCTGGTCAGCCTCGTCCATCCTTATTTGGTTGTATCTTGAGAAAACATCCATAAAACTAAGTAATTTGTGGCCTACGGTAGAATCTACCAGTTGATCAATGCGTGGCAATGGATAGCTGTCCTTGGGGCAAGCTTTGTTTAGATCAGTAAAATCTACACACATCCTCCATTTGCCATTCGCCTTTTTGACCATTACTACATTAGCCAACCAATCTGGATAGTGCACTTCTCTTATAAACTTTGCTGCCATCAACTTCTGAACTTCATTTTTAATAGCATTATCTCTTTCAGGAGTAAACACCATTTTCTTTTGTCGTACTGGCTTGGAGGAAGGACATACATTTAGACGATGGGTGATGACACTAGGATCTATACCCGGCATATCTTTATGACTCCAAGCGAATACATCAATGTTTCTCTTCAAAAACTGGACGAGGTCCTTCTTAATCTTTTCTTCTAGATCTGCCCCAATCCTGGTGCACCTTTCAGGGTTGTTCTCATCTAAGGAAATATCTTCTAATCCTTCGGTCGGCTCTGCCACAATTCTCTTGTCTTCAATATTCATGGTCTGAAATTGCTCGTCCATGGCCAACATGGCCAGGTAACATTCTCTTGCTGCTAGTTGGTCACCTTGTACTTGTCCTACTCCATAATCTGTTGGAAACTTGACCGACAGGTGGTAAGTAAATGTAACAGCCTTCCAACTGTTTAAAGTTGGCCTTCCAATTATGGCGTTGTAGGAGGATGAACAGTCTACTACAAGAAAGTTCACTTCTTTAGTGATTTGCTGTGGATATGCCCCCACTACCACTAGTAATGTAATAATGCCCATAGGTTGCACCTTCATTCCACCGAAACCTACCAAGGGGAATTCACCGGACGAAGCCGGTCTTGTCCTAGTCTCATCTGTTGAAAGGCTGGAAAGTATAGAATGTCTACCGAGCTTCCATTATCCACCAGTACCCTTCTAGTCATGTAGTGAGCAATAAGCAAGGTAATGACGATAGCATCGTCATGAGGATGGTGAATTCTTTCAGCGTCCTCCTCAGTGAATGTGATGGCTTGCTCGTCCATGGTCCTTGCTCTGGGCGCTCGTCCAGAGAGTTGAACGCTTTGCACTACCTTCAGGTATGCCTTCTTAGATTTGGACGACTGGCCTGTTGAATTTCCCCCTATGATAACTTTTATTTCTCCGAGGGGTGGTCGTGACGACTCTTCTACTTTACCCTTCAATTTCTCGTCCTTGTGGTCTCGTCCAAGGAAACTCCTTAACTTTCCCTACCTTATAAGATTCTCAATCTACTGCTTTAGATCAAAACACTCGTCCGTGTCATGCCCGTGGTCTCTATGGAAGCGACAATACTTATTTCTATTGCGCTTATTGGGGTCCCCTTTCATTTTCTCCGGCCATTTCAAGGAAGGATCGTCCTTAATGTGCATGAGGACTTGTTTGAGCGGCATGTTCAATGGTGTGTATTGCTGACTCCGTGTAGATGGACCAACCTTTTTACCATCTCGATCTTTTTTATCTTCTACTCGTCCTTTCTTTGGATGAGGGCCCTGCTCGGAGTGACGCATGGGATTCATTTCCATTCTCTCAACTCTCTTCCTCTTCTTAGCTATGATTGCGTCTTCTGCATCATAAAATTCTGGGCTGAATGGACGAGTTCAGCCATGGACTGAGGTTCCTTCTCATAAAGTTTGTGGATGAACAAGTCAGAATTTACCCCATTGTGAAAGGCCGCCAAGAGTAGTTTGTCATCCACTTCGTCTACCATCAGGGCTTCCCTATTGAAACGAGTGATAAAGGACCGCAAACTTTCATTCTTCCCCTGCTCTATAGTTAACAGGCTAGATGAGGAACGCTTGTGTCTCTATCCCCCTATGAAATTATTGACAAATAACTTACTCAATTTTTCAAATGAACCCACTGTATTCGGGGGTATTTTGCTGAACCATACCCGTGCTGGTCCTTTGAGAGTGGTAGGAAAAGCTCTGCACATAATCTCATCAGGGACCCCTTGAAGGTGCATCGTAGTCTTAAAAGTGGCAATGTGATCAAATGGGTCACGCGTTCCATCATAAGAATCTAAGGAAGGCATCTTGAATTTTAGAGGCAAGGGGTGACCGTTGATGGTAGCTGTAAAGGGGGAGTCTGTCCGGTGAACCAGATCCTCTACGGGGTTTGCTCTTCTCATGTTTTCCCTCATCTCATCCATAACCTTCCTCATCTGGTCGATCTCTCTTTCCAAATGTGGCACCCTCCTTGATGTGGTGCCCCTTGATTGGCTTCCAGGCTCTGCGGTTGTTCCATCTCCCTGGCTCTGGCCTTGTTCTTCTCCATATGCCTCATTCCGCTGCCTTTGGAGATTGATCTCCCTTGTCAGTTCTTGGTTCTAGCGAGTTAACTCGGCCATAGCGGCTACCATGGATTGCACATGTTGAACAGAGGGTGGTGGGACTGCAGACGCAGATTGACGATTGCGGTAAGGATTGCTGGAGGCATCCCTACTCTCTTGATGGCCTGGACTAGTAGCCCTTGATCTTGTCCGGACCATTACAGCCTTTTTGTTAAAGAAAGGGATTGTAGAACTCGAAGATGAAATCTAACAAAACCAGTTTCCCACAGACGGTGCCAACTGATGAACACAAGGAAATCAGTAAGGCTGAATGTCTCGAACGTTGGTGATCTGTGTTACTTATATCCTGAAAAGATAAAAAACAGTTAGAGGAGACCGGTGGAGGCCGGCCAAAGGTCCTCCGATGATAAAGTCAGTCGCTCTCTTAATTTCAAGTAAAAAGGAGTATATATGTTTTTTGGTGGAAGTTTCAGAATGAATTACCCTCTTGTTGGCGAGTGCTTATATAGCATGCGGGGAACAGTTATTTATTTGATAACCGTTCCTATTGTTGAGGAGTTCGATAGATTCGGAAGTAACTTCCATAACCGCCATGGAAGTTACATTATTTGGATATGCATTCCGCGACGGTTTGTTGGACTTGACTTGCACTGGTTTGATTTCCTCATGCCTGGTGATAATTTGAGTCATCTAAGGATAAAAGCGTTTAGGATGTAATAACCTAGTCCGTCATTTGAGGATGGACGGACGAGGTCATTAAAGGACGAGGTTGTCCTGGACGAGGTTTGACAGACGAGGTTGACATGACAACCACGTTCCTGCGCCTTTCTTTGGACGACTAATATGGACAAGATAAGGTTGGTTTGCTACATCATCAGAATTCATAGTCTCTTAAAGGAGATATAAAATATTCCCTTAAGATAAGTTTAATGAGTTTGTTATTCAGAGAGTTAGGACTAATCACTTTAGTAAGACTAAAATATATATTTATGAAATTTGATTTCATAAATATATGGTGAATAACTTAAAAGGATTAAACCAGGTACTCAAGGATTAAGATGTAGTAATTCACAAAGTGGCAGTCTTCATTCATGATTTCATGTTACTACGAATATTTTATGAAGGGGTTGCATGTACAATAAAGTCTTGGGATATAATTTATTAATAAGGCCTAGAGTGCAATTATATTTATATAGTGGTATTAAATATAATTAATGATAACTTTGGACTTGTCAAGAGTTGACAAAAAAGCTCAAGGCCCATTGGAGTTAGAGTCTTATTTGTTCCCTTTTGGTCCCACTCCAAGCCACACACTAAAACCCAATTGGAAAGGCCCAAAAGGCTAGCCCAATTAGATAATCAGTTATATAGAGAGAAACATACAGAATTTGAACAAGAACATGAATTTGTATGTATGTGAGTTCTCTCTAGAATATACATATAACTGATTGAGAGACCACACATCTTGGGCATCAAGTGGAATTGGAGTGAAGATTGAAAGTGTTCCCAAGCGCTTTTGATCTTCATCTTTGTTTTTGAATTTCACCATATCAAGGTACACTCTCTTGTTCTTAAATTCTGAAACTTACATGGCACATGTTATCTATTACGAATGAAGTAGATCCATTAATTTTCCACTGCATATATGCATATTTCCATCATATATGGGGTTCCAGCAGGAAGGGCATAAGATATAGCCAGAGATTGAGTTTTGTATTGCTAGAGACTCTGCTTCGAGTTTGCTGGCAAGAAAAAGGGAAGGGGTAGCCATGGTTCATGGGGTTTTGGATGGTTCACTGACTACATTGTTCAGTTCCAAAGCCAAAGGAGTTGATGGATTTAGCAATTTCTGGAGAAGATTAATATGAACTAATTGTATTTGATTGATGGCAGTATAGTCTTCATTATTATTCCTGTTTCTTTTTCATCATGCTGTTTAGTGGCTTGATGAAAGTACAAATTTTAAAAAATCATGAATCTAAATATTTATGAGGATTGAAAAATTATCTTAGGGAAAGCAGTTTGTTTTCCATTGCTTTAAGTTTTACATTTAGTTTGCTTTAAAAATCTCGTGCAGCGCATGGGCTACAAGCTAGTCTATATCTATATGATAACTAATAGTCAAAATATTTGATTTTTTGTTGACCGCGCCTCATTGCACCACGTGGCTACATAAATTACTGCCACCGTTACATTTAAAAACACCAAACATTGTGACTTTTCGGGATTTTAACTATACTCAATTCGTTTTAAGTACACATTTTAAGAATTAACTATAAATTATAGTATTACACGAAAAAAAAAAACAGAGAGAACCCATAAACCGTGAAACGTAGAAAGAGAGAAGTTAATATGAGGATCGTTCACCATCAGACAAAAAGAGACAGAAAAAACGAAATTGAGAGAGAAATCTTCGGAGTGTCAGACACTCAGACTATCATCCACCGGCAAGCCAGTCTCTCACCAACATCAGGCCGCCTAAACCGCTATCGGTAATTTTTTTTTTTCTAAATCTGGTACTCTTTTTTTCTCCCAAAAATACCCGATGCCTTCTACTCTCTTTTCAAATTCTTACAGAATTAGTCAAGGCTTCACACCTTATGTGATCTGGGATCATCGGATCGGATTTGTCGGAGATAGCCTGCTTTGAAGGACCTACGGGGCGGTAACTAAGATCAAAAGAGAGCAATCCAAAAATCCTAACGCAATCTCTGAACCAGCACCTCTTCAATCTCAATACCGTCCAAGCCTCTCTTCCCTGCAGTCCGTTGAAGGCGAGAGTGACAGCGGCACTGCTGATTTTCTCTAATTTGTATCTGCTCGCCTTATATTAAGAAAAATAACTAACACTGAGGGTGAAAGTCAGTAGGTAAAGAGAGATCAAGCGAAGCAAGTCTGTAAGGCAGAGAGCCACCACCCACTGTCAGGTATTTGTTCCTCCACCGTCAGACTACTGTTGGTAATTATTTTCTGTTTTAAAATTTTGGACATTAAGATTTAGGTTTTGGGTTTTTCTTGAGATTTGTTTTTATTTAGCCGTTCATGGTTGGTAGTGTTGGAGAATTGGGATTATTAGGATGAGAGGAAAGGAGGATGGTATAACCCCAAAATTCAAAATTTCTTTTTGTGGGTATTGTTGCATATTGCTATATGACTGAAATATTTGTGTTTTTGTGGGAATTTTATTTTTGTTTTGAAGGTTGGGGTTGGTTACTATAGTTGTTTGAGATTCCTAATAGGTGTTTGATAGAATGCCTGGGAGAGCTATACTCTCAGGTGTTTGTTCTGTTAATGTTGGCAGTAATAGTTTTAAATACATGCATTTTTTGTTCATGGAATCTTTTAACCTCATAACCAATCTTTTAATACATGCATTGTACTTCTTTTAACCTCATAACCTCATAAACTAAAGTACAATTCTCTTGATTAAAACTTTCAAAGAATTTATTGCTTATGCAGTTTTATGTTGTAAAATCACCATAACCATGAATCACCCGAAAGTTTTGAGGAATTTGTTGGTGGAATCTTTTGATTTTCCTGCCAAATGTTGTGCAAAATGTTGTGGCCCTTATGGGAAGCAATGCCTTCACTTGTCTACATTTTTTTTTTTGCCCCCCTACCCTCCCCTTCTTTTAAAGAAAAATAATGATTACATCTTTTTTAGGTTGTCTTGAGTTTTCTTATTTGTATTTCTTTATTCAGATTTCTAATTCTAATTTCTTTTATGCCTTATGTGAATGATCTGATTTATTAGAAAAGAAGAGCATCTTTTGCATATTGTTGGATTATACATTTGGGTTGTGCATTTTTTTTTTTTCCTTTGAAACCAATATTGTTGCATAGTCGCTGAATGTGTGGAATTATATTGAGGTGCTCTTACTGACATCAGGTTTTAATAGTCTTGAGGATTGCTTTTATCTGGACATAATATACCTTTTGTTTTTTGTTTTTGTTTTGCTTGGTATTAAAGGAAAAATGATTTGGCTAGGAATGGGATCCTTCTACTAAAATGTAGATTCGAGGGAGAACGTGGTGTGTTGATTGAGACCATGTTTTATGTCCCTGCTAGGTACAAGATAAGTTCTGGTATTGGAACAGTTTAGTAGTGATATGTTAGATTTTACTAATAATACAATTTTAGTCATTTTGTTTATTGTAAATTGTATATTGATGATAGTTACTACCTTTTCCAAGTAGCTACTTTTTCCAAATTAAATGATGAAATTTGCATGCTATTCATTTGATAAAATGATAGTTACTGATCTTTTTCAAGTTTCAATTTTCTTTTATTGATATGGTTTAAAATTCAAATTGAAATTGTTTTAAATAGAACATAGGCTCGAAGTTGTGTTTTAATTATGTCTTCAGTTAGGTTTTCTGTCAATTTAGGGATTTCAATTCCTAACCCTTTTTCCTCTCTATTCTTTTTTTCTTTTGAAGTGAGGGAAACAATCATAGAAAATCAAATTCTACAAGTTTTGTAGGAAAATATTGTGGATATGGATGGGTTTCGTAGTTGAGATAGTATTGAAGAGCCTCCCAACCCTCAAAATCTGACAACAACCCTACAAGGTTTGCTTTATCTTCAAGCTTGGCTTAATTTTGATATCTAGGTTTTCTTAGCAGATCTGATTTAGCTTTACTTAGATAGGCCAGTTTAGTTCTAAAATTACATGCACCAAGTGCATAGGCCAGTGGTGCTGATAATACTTATACTCTCGATGCCATTGTGGAGGAGATCTTTGTTGCACTAATCTCTATTTTTATCACATGTTTTGCCTGTTTAGAGAGGCCAATGCTGGTCATGCCATTAGAGTTCATGCTCTAGGTTTTGGCAAAAGCCATGGTGTTTTTCTTAATGGTTTTTTTGTTCCTATGTTTTTGAAAGGCCTAAGAATGGGCCTGGTGATTAATTGTTTTTGAATTATTTGGATTAAATTTCAAATTTTAAATGGATTATTTGGGCTAAATTTATTTCATTGGAGGGTCACTCTAAATTTATTTTGTTAGATTGGTAATAGTTCTGCCACTCCTGTAAAAGTCTCTCTCCTTCTCCATTTGTTTTGTCTTTGATTTCTTCTTCTTTCTTTTTATTTTTATTTTTAATTGAAGTTGATGCATTGATGTAGATTGTGGTTTCAGAATTTTCAGTGATATATATGGGCTGTGTGTTGCAAATAGATTTTGTTTATGGGGTTCAATAAAAATTTTAGGCATAGTTGATTTGATGCTATATAGTTATTGGTTTTGTTTTAGAAAATCTTTAGATTTTCGTCGTTAGTTCATTTGATTTTTAAAAATTTTAAGAAGTGGATTATCAACTTAACTTTGTAGAGTTGTATTACAAAATAATAGGTGGTTGCTGAGGAGTTTTGTATGCAGAGAACTGATCGTGTGCGAAGGTATGCAGTCAATGAATAATTTTGATAGAGGAATTAGACATATTTTTGGACAGATACAATAATTTGTCTTGTATTACACTTGGTAAAGGTATGATATAACACATGTTATTCTAAGCATGTTTGATGTCCTTAATTGTGTCTTCATCGTCATTGTTGCTGGTGATGTATTGTTTATAGTGAAAAATATCAGTTTTCATTTAACATGATTTTGGATTCCCTTTAAGTTAATATTTATGTTTTCTAAGTTTGTACATACTACCTGTTTGATTAAATGTCTTGGAGAACATGGGTTTGCTGTTGTAAGATTTCTTATTTGGAATTTGTTGTTTTTTTAGGTAGAAGAAGTGATAGTGATACCCAAAATTGGCCATGAAATGGATTATACAAGTCAAAGATTCAATAGTTTTACAGGTAACTACTATGAAACTGGACATAATGTTTGAGCATGAGATTTAATGTTATTTGTGTGCTCCTTATGCATTCTAGGAAACATGAGCTATACTTCAATTCATAAACTATTTTGAGTAGAGTTTCTAATTACAAAACAAATATTGAGCACTAAATACATGTTTTATCAAGCATAATAAAGAAACGACCTAATCAAATCACATTTTGATGCTTGCATTTGGCATCCAATTATGCAAAAGAGAAGTAGTGATTCTGCATGTATATTTAAAGTTATAAGCTTAAGTATTATAGCTGAAATTATGATTTCCCACTTGAAAGCCCAAGATAGTGCATTGGTTTTTGGGTTTTATTGAAAATTTAGGAGAGGCCTCATGACTGTATACCCACCCAAAAGTAAACCCCTGAGGAATTATATAGTCAAAGACCTCAATAAAAACTACAGCCAAATGCATATCATTTGGGCCAAAGGTGTGAGACATATTCATGTATGATAATTTTAGCATACATAAGGGCTCTAATGTTTAAGTTGGAGGTGATGCTCACTATTGTTACAAGTTTGAATTCTGCTAGAGGCCTTCATTTTTCTTCATTTAAATCAGTCTGCCTCCCTCTGCCTTTCTTTATGGTTCTTGGTTGGATATAGCTCTAGAATATTTAAATTACTACTACACAAATTTGAATAGTAGACAACATTAATATTTTCAATTTTGAATAGGGATATTTAATGACAAAATTAAGTTGGAAAAAACTGACACACATTTAATTTTGAGCTTGAACTATCCTTAAAATTTGTTTTTATTGACTTCATGGCTTCTATTATATTTTTTTGACTTAACTTTTTATTTTGATAGATATTATTTTTTCTTATTTTGCTAGAGGTTACCCTAAACCAATGCAATTCAATTAGGAGCATTGTGAGGTAATTCTTGATAAGTTTATATGGTGTACACAATGCCTCAATCCATGTAAAACCTAATGATGTGGAGGTTGTTAATGTTTGTTAGCTTACAACTGAGTGGCACAAGACTTTCCACTATATGTGATTTAGTTGGTTATCATCGTTATGATATCTATCCCTCCAATGCTGTAGTGTACGATATTTACATACAAGAGTTATTTGATAATTGATATTGGATATGAGTTGCTTCTCTCTCTTTCTCTCCAGTCAAATTGTATTCTTTTGATATTTTTCCCTTCAACTCTTATTTTATAACCTTATTGTCATCATGCAGAATATGAGTACAATGTACTATTCTTAGTTCTACCATTTTGCAATAATTGATGCGCAACAATTTAATTTTGTTAAACTATCCCGTGCATCGCACGGGTTAGCGGTTAGTAATAACTAATAGCCGAAACATTTAACTTTTCATTGACCACTCCTCATTCCGCCATGTGGCTACATAAATAAATGCCATGTTAACATTTAAGAACTTAAACAAAAAACTGCCTTTTCGTTTGGTGGTTTATGCCAAACGTTTTGATTTTATTAGTTTGGTAGTTGTTTAGTTATCTATATTTATTTTCTTTTTATTTTATTTTTTTGGCTCTTTTCCTGCTAAACTTTATAAAAACAAATAACCAACTGCCTATAACTTTGGACACAACATTTCACTCTCTTGGGCAGTAGTTACAATATGTTTTATATCTCTCTCTACGAACTTCTTTTCCCCTCTCTCTCTCCCCCTCTCCAAAATTTATTTCATGTTGAAAACTTTGAAACAAATTTTTCCAGAGAAGTTTTTTTCTCTTATTTGCAATTGGACTTCTCTTTTCGGTGATGGCAGCCAGCAAAGCGCCGCCAAATCAACCTTAAAGGTCAGATACCTTTTCTCATATGTATGCTAAAGAAAAATTGGGTACAAATTAAGACTACAGGTGAATTATAGGGGTGACAATAGGATATATCAAGTAGTATAGTATTTTTATCAAAAACTCATTGAAATAAGTGAAAATCATCAACTAATGACTTAAAAAACTCAATTGATTCTATTAAGGAAAAAAAATCCGCTAGATGAAATTGCCAAATTACGCCCAACTTAAACCCCAAACCAACAGATACATTGAAAGATTCGTTGTTTTTTTTTTTTTTAAAAAAAAAAAAAAGACCTGAACAGCACCTTATCACCACCATGAAATCTATCAAACGTTGAGATGAATGCTTCTGCAAAATATTTTGACCAAAAAAAATAAAAATAAAAAAAGAAAAAGAAAGGAGCACGGTGAAAACGTAATAGTTCTGCAAGATTTTTTGTAAAAAATTAACATGTAGTTGTGTAGGATTGGGAAAATAAAAGATAAGGCATTTTGAAAGTAAAATAAATAAATGTGTGGATGGGAGCAATTCAAGATTGAAGTAAAAAAAAATAACAAAGAGATAAAAATGAGAGAATTCGAAAAAGGTGGAGAAGAAAAAAAAAATTAGAAGAAAAAGAAGAAGGGAAAAACGAAATGTACTTGTGCCGTTGAGCAATTTGAAAAGTATGAGGAAATTAAATCTTCTTTTTTTTGGATGATAGATGTTAAAAAAAAAAAAAAAAAAAAAAAAAACTCCAAAATGATAAAGATGAGAGAATTTGAAAACGGAAGAGAAGGAAAAAAAATAGAAGAAAAAAAAAAATAGAAGGAAAAATGGAATGGACTTGAGCAATTTGAAAAGTATAAGGAATTTAAAACTTTTTTTTACCAACTACTATCCCAACCTCATGTCACTTACTTTTCATTGGTTTTGATATACTTTTTTGAAATTATTAAATAAGTTGAGTTATATTATATTATCTACATTATTTTCTATTACATATTAATAACTTATCTCTCAAAAAAAAAAAAAAAAAAAAAACTTAACAATACTTATTATGGAGATCCTACTCTCATTTTTAGATAGACAACTGCAAACTTAATTTCTACCACTCTAGGTTTGTTAACAATTTCTTTAGTTTTTAGTTTTTTTTTTTTTTTTTTTTTTTTTTTTTTTTTTAATTATTCCTATTGCATATGATTTTTAAGTATTGAGAATAATTATTAATTTCATGTTTAGCATAAATTTTAGGGATAACAAATTATTATTGGTAGCAAAGAATACCAAATTGTTATTGGTGTTGGACTTATCATGCATTATTGGTATTAGAATTTTTTCTATTAAATTGTAACTTTTATTTTCAATTGATCATAACTTTAAACAAAATGGAAATTTAAAATTTTTGTATGACTATTCCGTTCATTGCACGGGTTAGTGACTAGTTATAACTAATAGTCGAAACGTTTGACTTTTTGTTGACTACTTCTCATTGTGCTACATGGCTACATAAATTTATGCGACATTTACTTTAAACAACACCGAACAATTGTAACTTTATGTTTTGCCGATATAAGTTTCAGTATTTAACACCGTTTCCTGTCAAATGTATATTAAAACAAAGAAACTGCCAAAACCAAAAGAAAACATACATAAGGCGTAGGGAGAGAGAGAGAAAATGATAAATCTAGGCGCTACTACCGTCAAAGTAAGCACCCCGTTTCAGGTCGGCATCCCACAAAAGCAACTGGTAAAGGTATTCTTTGATCGTACATATACACCCTCCAGTCTCAACCCCTAAATCCTAATTTAGAAGACAAAGATAGTGAGAAGGGAGAAGGTTATCTCTGTTGTATCCCCTTGATGAAAAGGTCAGAAAATATTTTGAAACTACTTCATTTGATTATTCAAAATCCAAGGTTAATCTGAAAATTAAATTCAAATTCTTCGAATTTTGTGCTACTCTGTTGTAAGCGCAGAAATGATCACATTATGTCCTACTTTGTTAAAAATTGAGTGAAAATATGTAATTAGACTATAAAAAGGTTTTTTGGGTAGCCAACTTTAGTGCTAACGACTGTAGACCAAACTCCATGCTTATTCTAATTTTTTCTTTTGAAGAAACTGTCTTTCAACTTCCGAATTTGAAGCTAACCGTTTTTTTTTTTTTTTCCTTTTTTTAAATGTTGAAGATTTACATTGGAGGTTTGTGTTATCTGCTCCCTCTAAGTGTTCGAGGAAATGCCTAGACAAAACTTTCCATCACTTAGGAATTATAAGGGACAAAATCTTATAGTTTTCTATTCTTTCCAAAAGTTATTTTGTATCTAAACTTCACTAAATCCACCAATGATATCTTAACTACAAAGTGAGTCCCAAGCATTGTATATATTAAATTGAAAACTGGTGTAGTTTCAAGCATTGTTTAGCATTGAATATGTTCAATTTATATTTTAACAATTTTTTTAGTCATTGTTCCCTGTTTTGGCAATCTATCTAATAGTAGATACTGCTCTATACACTCTTATGCAGGGTTTTGGCAATCTATCTAATAGTAGATACTGCTCTATACACTCTTATGCAGGGTTAGACGTGAGTGCATTCTCATTATCAGCCCATGGACGTCTTTCCCGTGAAACATTTCACTCTTTAATGTCTGAATCTGATTAGCTGATTTGCAATCTAAGGGGTAGCCACTCTTATCTCTTTTTTCCCTTTGTTTTGTAGTCTTACATATATTTTTTTGCTTAGTCTTAATAATTTCTGAGTTTGATTATTAAATATTTTTGGCCCTTTGGAAGTTCTAATATCTGAGATTTTGGGTTTATTTTGGTGTTAAAAGTTAAATCTTTCAGAATTTTTGTAACCAAAAATCACAAGATTGAGAAGATAAACCACAATTCAAAAGATTCAAAAGATTGAGAAGTGTACTTTCTAAATATTATCTAAAGGATATATTGCAGCCCTTAATTGTTGCGCATACTATATGCTTTTAACAATGCTAATGCATGATTCTTCCATTGCATCTTTGTCATGCTTTGAGTTTTCTTTTCTTTCTTTTTTTTTCCAAAATGATTATGTTAGGAAGAACAAATGGCTATTTATCTTGATCAAATGTAACAACAAATGATTATATATGCTAGGTGTTAGATAAAAGGCCTCAATATGTACTTTGATTCCTTATACTCATCTAATATTATCTTCTTTTGTTTCTATTTAGCTTAGAGGTTATATACAACATTTGGATGCTAAGATAGATTAAGAAAATAACCCAATGTTTCTTTATGTTTCATTATCAGTAATTTTACCATGCATCGCATGGGTTAGCAAGTAGTTTATATATAAAACCGAAGTCTTTGACTTTTTGTTGACCTCTCCAGAGCTTACCACATCATTATTATTATTTTTTAAACAAAATTATTTGACTTTTTAACACCTTATATTGGATTTTAAAGATATTGTTATATTGACTATTGCACTAAAAAATATTTCAAATGATAAATAATTATTTAAAATCTATAATAAATCACTAGAAATATCATTTTTTTAAGCCTCCTTTATACTTGAATCTCTTTGGGTATTTTTAAATTTTAAATCAAGATCGTTAATTAGTATATATTTATTTTATTTATAGATTTACAATGCCATGATACTACTAAATTCTGTTATCTTGTAGTTCTAAGCTTATCATACTCCTTCGTAATATATTATATATATAATTTTGATCTCAAGTCTCAACAACAAGCTATTATCCTAGGGTAAACTTGGCGCTAGATTCAACCCACTAGTAGATTGGTTCATATAAATAATTCCATTGTGTTTTAATTGCTGAATTTTTGGTTCATTTTTTGTAACAGCTAAAATTTTCTTGCAGATTTCAACAATTATAGTAATGGATTATTCTTTTTAGGGTAGAACATTTTTTTTTATTATATATATCTCTATATGTAGTTACATATTTTTTTTTTTGTTTATATTTTGTTTCAATAATTTGTAGGCACCAAATTTTCTAATTTTTTAGTTTCATCTGAACTTTTGGGTTAATTTTTTTCATTATCTAAAATTGTCTGACATATTTCAACATCTTTTTCTTATATTTCCCTTTTATGTGTAGTGACTGCAGTCATATATTTTTTCTATTGTTTCAATAATTCTAGGTTTAGAATTTTCTAATTTTTTTTTCTTAAATTTTGTTTCGCATTTTGGAAGTTTTAACATTTGACTTTCTGAATTAGTTTTAGCAATATCTAAACATGTTTGACAGATTTCAACAACTATAATATTGGGTTAAGATAGCTTGACCCCAGTTAATTAATTAAATTATCCAAGTTGATTAATTAGGTTCAATTGCATGTAAATCATGAAGGCACCAACAAATCACCAAAAATACTAAATGCAGCGGAAAATAAATTTGATATGGTAATTTGTTGACAAATGGGGAAAACTTCGCAAGGAAAAAACCTCACCGGGTGATTTTAAGGTCACCACTCCCAGGAATCCACTAATCAACAATCAAGTGGTTACAAATATAGAAATCTTACCAACTACCCTAGCTTACCCTAAAATATCAACCTACAGTTGAACCTTTACTCCAATACCCAATTGAACTTAATCTTGTAATAGTCTTTTTTCCTTTGATGCACAAACCTCCAATTTGTGACTAACCCTTTGCACGGATCCCAGTACGTGACTAACTCCAGCAACTTGAATAGATAGTGTTGGCTACAAACTTCTTCACTTCATCAACAATGAAGATCAAGAAACAATTTTTTACAAAACCATATGGCGTACAAACGCAGTAGCTTCTCATAGAGAAAACAAGTCTCATGGTCTTTGTACCTGTGTGATGACTCTTAAAATAAACCTTATATATGTCTAGGGTTGTGAAAAAAGAAACCCTAAACAATTACATAAGACTAGGCCGAATTTTAGATTTTGAAATTTTGAAATCATAGTTCTTAATAGATCGAGCTGCTGTCAAGTTATCAATCTTACTTTACATTAAGTCTCGATAGCAGGCATCTGTCGAGATATCTGTCGAGACTTAATGAACAGCTTTTCTTCACTTGTTTCTTGGACCAATCTTCATGTCTTTAATACTTGACTTGAACAACATGTTTCTTGAAGTACTAAACCCATCTTAGATCTACCCAATTACAAGTAAAGTGCATTTTGTCAAAAGATTAGCCAATTACAATAAAATATGACCTAACAATCTCCCCCTTTGGCAAACCATGACAAAACCATAAAAAGAAATTATGAGAGAAGTCTAACACAACTATCTCATAATTTACAAAAGTGCATAAGTTTAACCCTAACACGAACTCATGAAAAACTTTGTAAAAAGAGAGATCATGGCATGGTAGACTTGCAATTTGTCTTAACTGAAACACTTAAATGAGATTCATTAAGGCATTAAGTGTGAAACATAGACAAGTTGTATACAAGAAGAAACATGTGTATAAAGAGAGAAAAGAAACAACATATGTGAGACAAAGGTGAAGAAAACATACATCATTTCATATATATATATATATATATATATATATATCAAAGAATACAATGTATGTAATAAAAGTGGTCACAAGACCATGGCACATGTAATGAGAAAAGAATACACCAAAACTTCACTACATCCCCCAAAACACTTTCCCCCCTATCTAGTATATCCTATGCCAGTTCCTCCCTTAACGAAAAGACTACTCAAAAGAATTAATTCTTGGTTCTGTACCCTAAGAAACAGGACGACCACAAAGAAGTCACATCATGTCATTAACAGATGGAAACTCAGTGTATGGGTATGTGGGTTTACGAACTAAAGGTACACCTAAAGCTTTAGAGACAATTTGTTTAGTTATGGTAAACTCGTGACCTCTAATCCAAGAAATCAAGTAATGACCACCTGTGGCCTCTGAATAGACAGAGAGGTTAGAGTAAAATCTCTTATCAAAGCTGCAGGAGGAGGATCAGACACCTCACATAAAGAAACCCAGTTCCTAGACACAAAGTTTCTATGAATGGAAGGATCTAGCTCACTCAAAACTATTTCCCTTTCACCCCATATAGACCTATACTTAGTCAAGGTCTCATAGGTCTCCTCACATTTGGTAGACAAAAAATTATCTCTATCAACTAGGGCTGAACCATAAGAGGAAGACCCAGGGTTCCTATTTGCTCTAGTTTTAAACTTCCTACCAACCTTAGGAGCCATGACTAAGGACAGAAACAAAAACAATAAAACAAAACTAAGGGCATACTGCATTAAGAAGGGTTAGAGACAAGATAACATGCAATTTTGAAAAAAAAAATATATATGATGCATGATATTAGAATTCATATGATGCATGATCTAATGCTCCAAAACAGTCTAATTCCATCACAATTTTGAAAATTGACCAAGAAATTTAAGAATTATAGAAAATCCCCAATTTTGAAAATGACATAATTTTCAAAAAAAAAAAAAAAAAAAAATCATATTCGTCAATTGAACAATATAACAATAATCATGTTATAATTACTCAAACTATCAATCACACAGGTCAATTTTGTCCAATTTAGCCTAATTTCACAAAATCCCCAAATTTCTCAAGAACATTAGAACCCTAATTTTGAAAATTTCAATCAACCACCAAAATTTTGAAATTAAAGCATGTGAGACATGTTTACATGATGCATGAACAAAAACTCATGATTTAATTTTGATCAAAATGCCCAAAAACATCAAAAACCCCAAAATTTTGAATAGTGCAAAAATCCTAGAAAAATGCATGAAAAATGCATGAAATCACGTAATTTGATGAAAAAGAAAGGGCATTGTATGGTCTTAAACAAGCTCCTCGAGTTTGGTATGATAGACTGACCTCTTATCTCACAAGAGATGGATTCAAGAGAGGAAATGCTGATACTACTCTCTTCATTCAAAAGGATAAGAATCATTTTGTTGTAGCTCAAGTTTATGTTGATGATATTGTTTTTGGTTCTACTAATGATTTTCTTGCTGAATCTTTTGCAGATGAAATGAAGAAGATGTTTGAGATGAGCATGGTAGGTGAACTTACCTACTTTTTGGGATTGTAAATAAAGCAAACGGACACAGGAATATACATTAACCAAGAAAAATATGCTAGAAACCTTGTCAAGATATTTGGACTCGAAAAGGCTGAACATGCTAGAACGCCAATGGCTACCAATACAAAACTAGGGAATGATCCATCAAGTCAGTCTGCTAACATCACTTTATATAGAAGTATGATTGGTAGTTTGCTGTATTTGATTGCTAGTAGACCTGATATAGCTTTCAGTGTTGGTGTATATGCTAGATTTCAATATGAAAGTTCAATTAGTGTGTAAAACACTAATGAATGTTTAGACCCCTAATTTAAAAAACAACCAATGCAAGCTTATACCCAAATAATAGATGTGCGGAATAATAGGTACAAGCAAAAATCCAAACAAATAAACAACTCTACACCATAATTAATCACAACACAACAGCAATTAAAAGGCAAGAGTAAGGGGTTAGAGAGATGCAAACACAAAGATAATACTGGCACGTGTTATCAAAAAGGAAACTGAAGAATTCGGTGAAAAACCTCTACACCGCCCTTCAAGCGGTAAAATAATCCACTAAAAAATAAAGTTAGGATACACGAATAGTAGTAGACCCTCCAAGCCTAATCTACCCAACGCACCTAAACCCTCCAAGCCTAATCTACCCAACGCACCTAAACCCTCCAAACTTCTTGCTCCAATAGGGTTAAGCCTAACCATGTCTTCTTCAGCTTCCTGGATCCCGCAATAAGCCCATTGCATCAACCAAGTGAATTGGTCATCTCCGAACTACTTCCCAAGCACCAAAAAACCTCCTCACTGATATGGATATGGTGAGATAAGGATTTGGCAAATGTACCTCTCAAGGATATGTTAATGGAGAGGGTGAGATTAGAGGAATTTGGAGAATCAAATGTCTAAAATTGTAGATGAGTCAATCTTGGTTTTCTCTAGGGTTTCTCTCTTAAAATTCTCTCTGGAAACGCTTTACATTTCGTGGGTATATGGATATTTATAGTAGAGTACATGAGGAATGTGAAAAGTCATTTTTCTACAAAACAGGGCATTCTCACGACTCAGTCTCGCGAGTGGGATGAGTCGCTAGTTTGAGTCATGAGTTAACTGCCAAAACAGACTATCAATTTTTGTCCTGTAGTGCTCCAGCTATCATGACCTTTCAGCTTCCTGCATGCTTCACACGTGTGACATTCAGGCGAGTTGACAGTCGCGAGAAACCTCCAAATGCACACATTCTTGAATTTCTTTACACTCTCTCACACATAACCCTTACATAATTCCCACCTAAATACAGGGTATCTAATTGCTAAATTACAAGAAAATTTGGCGCAAAATAAAGCCAACACATGATTAAATAAATTCAACCTTACAATCTCCCCTTTTGGCTATTCTGTGACAAAACCCTAAAACAGACTCTAGACTTAAAATGTGAGTTGGGAACAGTTGCCAAAACTCACTCACACCTAACTCTAGATTCTGTGAAGCTCTTGAACCATATAGACAAGTTTTTCCTGAAAATAATAACACAAGATGATCATTGTAAGCAGAAAATCTTGAAATGCATATGGAGCAAGCACAATGCGATCAAGCAATAGAGAATATAGCAATAAGACATGGCTTGACCAAACACGAACAATCACTAAAAATTGTGATCACAATGATCATTCACACAAGGAATGAACATCCGGATATGCAAGTTAATAAGCTCAATGCAAAGTATCATTTGCATGTCCTACACTCAACCGATGCAAAACACTAAGGTATCAAGGATACATGATCCAACAAGGGCATAAGAGTAAAGTACTAAAGATAATGCGTACATAATCTGAAAGTACTAATAAGCTACAAAGCAAAGGTACATAATAAAGCATAGTTTAAATAGCTAAAACATTCAAGCATTCATAACACACCATGTCCAAATATTTTAAAAACCAAGTACTAAAGTTATAGAGTACTTAAAACCAAACCAAAGTACTACTAAGATAAGTGCTATGAAAAACAATAATAGAAACTAAAACCAAACTTAAACCATAAAAGCTATAAAAACTTATAAAAGTTCTCCCCCTCAAGGTAAGGTTCCCCCTCAAGAGCTACTCCATACTACTCCTTCTTTTTGACCGAAATGGCCAAAGGGCTAAGGCTGGTTGGTGAAGCTATCAAACTTGGTTGCAAGCAAGTTGATTTGGTCCTGAATGGTGGTCAGCCTGTCGGAGTGCTCATTTTGGACTTCACTCAAGCCATCAATCCTCTTAAGAATGATCTGAAAAGCATATGGAGGCACTACTGAAAATGATGAGGCTTTGCTTCTTCCTCTACCACCAACTCTTTGGGAAGAAAATGGTTGTCCTTCTGCTTCAGTCTCGGTGTCCATAGGCTGTTCTTATGTAGGATCAACCTCCTCCTCATCACCCGGAAGACGAACTTTGCTCCTTGTGATTGTTAAAGCATTGATAGTAGGAGGTGTAGGCATGAGGCTGATGTCTTGGGGAGTCTCCACACCTTTTACATGAAGGATCCTCAAGATTAGACTAGGGAGGATAAGCTTAGGCCTTGAGGTTGCCCTTGTTTCATCGGCAATAATGGAGAATGCATGAGCACTAATGTCAATGTAGATATTCTCTCGAAGCTCCAAGAGGAAGATGGCTCTTGCATTGTTGATGGTGGTCATTTTCCTTACCGGATATAGTTTAAACACCATGATGTAGGTAAGGCATCGTGAATCCGATGAGAAAGCAGTTGTGTTGAGACACCTTCCTTCTCTAACACCACTAATATAGGATTAAACTGTCTCTATGGAGAGCATTTTGTCCTTGAAGCGAGTGAAGTCATGTTCTACATCTCCAAATCCAAGAACCTCATCAATGTCCTCCACTTCAATGGTGAATTCATGGCCTCTAACCCAACAATCTATGACATCCTCTCGTAGGATGGCATTGGCGTAGAATTCTTGAATCAGTGGTTCACAAACCCCTAGGAGATCACTAAGTAGCTTTTTCCCAACCCCATTCCGTAAAACAGCTTGGGATGAAGTAGTCCTTGAGATCAACAAGATCCACAAACCGCTTTTGAATGATTGGAGCTTTTACAAAGTGCTAGTTGTATCGCTCAAAATGTTGGTTGGAGCAAAACCGAGCCTCATCCATGCGTTTCCTCTTGTCACCACGCTGAGCAAAGGTTTTCTTTAGAGCCATCTATAAAACAGAGCAGCAAAGACCACAAAACAGAACACAAAATATGAGAACAAACTTAATTAGTAATAAGTTAGTATCAACACAATAGACTTTGAATTAAAACCTTAAATTGAATTTAGAGAGTAATTCAAAAGCAAATTGACATATGAAGACATAAAATATCAAAACATGATGGAATCATGGCATTAATCACTCAAATATGTCAAAGTGTGTGTGTGTGTGTGTGTGTGTGTGTGCGCATCAAATGCAAAAGTGTGCAAATTAGGGCAAAGTGTAAAAACACATAATCATATAATGTTTCAAAATAAAAAAAACATGATTATCCCTACAAACTTTGTATTCCATGGAATCCAAAAAGGCACACAAAAACATCTAAGAGACATTTTATCATGAACATGATATGCATACTACAACACAAACATACTATAATGCAAAAAAAATGAAGCACAAACATGTAAAACATGTAGAATAAGCATTATACTAACAAAACCAACAAAACCCACAAATCAAACTCAACAAAAACATCAACAAAACCATATTCAAACATCATATTTTCATATCTCAACATATACACAAAATCCAAGAGAACTAGGGCTAGAAACTTGAAATACTTTGAGAATAAGAGAAAACCCATACCTTTTCTTGAAGATTGATGAATGATTGATGAAGAAAATGGAGGTTTTGGGAGAGGGAGAGGTGGACAAGACAAAGTGTGTACACGTGATGCGAGGGAAAACTGAAAAGTTTTTGAAAACTATCTTGGATTTAACCCTATTTGTGCAAAACACGCGATTTTCACGACTGGAATGAGTCGTGAGCAAGTCGCTAAAATGAGTCACCAAAATCCCTTGACAAAATTTTGAAAAATTTGTCTAAGTGTTTTTCGCGACTAGGAAGTCCACTCGCGAGCAAGTTATGAAGGGAGTTGCGAATCATTCTATGTAAGCTTGCGACTGGAGCTTCCACTCGCGAATAAGTCGTCAAACTGAGTCGCGAAAATGCCAAAACCCAAAAATTTTGAAATTTTTCTAAATATTTTTCGTGACTTGGGAATTGACTCTCTAGGGAGTCGCGAGAGCTTCTAAGTAAGCTCGCGACTGGGGTCTCACAACTGGCTTGACCCACAAGAGGGAGTCATCAAAACAGAGTTGCACAAATTTTGGATTTTCTAAACAATTTCAAAAAAAAAAAAAAAAAAAAAAAAAACACCTTTCCAAAAACAACTAAAAATACTCAAAAATCTTTTTGTGTTTGATCAACATATGATTGAGTATGTACAACACATTTAATCAAATACAATCACACAAATGAATAAAGCATTCATTGAACATAGACATGTGTGATGTGTGTGGGTACCAAATGTGAGATAGTCCTTAGTCTAATGTGAAGCTTCAATGATCAATTCAACCAAGACATACACAATTAGCACTAGGAAGAGTGATCAATCTCAATTATAGAAGTATGCATATATGACCTCCCACGAAACTTGATTACATAACTTTGAAGCTTTTCATTTTGCTTCTTACATTTCATAACATTTGGTCATTTACGAACAAAAACATCTTATTTTGAGATCGATGCTTGAAATTTTTTAATATTTCATTTTGATGAATAAGCCTTTGGCTTTTGGGCACCATATAATTTCATTACAAGTCGCTTTCCCTTTTTTCTAGTCGAATACTAATATGTGTGATGGCTTTTGCAGTTCATTATCTCTTTTCAAGATTTAATATTGGTTAAGCTCTTTAAGCAAAAACATAAAAGTGTGAGAAGATATATAGGCACAAGTCTATGCATGTCTCAAGATCAACAAAACTATTGGCTAATTATTCATGACAAGTTTGAATATCTATTTACAACAGTCACATAGATGTCAAGATTTTTCCAACAATAATATGAGTGCATAGAGAACAATTTGCGCTCGTAAATACACAAAGCCATTTGCACGAAGGTACAAGGCAAAACATGCGTGTGACAAAATACAATAATGCCGATCAAACTTTTTGGATTTTCTACTTTTTATGCGTTTTTGGATTTTTGATACAAAAGCAAGTAAAGATTGATCAACAAGAAACAAACTTTCAAAGCTTTTAAAATCAACAAACAAAAACAATAAAAACATGCTAGAATGAAGAAAAAATATATGTAAACACCAAACAATGTCACAACATATAGAAAGAATTGATGCATGAACATGTTCAAATGCTTATGCATGTGTACCCTTCTTCCCCCACACGACATGTGTGTTTGGGGTGATATCCTTAGAGGATTGAGTACTTGAGTTGCGATTATCAAACTTTAGGGTGAAGTTTGCCAAACAAGAAGTGGTGGTGTCTATCATCTTCATCACATCACTAATATCGGAGTCAAGTTCTTTCCCTTTTGATTGTTTGAGATTCCCTTTGCCATTTCTTTGTCCTCCTAGCCTTTGAAAACTTGCATTCTTCAATGCGTGAAGCTTGTAGCAATTAGGTCTAGTGTGTCCTCAGATTCCATAATGGTGGCATAAATGTTGAGTTTGTGGACCTCTTTGCAACTTCGGAAGAGATTTTCCTTTAGCCTTGGGTTTAGCCACTAATGGGTTCGGAGGCTTTGTTAAGATCCATTGAGCAATCACATTTGGCTTCTTCTCAACCTTTACTTTCTCAACAATAGAAGTTGCTACCATTGGTTCCTTTGCTTTAACAAACTTCATCTCCTTAGATACATTGGCACTTGAGCTACTTTCTCCGGTATATCCTAAGCCGCTTTTGTCAAAAAAGGGCTTTTGATGTGCAAGCACTTTGTCAAGTTTCTTGGAGGCAACACGCTCCACTTTGGCCTTAGCTTGAATCACTTCAAGCTCAAGAAACTTGATTTTGGAATAGGCTTCGGTTAGTTCTTCATTCAGCGCCTCAACTTCGCATTTCGTCTCCTTATACCGCATTAAAAGACTTTTGTAATCTTGTTTAGCTCTTTTCATTTTTCTTATGGCTGCTTTAGCCACTCTAGCATACTCTCCGGACTTCTCAAGAAAAGAATTATAGGTTACTTGCAATCCTTTTGCTTCTTCATCTTCATTATTGGATTCCTCCCCAATCCCCATAGAGTCAACTTTGATGTGATCACCGAGCTCCTCCACTAGAGCGTGTAAATCTCTTGAAGAATCCATAGGTGCAATGGTCATGAATGCGGAGTAGTTTCCTTCTCTGTCACAACTTTCTTGCGAATCCAAATTAGAGTTGCCCGAGTCACTAAGGGTAGTTGCAAAGACTTTACCCTTTGCCTTCAAGTATGTGGGGCATTCTTTCTTCACATGCCCATGCCCTTTGCATTCGTAGCATGTGACCGCTTGAGATGGAGAAGAATCTTTAGAATCCTTCTTCTTGAAGTCCTTTTTATCCTTCTTAAAATTTGAGAATTTTCCCTTCTCAAAAGACTTTCCATCCTTCTTGAATTTTAAGAACTTACGAAAGTTCTTAGCAAGGTATGTCACTTCCTTTTCAACCTCATCCTTATCCGAGGAGTCTTGAGCTTCCACTCTCTCATTGATTGTCTTTAGAGCAAGAGATTTGCTCTTCCAACCATTATTCCCTTGAAACCCCAAAAATCAAAATCAAAATAATTTGTAGACTAGTGAGCTTCAGCCTTCAGCTTTACGCCCTCCACCACCGCATTATATTCCTCATCCCTCTGGCCAGTCTTCCACCTTTGTCCCGAGGCAGATCAGCTTTTTATTGATTTGGATCTTAACTTGCGAATTTGGGTCTTGACTTGTAGATCAGCCTTGTATTGATTCGGTTGCTGTCACGGCAAGGCTAGTGGCTGTCCTACGCGAAACCAGTGAAGTTAAAATGGGTTCTAGGTGGCGCTTTGGTTGAAGATTAACCGAATGAGGGTGGTGATTTAAGAATTGTTGTGGTCGGGTTCTGGGTTTCAAAGTGAGTTTGGTGATGGGTTGTGGGATTTGATGATTTTCTGGTTTTGAACTTTCTGGGCTTGTGGCTTTGGGATTTGATGATTTTGCTAGGGTTTGAGAAAATGAGAGCTTTGAGATTTATGGTTTTGTTTTTTAGTTGAATTTTTTGGGTTTTTTGTGTTTTTTTTCTCAAGAAAGGATAATTCTAGTGCCACAACTTGTTTCACAATTTGCGCTACAACTTGCCCATGTGGCAAGTTGTGGTTGGTGGAGGAGGGTTTCCACATGAACCCACCATCATCCCTCCACCAACCACAACTCGCCACATGAGCAAGTTGTGCCATAAGTTGTGGCACTAACATTGCTCCTCAAGAAAATTTCTGAGTTCGCTAGTTTGTTTGAGGGGCAGAACATGAAGTTCATGTTCTTGGAAAATGAAACGGAAAAAAATGAAAAGTAAAAAAATAATAATAATAATTAGATTAATGTTTATTTTTAATTTTTGTTTAAATTTTCTAACCTGACTTTTTTTATTAATTTAAATACTAACATGGCATTTAAAAACTGCAAAATTATTTTTTTAATATTATATTAATGGACATGTGAGCATCTAAAATTCTGTTAGTGGATTGACGACAGAGATCAATTTAGGGACCAAAATGAAAATCGCTCCAAAATATAGGGACCAAAAGTGTTTATTCGTCATTTGTTATTTGACATTTATAACTCTATTTCTTGAAGAAGTTATCATTCATTAATGTGATGGTAGAGATAGCTCATAGGTTTGAAGAGAACCGATGAGTTTCTGAATTTTAATCTCATCAAGATCTTTGCTCTCTTCGATGGCGGTAACCTTAGCACGGAAACTCTCCGGCAATGATCGTAGAATCTTCCTCACAATCTTGGAGTTCTCCTTCTTTTCTCCCAAGTTGAATTTGCCAATCACCACTTCATTTAGCTTCCTATAGAAAGAGTCGAACGACATATCTTCGCTCATCTTTAGTTCCTTGAAGTGAGTGGTGAGCATGTGTAATTTGGTGTCCTCCACCTTTTTGGTACTTTCATATATGGCCTCCAAGACTTGCCACGCTTCCTTGGCAATTGTAACATGTGAGATCCAGTGAAATTCATCAGGTGAGACACCATAAAAAATAGCATTTAAAGCCTTTCTGCTAGCATTGGCCACTGCACGGGCTACCTTATCCCAAGTAGATTTGGTAGCCTCTAGCCTAGTCTATCCAATATCAACAGCATCCCATACACTATCATCAATAGAACGTAAAAATGCACGCATACACACTTTCCAAAAGGCGTAATTGCTCCCATCAAAGAAGGGAGGTGCATTGAAGGATTGAGACCTATCCATTGTAGGGTTAAGGATCACACTTAGGATGTAGAAATCTGACAAAGTGTACCCGCTTTGATACCAATTGAAAGTTCAATTAGTGTGTAAAATACTAATGAATGTTTAGACCTCCAATTTCAAAAACAACCAATGCAAGCTTATACCCAAAAAATAGATGTGCGGAATAATAGGTACAAGCAAAAACCCAAACAAATAAACAACTCTACACTATAATTAATCACAACACAGCAGCAATTAAAAGGAAAAAGTAAAGGTTAGAGAGATGCAAACACAAAGATAACACCGGCACGTGTTATCGAAGAGGAAACCGAAGAACTCGACAAAAAACCTCTCCGCCACCCTCCAAGTGGTAAAATGATCCACTAAAGAATAAAATTGGGATACACGAATAGCAGTAGACCTTCCAAGCCTAATCTACCCAATGCACCTAAACCCTCCATGCTTCTTGCTCTAACAAGGTTAAGCCTAACCGTGTTTTCTTTAGCTTCTCGGATCCCGCAATAAGCCCATTGCATCAACCAAGTGAATTGATCATCTCCGAATTGCTTCCCAAGCACCAAGAAAACCTCCTTACTGATATGGGTATGGTGAGATAAGGATTTGGCAAATGTGCCTCTTAAGGATATGTCAATGGAGAGGGTGAGAGTAGAGGAATTTGGAGAATCAAATGTCTAAGATTATGGATAAGTCACTCTTGGTTTTCTCTAGGGTTTCTCTCTCAAAATTCTCTCTGGAAGTGCTCTACATTTCGTAGGTATAAGGGTATTCATAGTAGAGTACATGAGGAATATGAAAAGTCATTTTTCTACAAAACAGGGCATTTTGGCAACTCAGTCTCGCGAGTGGGATGAGTCACGAGTTAATTGCCAGGCCAGACTATCAATTTTTTTCCTGTAGTGCTCCAACTGTTGTGACCCTTCAGCTTCCTGCATGCTTCACACGTGTGACATTCTGGCGAGTTTCCAGTCGCGAGTCACTCGTGAGATCCAGTCGCGAGAAACCTCCAAATGCACACATTCTTGAATTTCTTCACACTCTCTCACACACAACCCTTACATAATTCCCACCTAAATACAGGGTATCTAATTGCTAAATTACAAGAAAATTTGGCACGGAATAAAGCCAACACATGATTGAATAAATTCAACCTTACATAATCTAATCCAAAAGAATCACATCTAGGGGAGATTGTTAGATTCTAAAGATTTAGGTGTAAATGTTTAGAATCATATTTTACTGTGTCGGCAAACAGAGAACAAAATATGTCTAGTCTAGGTGTTTAGGCATAGCTTAAAAGTGGTTGTTTCAAGATTCAAGTCCAGCTGACTACAGAAAAAGGAAGTGTGGTTCTGCCTTGCTCGACCGATCAAAAATCGCAGGTCCAGTTTTTTCTGCAGAATTTTTAAATAGGCCTAAGCCCGCAAAAACATTTAGGGTTTCATCTAAACTTCTCCACATATAAAAGGGAAACCCTAGCCACCTTTTGAAGACTTTTTGGAAGACTTGTGTGTTACTCTTTGTAAGATCTGAGAGGTTTTGTACCTTCTAATTACACAAGAATCTACTTGAGCAAGAACTACAATCAAGCGTTGGTAGAACATAGTTGCTGCATCAAGATCATTACTGATGGTGATCTGAAACCTTTGAGTGGGATCTCAAAGTCATAAGCAAGGCGGCTTGTGTTGGTGTAAATCCAAGAAGCGAAGAAGTCAGTGGATTAAGAGCTTGCATGTGGTCGTGTCAGTAAGTTTCTACATGAGGTGGAAATAGATTTAGGGTTAAATCTGATTGTAAAAACTTCAATTCTCTTATAGTAGATTTACTTTACCTTGAGAATAGTTAGGTCAAATCCTCCCTAAGTTTTTACTTTGAAACAATTCGTTTCATCGGTTTTCCTGGGTCGTTATATTGTGGTGTTATTTACTTTTCCGCTGTTGTGCATGATATGATTTATTATTATTTAAACTAGATCTGAATAATAAACTTAATAATCAACTTAGCTAATTAATTAGGTTAAACAATTTGCTTTAAGGGGTCTAAACGAATAGACAGTACTCAGGGAAAACAAAAGAACATATTCAGTGACTATTACGAAGCAACAAAGGAAGAAGATACAAAAAACACTTTAAAGTTTCTTTTTTCTATTTATTTGAAATATTGATTAAATAGTTCTTTAAATTTGTGTTTCATACATTTTATGGATAGTTGAGGATAATAAAGATTTACTTATTCATTTTATTTTAAACTTAAATTTGTGTTTCATTAAATTTATACACAATAGCTTTCCCGTGCATCGCATGGGTTAGCGACTAGTATATATATAAAATCGAAGCCTTTGACTTTTTTTAGAGTCCCACATTTTTTATATCAACATTATTTAAATAAAAAAACAAAAATTCTGATTTTATATTTCTAAAACTCTCCTTCTTTCTAAATTTTATGAGTTTGAATACTAGAAGCCGTAAATTATAATTTTTCACTACGTTAAAACATTGTTTGGGAGCTCTCTTGGTATAAAAGGAAACTAACCACTTAAAAAAAAAAAAAAAAAAAAAAGATTGCTACACAGAGATAGAAATAGAGAGGTGATGAGACCTAGAGAAAGAAATAGAGAAAGAGGCAAAGTTAGAGACATCTCAGGCTAGTACCACCGTCGGACTTTGACCACCAAAATTTTTGCTTCCCTCAACCGGCGATGCACTGTTACAAAGTGAGTTTTCTTTTTTTGCTTTCTTTGTTTTTTGATTTTTTATAAATTTTTATAAGTAAAAACCTAATTCTTGTGATAACTATGATTTATGTTTACTGCAATTTGGGTCGCACGCTAGACTTACACCGCCAGAACTACAAGCGCACAGAAAGAAATTGTTAGGCCATACATCCGCCACCCAGATCGTCGAAACCGACTTCGGTATTTTTTCTTTCCATTTTTTAGATTTGGGTATGAAATGTTACTTTAATTGAGTTTTTTTTTTTTTTTTTTTTTTTTTTTTTTTTTTTTGAATGGGTTTAGATTTGATTCGCTTTTGTTTTGGGTTTCTAGGTTTTCTATCAAAATGTTTGTTTCCTCAATTTTAGATATTTGCTTTTGTTTTGTTTTTTGTTTAAAGATTACTGAAATCACTAAATCATTGAGATTAAATAAGTGTAAGATTGAAATAATTGGGTATTTCCATTTCTAACATTTATTTTCCTTTTTCAATCTTATTTTAGGCATTTTCTACTGGAATAGCATGCACCAAATAAAGTTAAGGCACACAGAGACAGGTTGTATATCAGTAACCGGTAAAATTATTGTTTTATTTTTTGTTCTTTTCGTTTTCAAATCTGAGGATTGAATATTGATGAACACAAGGAAATCAGTAAGGCTGAATGTCTCGAACGTTGATGATCTGTGTTACTTGGAATATCCTGAAAAGATAAAAACAAAGTCAGAGGAGACCAGTGGAGGCCAGCCAAAGGTCCTCCGATGATAAAGTCAGTCGCTCCCCTAATTTCAAGTAAAAAGGAAGTATATATATATTTTTTTGTGGAAGTCTCTGAATGAATTACCCTCTTGTTGGCGAGTGCTTATATAGCATGTGGGGAACGGTTATTTGTTTGGTAACCGTTCCTATTGTTGAGGAGTTCGAAAGATTCGGAGGTAACTTCCATAACCGCCATGGAAGTTACATTATTTGGATCTGCATTCCGCGACGGTTTGTTGGACTTGACTTGTACTGGTTCGATTTCCTCATGCCTGGTGGTAATTTGAGTCATCTAAGGCTCAAAGCGTTTGGGGTGCAATAACCTCGTCCGTCCTTTAAGGATGGACGGACGAGGTTGTCAAAGGACGAGGTTATCCTGGACAAGGTTGTCATGACAACCATGCTCCTGCGCCCTTTCTTTGGATGACTATTATGGACGAGATAAGACTAGGTTTTCTACATCATCAAATATGATTTAGGTTTGAATTTCTTGGTTGGATTGGTTTAGATTTAGTTATAGTTAGATTTGGTTTTGAGTTAGGCTTCCATCAGAATTATGCACATTTTAGGTCCAAGAATTAACTTCATTTTTGTTCGCAAAAAAAAAAAAAAAAAAAAGGAACAGTCATGAAGGTTGGTACTAAAGACATAATAGGAAAAAAAAAGACATTTAAATGTTACATACTGATGCTTCTGTAATTACTCATTTCAAGATCTAAACGGTTTTTAAAATTGGATTGTTGTGCCTAGAATTTCAGTTTCACTATTTCTAGATTTCCATTTTTTTTTTTGGCCACCTTTGAAACAAAATCTTTCCAGATCAGGATTAATACCACTAGGTTTATTGTTAGTCACTTTAAACTCAATGCTTTATAAAAGTTCACACTTTTGAAACTTTTGATTAGATAACTAAAGGAACATGAATGCTGCTTAAAGAAAACACGCACATTGTTTACATTAAACTTTAGGTAGATGGTGTAGCTTTCCATGTGAGAAATTCATAGATAAGTATGTAGATTAAAATAAATGATTGTTTAAGTTGTTAATGCTATTCCTTGAATCCTCTGTATAATTTATATCTGCCTTTGTAATTAATATTTAGAATATAACAGCCCTACAACTCTTTGGTAACAAAGGCATTCTTTCCGTTTGGCTGAAAGTGAAGCCCTTTTGACATTTATAGCATTGTGTTGTGTTTATATGTTTAATATTCAATTGTAGAAGGTTTAAAATAACATTTTGCAGCTGAAGATGCTATTACTTTACCACCAGTTATTGACGGTATTACAAAACTTTAGTAGACTTTGCCCTTCAATTATATCAGAATCATCTATGTTATTAGTCAATTTTCTGTTTCTACTTTGTTTCTTGAGGAAAATAAAAACAGAAATTTCTTTTATTAATTTGATTAACGTATATATCTTCATCAATATTCTAAATGTGATTCACTTATCAAAGACAAATTTTTTTTAAGGCTTTTTAAAACAAAATAAATTCATGCCATGTCATCATTTCCTTCTGAATTCTAATTTCAGTGTAGGTGTGAGGAAGAATGAAGGGTATTATTCATTTGATGGAGAATTTCTATTTCGACTCATTAGAGAAATTTGTCATTTGTAAATTTCATAAATTAGTTTAGTTACTGTAATGTTTTTTTCATCTCTGCTAATTTCCTCATTTTCTGTTATACATTTTCATTCTTCTTTTGGAATTTTTAATTAAGTTTTTTAGTTTGGCGAGTATTTTGTAGGTATGAGAGCTGCCTATGGGAATGTGAAGAATGCCATTGATGGGTGTGATGAGGCTTGAGTTGGAGGTATTCAATCTGACTCAGGAGCATACTAGAGCAAGATGAGAAGTCAAGATGGTGCTGAACAACCTTGAGAAAACATGTAAGAATCTACAACTTATTAATATTATGTGTAAGATCTTTTGACAGGTTTAAAAATCTGCACCTATTACAAAGAATAAAATTTTTATCTGGTATAAAATCAATATTTTTCACGAACACTATTTTCCAGTTAGATACCTACTTGACTCTTTTTTTGTTCTTGATTTAGTTTTGTTTGATTGGATGAGGTTTGATCCTTTAGTAATTTCAGGTTTTGTTTGTTCATTTCTTCGGTGCATTTTAATCAATGGTTATTTCTGTGTGCAAAAGAATCCTCTTCTGTATCAATTGTATTTATGACATTATATAGCAATTTGTTATTTTTTTGGAACTTGTTTTGTGGTGCTTGAAATTTGGAGTTTGTTAACTGAAGGTTATTTACCAATATAATGTCAGTGGTGCTTTTTCTCTGCATGTTGTTTGATCTTTGCATTATGTGGGAGGCATGTCTTTATATAAAAGAAGCTAGATTACTTATGAAACCAATACTTTCTCAGTGTCCTAATTTTTCACAGAGTCTGTCAATGTCATATGAAAATTTTAAGCACTACAACATTGCTATTTTTTTCCCTGATGACCAAAAGTGAAGTGCAAATCTAGTGTGTGAAAAAAAGGAAAAATTAGAACAACTAACCTGGGATTCTGCTTTCAGTGATTTAAAGTGGGTGTGTGGTGTGATCCTCAATAGCCAAGTACTCTTTCTAAGCCTTTATTATTTCGGCTATTGAATTATTAACATTCTATTGTAGATTTAGACAAATGGCTATCTACTTAAGTTGGTATCAAAGCTTAGGCATATGCTGCCAGTGTTGCCACTGTTAGGTTCTAAGGAATTAAGAACTAATGTATTAGAACTTTAATATATAATGTTGGCAAACCATGATCAAAACATTTAGTCTAAAATTTGGCTGCTCAAAGTGTATTTATTTGTAAAGTTGGAATCGAGTGTACTGCAGGATTTATTATGTAAATCTGTAAGGCTCGATCAATCGAAAATTAAACTCAATCGATCAAAGCTCATGCTGATTGTTTTCCTACAGAATTTTCCAACTCAAGCCCAAGCCCATATGACGTGTAGGGTTTTATGTTTTGACTTAAGTATAAAAGAAAAAACCTTAGCCACGTTTTATTGTTGTTGTTTATGCTGTGTGTATGAATCTCTTGTAAGATCTAGAGGTGTTTGCCTTCATACATACTTAGGGTTTCCAATCTCAAGATTAATGTCGAGAGCTTGGTGATCGCTTCAGTTGCTACATAAAGAGCTTAAAGAAAACACAAGTGGGAGTACTTGTGATTGATGTGAATCCAAGAAAGAAATAGTCCATGGACTCGGAGCTGTCACGTGGTCGTTGTAGTAAGTTTTCTACTTGAAGTAGCAATAGGATGTTAGTAGTTTAAGTCTCTATTGTAAAACTTCAATTCTTTCATAGTGGATTTGTTTTACCTTGAGGATAGCTAGGTTAAATCCTCTCCAGGTTTTTTACCGGTTTGGTTTTCTTGGGTTATCATATCGTTGTGTTATTTATTTTCCGCACTGTTTCAATGATATGATTTACTTGTGTTAACCTAGATTTGAATAATTTACCTAAGTTAATCACTTGGCTAAATAACTAGGTTAATCTGTTTGTATTTAAGGGGTCTAAAAACGTACAAGTGGTATCAGAACGGGTTAGCTCTAGTGTTTAGATCCTTTGATCTAAGAGTTGATCATTGACCCCTATTGTCATGAATTCTTGGAAGTTCTTATTGCTAATATTCCAACTTGTCTACTTGTGGTTTGTGTCTCTTGTTGCTTTTGTTAAATTTTTCCTTGAGCTTCTTGGTATAATTACATGTGATGTTAATTATTTGTGTTATACTGCTTTAACCGACTTAAAGGCACGTGATTCTTGTCTTTGGTATTTGGATAGTGGTTGTTCTAGGCATATGATAGGAAATAAAGCTTTGTTCAAGACACTCTTTGAAGGAAAGATTGGTACAGTCACGTTTGGAGATGGAAGCAAATCTATGATCAGAGGCATTGGAACTATGGACATTCCAGGGTTGCCAGTTTTTGAAGATGTCTGGTATGTTGATGGGTTGAAAGCTAACTTACTCAGCATCAGTCAGATTTGTGACAATGGACTGAATGTTGTTCTCTTCACCAAGTATGAATGTGAGATACGTGATGGAGGAGGTGACTGTATGTGTATTGGTGTGAGGACAGCTGACAATTGTTATGGTATAACACCGAGTATAAGCAACAAGTGTTTTAGTGCAAAGATTAATCAAGTAGACTTATGGCATCAACAGTTGGGACATGCAAGTCACAAGCAATTAGAGAAGATTTCCAAGTGTGATGCAGTTATTGGTTTGCCCAAGTTTGAGAAGATAGAAAAGTGCATTTGTGGACTATGTCAAATAGGTAAATAAGTGAAGTCCAAGCATCCGTCTGTAAATGAAGTTCAAACTTCAAGACTTCTAGAGTTGTTGCACATTGATCTCATAGGTCCTGCCAAAGTTCAGAGTTTAGGTGGAAAGAAGTATATTCTAGTTGTTGTGGATGATTTTACTAGATACACTTGGGTTGTGCTTTTGAGAGATAAAGCTGAGGCTCCAGAAAAGATGATACATTTGTGCAAGAAATTGCAAGTTGAAAAAGGTACTGTGATAGCCAGAATTAGAAGTGATCATGGGAGAGAATTTGAAAACACAAAACTGGCTATCTTCTGTAATGATCAAAGCACACATCAAGAGTTCTCCTCACCCAAGACTCCACAACAGAATAGAATAGGGTTGTTCAAGAGATGGCTCATGTCATGCTACATAACACAAAGATGACCAAGTCCTTTTAGGGAGAAGCAGTTAACACTACTTGTCATACACTCAATCGAGTATATTTTAGACCAGATTCCAAGCAAACTCCTTATGAACTCTGGAGAGGAAAGAAGCCTATTGTCAAATATTTCAGGATATTTGGTAGTGACTGTTATATTCTGCATGATAGGGAGAACCTAGAAAAGTTTGATGCAAAGAGCGACAAGGGATACTTTCTGGGCTACTCGTCTACAAGTAGAGCATATAGAGTGTACAATCTGAGAACCAAAACAGTCATGGAGTCTTCCAATGTTGTGATCAATGATGAATTATGTTCAGAACCTCATTTAGAAAACACTCCTCTAGCTCAAGAAAAGACTATGAAGGTTGATGATTCATTTCCTGATGATTATGTTAGGAAGCATAGTGATGAAGAGCTGCTGTTGTTGAATGATACGGTTTCAGTACCATCAAGTTCAGAACCATCCACACCGGTTCATAAAACTCAACAAGAACAACGTGAGCTTAGTCCTTCATCAGAACAAAAAGGTACCTCCACATCTCTAGTCAAAGGTCCATCTTCTAAAGTAAAGTTAAATCACCCTACCACAAACATATTGTGTAGTTTGAATGATAATATGAGATTGAGATCCAAAGCCTCGAGTATAATTATTCACTCATGCTATCTATCCCAATTTGAACCAAAAAAGGTGGATGAAGCACTTAAAGATGCTGATTGGGTTAATTCTATGCATAAAGAACTTTATCAATTTGTTCGGAATGATGTGTGGGAATTAGTTCCTAGACCAAAGGGAGTAAATGTGATTAGAACTAAGTGAATTTTTAAGAACAAGTCAGATGAACATGGTACTGTTATCAAAAACAAATCAAGACTTGTTGCTCAAGGATACACACAAGTAGAAGGGATTGATTTTGATAAGACTTTTGCACCGGTAGTAAGACTGGAATCCATTAGGATACTTTTGTCCATAGCAAGTCACTTGAATTTCAAGCTATATCAAATGGATGTCAAGAGTGCATTCTTAAATGGGATGTTGCAAGAAGAGGTATATGTTGAACAACCAAAGGGTTTTGTTGATCCTTACAGATCGGATGATGTTTACAAGTTGAAGAAAGCCCTCTACGGTTTGAAACAAGCTCTCAGGGCTTGGTATGATAGGTTGACTACCTATCTCATTGAACATGGATTCAAAAGAGGATTCGCAGATATTACTCTCTTTATACGAAAGGATAAGAATTATTTTGTAATAGCTCAAATTTATGTTGATGATATTGTTTTTGGTGCTACTAATGATTCTCTTGCTCAATCTTTTGCAAATGAAATGAAGAAGATGTTTAAAATGAGTATTGTTGGTGAACTAACTTTTTTCTTGGGATTGCAGGTGAAGCAAACGGATTCTGGAATTTATATCAACCAAGCAAAATATGCCAGAAATCTTGTCAAGAGATTTGGACTTGAAATGGCTGCACATGCTAGAACACCAATGGCTGCTAATGCAAAGTTGACCAATGATCCTTCAGGTGAGTCTGTAGATGTTACATTATATAGAAGCATGATTGGTTGTCTCTTGTATTTAACTGCAAGTCGTCCTGATATTGCCTTCAGTGTTGGTGTATGTTCTAGATTTCAATCTAATCCTAAAGTTTCACATTTGAATGCTGTTAAAAGAATTATTAAATATGTTAGTGGAACTTGTGATTATGGACTGTTTTATAGCAAAGAGTCAAATTTGTCTCTTGTTGGATTCTCTGATTCTGATTGGGCCGGCAATGCCGATGATAGAAAAAGCACCACTGGTGGGTGTTTTTATGTAGGAGCCAATCTTGTTGCTTGGATGAGTAAAAAGCAAAATTTTGTATCTCTGTCTACTATAGAAACAGAATATATTGTTGCTGGAAGTTGTTGTTCACAACTTCTTTGGATGAAAAGCTTTTGAGTGATTGTGGGATATCACAGAATACCATGGTTGTCTATTGTGATAATTCTAATGCTATCAATATCTCTAAGAACCCTGTTCAACACTCTTAAGACTAAGCACATAGAGATTAGATATCACTTTATTAAGGACTGGTTGAAAGGAAGATTGTGGTTCTTGAATATATACCTACTGAACGTTAGAATGCTGATATCTTCACCAAACCTCTTGATAGAAGTAAGTTTGAGACACTTCGTCAAGTAATTGGTGTGATTCTGTGTTCCTAATCATCTTTGGCTCTCATGGTCCTTGTGCTTCATTTCTCTATTCTTTGTGATCATTCTTCTTTGTTGTTTTGTTTTCTTCTTTCTAGGATTTGCATTGCATAACATTCATGCATTTCATGCTAAGTTGTTTTTGTTATTATTTTCAAAAAACAAAAAAAAACAAAAAAAAACAAAAAAAAACAAAAAACAAAAAACAAAAAAAAAAGAGAGGAAAAGAACAGACAAATGTGTTTTGCATTATTTTTCTTAGATTTGAAATCAAGGTTGGCCATATTATCTTTACATAACATGTTTACGTACCTTGTTTAGCTTGGATGAGCTTATTGTATTGCACTTTACTAGTTTGAGCTTTGTAATGCATGTTGTGTGGGAGATGTTTATAGTTTTTGATCACTTGTTCTTGATCTTAAAGTCACATGCCTTTGATTGTTGGACTTAAACTTATTGAGAAAGACATAAATAACCATCTCACCACTGTTTACTAGCCAATCATGAACACCTTAGTGCATATCATAAGATTTTGTGCTCGAGAAAGTGTAGCACATGCACAAAAAGAACATAAGGTGTAGCCTCGGATTAATGCGAAAATTGGTGTATACATTATTGGGCTATAATCAATTCAATCAAATAAAATTGGTGTGTACATTATCTTGGCTATTTTAATAAGTTTCAAATCAAATAAAATTGGTGTGTACATTATGAGGCAAATCAGGAAACTTACATGATTGCAAGTTTTTATTCTAGGAGATGTGAGAGTTATATGATGTAACTCTTTAAGTGATAGTCTCTTTCAAACTTATGTGATGATTTTTGTAGAAATTGTGATCAATCACTATTTACTTATCACCTCACATGTATCTCAAGTTTTTGCTAGTTGCACACACTACACAAGTTACTTTTTGCTAAATTTGGTATATTATATTGTATGTGATATTGTTGTGGCCATCCAAGATTAACAGTTCCTTGATTTTAATGCAAAATGTGTTTAAAGTTTGAGATTTGGGGACAAATTGACTGAAAATTTTGCTTTCGGAAGATCTAGGTTAAATTCAAGGGTTTTTGAAAAACCTTTCATCTCACACTCATGCATTTTATTCATAAAATATTGTGCTTTGAGGAGTTTCTGTTGGTAAAATAGATATGCAGCGGAAAATTAACGGATCTACTTCATTTGCAATTGATAACATGTACTATGTAAGTTTCAGAATTTAAGAATAAGAGAGTATACATTGAAGCGGTGAAATTCAAAACTAAAGATCAGAAGCACTTGAGAACACTTTTAATCTTCACTCCAATTCCACTTAATGCCCAAGAAGTGTGGTCTCTCAATCAGTTATATGTGTATGTTCTAGAGAGAATGAAAGAGTGTCTAACACTCACATACATACCATTTCATGTTTTATTAAAAATTCTATATGTTTCTCTTCATATAACTGATTATCTAATTGGGTTAGCCTTTTAGGCATTTTCAATTAGGCTTTAGTATGTGGCTTGGAGTGGAACCAAAATGGAACAAATAAGACACTAGCTACAATGGGCCTTGGGCTTTTTCTGTCAACTCTTGACAAGTCCAAAGTTACCATTAATTATATTTAATACCACTATATAAATATAATTGTACTCTAGGCCTTATTAATAAATTACATCCCAAGACTTTATTGTACACGCAACCCCTTCATAAAATATTCGTAGTAATACAAAGTCATGAATAAAGATTGCCACTTTGTAAATCACTACATCTTAATCCTTGAGTACCCGGTTTAATCATTTTAAGTTATTCATCATATATTTATGAAATCTAATTCCATAAATATATACTTTAGTAATTTCTTACTAAAGTGGTTAGGCCTAATACTCTGAATAACTGAACCCATTAAACTTATCTCAATGGAATATTTTATATCTCCATTAAGAGACTATGAATTACATCTTGAGAATATATGTTCCATCAACACTAAATGTGGCTACTTAACATACTGAGGTTTTGACCGTTACTTTAGATCTCATTCCTGATATATCAAAGCAACCTACACTTCATGATCAGGTCCATTATTCTCTCAAGATTAAGAATTCATGTAAATAGAAGTCGTGAGATTTATTATTCATTTGACAGTCGTTAGGAGTATAATAAATCTCATAGTAGTCCAGTTCAATATGTCTTAACTCTTAAAACACATCAACACATCAACACATCAACTACAAGTCTCCACTTCCATGATTAAGAAAAATCATCTTAGTTGATATGTTATAGTTTTCGCAGATGAAATGCCCAATTTCATCACCGACTACGAACTAAAATTCTTAGTTTACAAAGAACTTATGACTTATATTTTCTGTGACTAAATCACATAAATCACATACTATGCATCTCATGGACTATATGATAATGTCCGAATATTCATATTACCATTATTTAAAATAATAATAAAATAACTTTATTAATCACAACATTAAGTCATACATAATGTCATACATAGCATCATACAATAGGATTTAAGGGCACTAATCCTAATAATATCCCACTTGTCCTAAAGACTACTGTGCATTAATCTTACTCCCATTCCCTCCAAATGTGACTCAAAAGTCCTTTGAGGCAAGGTTTTGGTAAAGGGATCTGCTAGATTATTTGCACTTTCAATCTTTGCAACTATTACATCTCCACGAGCAATGATGTCTCGAATGATGTGATATTTTCTCTCAATGTGCTTTCCTTTCTTATGATTCCTTGGATCTTTAGATTGTGCAACCACTCTACTATTGTTGCAAAACAATGTGATGGGAACCTGCTCCATTCTCACTACACCAAGGTCAGAAAGGAATTTCTTGAGCCAAACAGCTACCTTTGCTACTTCACAAGCAGCAACATACTCAGCTTCCATGGTGGAGTCCGCAATACAAGATTGCTTAACACTCCTCTAACTTATGGCACCACCTCCTAAAGTGAATACACATCCTGAAGTGGACTTTCTGAAATCTGGATCCGATTGAAAGTCTGAATCTGTATAGCCAATGGGAATCAAATCCTCACACCGGTAAACAAGCATATAATCTCTTGTTCTCTGTAGATACGTGAGAATATGCTTTACAGCTTGCCAATGTTTTGGTCCTGGATTTGATTGATATCGGCTGACCATGCCAACTGAATAGCAGGTAGCTGGTCTAGTACAAAGCATGACATACATAAGACTTCCACTACAGAAATATAAGGAACTTGTCTCATTATACTTTCTTCCTCTTGAGTCTTAGGCATTTGGTCATCAGACAGAGGAACTCCATGTCTGAAAGGAAGTAATCCTTTCTTGGAGTTTTGCATACTAAACCTTTCTAGAACCTTATCTATATATCCAGCTTGTGATAAGCCTAACATCTTATTCTTGCGATCTCGCCAAAACTTGATCCCTAGAATAAAGTTAGCCTCACCCAAGTCTTTCATATCAAATTGGCTTGACAACCAAATCTTTATTGATGACATTACCTCTACATCATTTCCAATGAGCAGAATGTCATCAACATAAAGCACTAGGAACATTACTACTTTGTCTTGATGTCTTTTGTACACATATGGTTCATCAAGATTTTGTTCAAAACCAAATGATTTGATTGCTTGATCAAATCTGATGTTCCATGACCTAGATGCTTGCTTAAGTCCATAAATGGACCTTTTCAACTTGCATTAAAATGCTCTGTTTTTCAAAATTTTGATTTTTTCCAGATTTTTGATGGATTGAACCTATTACTCGACCGATCGAAATTGCGATTAAAACTTTGGTTTGAATCTGCCTGGCTCGATCGCTACTCGATTGATGCTGGATCGATCGAATGTGATTTTCGATCGATCGAACCTATTTTTCGACCGATCGAAAATCGTTCAAAGAGTTTTAAAAAAAAACTTAAGCTTTTCACGTGTTCTTCACTATTTCAAAAGCTTTTTGGCTCTCTCTCTTCGACCGATCCACCTCAACCAATTTTTTGTCATTTTCTTCCTATTGTTTCTCAAAGGATTTTGTCTTCAAGCACCGGTAAGACCATTCTACCCTTTCTTTTTTGGTTTAATCTCATTTTTCATGCATTTAAGGGAAAATTTCGAACCTATAAAAATTTGGGGTTTTTGGTGTTTTCGAATATTTCTTTCAAAATTGATCAATGGGTTTTGGTTGTTGGATGATATTAACATGTTCTTTATGGTTTAATTTGATCAATTTGATGAATTGGGAAAAATTGAATTTTCTAGGGCTTGAAACTACCCGATTTGGGGATTTTGTTCAATTAAGCAAAAATTGATGAAACTGGCTTGTGTTATTAATTGATTTTATCATAATATACTATTTATCTAACTTGTGTAATGATAATTTGGTCAATTTGTTGGTTTTTTTAAAGTGGGTTTTCAAAATTTGGGGTTTTTGTTGTAAACTCTATGTTCAAGCCAATTCTGTGATTTCTTAAAGTGTAATTGAACTATTCTCACTGCATTAGAGTATGCATTATGTGTTAATACTGTTCATGCATCATATAGATTGTTATTTTCTATATTGTTTTTGCTCTAACTGTGTCTGATGCAGTCTGCCCTTGGGTTTTTTTTTTTTTTTTGTCTCTTCTGTCTTTCCTTTCCAACCTTAGCATCATGGTTAGGAAGACTAAAGCCCATAGGACATCCACTTCATCCACTTCTTCTTCTACTCCATCTTTTGATAGTGAGAAGTTTCTTAGTGAGAAAAACCAAGAGACTTATGAGAAGCTGAACCTTCTTAGATCTGTATGGGCTGAGAGAAAGGTTGTTTTAGATGAGCTTGACCCCAAAATTAGGAGGAATTTTGAGCATAAGGGATAGTTACCTTTGATGGACATAGACCATCCTCCTCCGGCTACCTTGATCAGAGAGTTCTACTCGAACCTTTCTGTCCACTCCAATGATTCCAACACTTAGTTTGTGAGAAGTTGGATACGGGGTGAAGAGTATACCATTACTCCTACAGTAGTGGCCTCTTCTCTTGGGGTGCCTAAGGTACAACATCCTGTCTATCTGTATGATGAGTCACCTCCACTCGATTACATTATGTCATATCTTACTGGGTCTTCTATTCAGTGGGGTTCTGATCCTCAGATCACCTCTCACGAGTTGACCGAGATTCATTATCTCTTTTTTCGGATTTCTTGCCATTCTATCTGGCCCATCTCTCATTTGCACACTATTTCTATCAAGAGATGTGCATTTTTGTATGCCCATGTCACAGATGCTCCTATGAGTTTCCTCATCTTTTCATTTGATCTTTGGTTGAGGTTCATCGGAGTAGTTCTTCTGCTCATGCTCTTTTCTTCCTGGTTTTTATTCATAAGATTTTATTGCATTTAGGTTTAGATGAGTTCCCTGCTTTTGAGCCCGTACATATTATAGCTCCCATAGGTGCCACCTTCCTTAGGCAGAGAGCTGCTCAGATGCGAGCTAGTTCTAAATGCCCTAGAGATAAGTCTTCTTTTGGGTGTTGCACCTCCTCCTCCTCCTTCTTCAGGTGATCTGGCCGCTGATGAGTTTATTGATCCGACTACTGCTGTTGCTCCTCCACCTTCTACTTCAGATGATTCTAGCATTCGTCGTACGTTGGACACTGTCATGACCGTTCAGGTGGCTCATAGTCAGCTTTTGGTAGACGTGCTTACAAAGCTTCAGGCTTTGCGTGCAGATTTGGCAAGCTTTAGACAGTCACATCCACCACCTCCTTTTGATGATGAGTCTTGATTGCCCTTTGACAATTCGTCACAAAAAGGGGGAGTACATATGGATGGAGATAGGGGGAGATTTTTGTTGTTTTGGAGCTTTAGATTGTATCTAGGTGTTTCACATTATACTTATCTTTTTTGGCTCATAATGTATTTATTTTTATGTATATGATAGGGAGAGACATCTTGTTTTTATTTCTGTTTCTTGTTTCACATTGTGCTACATTGATTATTAACTTATATTTATGAGGTTATTCATGATATATGTCTTTTATTTTATGTTATGTAAAATCAAGAATTTATTTTGTTTTACTTGTATTTCCCACACATGTGTTTATGTGTTTGTTAAGTGTTACATGAATATACAGGTTGATTCAATCGTGATGCTGTCTACACTTGCAACTGATAGATAGTAGTTAGGTTGAATTGTTTGTGTTGGGCAATTATATTGTAATGGGCTGTTTTTGTAACTTTGAGCATTTTGTTTTATTATGTGTTTTGTCACGGATTGCCAAAGGGGGAGTTTGTTAGGTTCTAAGGAATTAGGAACTAATGTATTAGAACTTTAATGTGTAATGTTGGCAAACCATGATCAAAACATTTAGTCTAGAATTAGGCCACTCAAAGTGTATTTATTTGTAGGAATCAAGTGTACTACAGGATTTATTATGTAAATTTGTAAGGCTCGATCGATCGAAAATTAGACTCGATCGATCGAAACTCGTGTAGATTGTTTTTCTGCAGAATTTTCCAACTCAAGCCCAAGCCCATATGACGTGTAAGGTTTTATGTTTTGCCTTAAGTATAAAAAGAAAAACCCTAGACATGTTTTATTGTTGTTGCTTATGCTGTGTGTATGAATCTCTTGTGAGATCTAGAGGTGTTTGCCTTCATACATACTTAGGGTTTCCAATCTCAAAATTGATGTCGAGAGTTTGGTGATCGCTTTAGTTGCTGCATAAAGAGTTTAAAGAAAACACAAGTGGGAGTACTTGTGATTGCCGTGAATCTAAGAAAGAAGTAGTCCGTAGACTCGGAGCTGTCATGTGGTCGTGGTAGTAAGTTTTCTACTCGAGATAGCAATAGGATGTTTGTGGTCTAAGTCGCTATTGTAAAATTTCAATTCTTTCATAGTGGATCTGTTTTACCTTGAGGATAGCTAGGTTAAATCCTCCCCAGGTTTTTTTACCGGTTTGGTTTTCCTGGGTTATCATATCGTTGTGTTATTTATTTTCTGCACTGTTTCAATGATATGATTTACTTGTGTTATCCTAGATCTGGATAATTTACCTAAGTTAATCACTAGGCTAAATAACTAGGTTAATCTGTTTGTGTTTAAGGGGTCTAAAAACATACAACCACATAGGAAAAAAGGCCACTTAAAATCCTGCCACGTATCCAGGGAAAAAAGGTTCAAAACCGATCGTTACACCAGTTTGGAAGTTCTTTAAACGTTTAACATACAAATAGTTAAAATTTTATCTATTTACAAAAGCCTAATCCTAAAATTAACCGTTTAACATACAAACATAAGGATAGAGAGTTCGATCGAGGATAAAGAGAAAAGGATAGAAACACAGACCAACCACCCTCTGTCTATACAATCAGACCATCGCAACCACAGGCACACAAACATACAGATTACAGTCCATACGACACACATAGACAGAGATAGAGAAAGAGAAATCTAAGGGCCATCAACACTGTCACTTGATCACCCACCATCAGGCCATATATCCGCCACTAGCACCGATAAAGTTTTTTTCCCTTCCATTTTTTTTAATTAGGTATGAAATTTAAATTAGTTTTGGGTATTTTGGTTGAATTAGATTTGATTTTTGCATTTGGTAATTTGGTTTTGTGTTGGGTTTTTGGGTTTCTGAATATTATTTACAACACCGTCTTATATTTTTATTGATTATAGAAATCACTAAAAAAGATTCACCCTAAAGAGTTCAAAATAGAAATCTTATGCTATCTTTTGGATCAAATAAGCTTTCTTTTAAAATTTATTTTAGGTTTTTTTTTTTGGTTATGTTATGCATATTTAATTATTGGTTTTTGTTTCTGTAGTGGACTCTGCGTTGAGGCTTTTGTACAAAGTGTTGCACTCTCTTAATTATATGGAATGTGTTGCGGTTTTCTTAATTAATTTGGATTGTGTTGCAGTTTTCTTAAAATTGTATATTTCTCACAAAAGCCACTGTTTTCAATGATATCCAGTTTCCATAAAGAAGAAGGAGATAGAAGTGGTGAAAGTAGAGTTAGTGTTGCCAACCTACCTTTGTTTCAAGCAAATCCAAAGGCAGGCTCTAGAAACATTTGAAGCAAATCTTTCAGGCCGAGAATTAGAAGAATTACCCTCCTTAAGAACCACTTGTAAGTTCATGGAATGAAAGAAAATATGGGGAATCTTTTCTTTCATTGGCTTTCCTTCATTTTTGGAAAAGCATATATATTAATTACTAGTAGGAATGATGAGAATGCACTATGCTAAACTTTGTATTACTCATGGTAGAAAGTCATATTTGCTAAACAAACTGACCATGGCTTTATATATTATATTAAATAACTCAGGATATATATTTAAATGATTTTATTAGATTGTGGAAGTTGTCTACAGATTCAAGGACTCAAATTCTCTATTTTTTACCAATGTAAATTAGGAAAAACAAAATTGATGGAAACAGTCCTCTTCTTTTACTTCAAGTTAGTAGTTAGGACTTCTAACTCTTGCTACAATGTTGTTTTGATTTTTTTTTAATATGTTTTTAGTCTGTAATGAACAATTGAAGTTTTATCATCATGGGTTTTATTTGTGTGTTGAAGCTAAGAACTAGAAATTAAAATGTTGATTATTATTATTTTTTAAATTCTTGACCCACATGTCACATTTTATTGTCATTTTGGAAGTGGTATTGTGTTTTGTGGTGTAGAGTTTGAGGAGATCCTTATTTATATTTGTGTTTGGCCTCTTTGTAGTCTAACGAATTTGAAGTAATTAAACTTGAATTGTATATATAAGATCTACTCAGGGAAAGGGTATTTCTAAATTTAAGCTAAGCATATGGATATGGTATCTAATATAGAAAATATTTGCATATTAATCCTTTTTTATAATTTAAAAAAATCATTTATTAAGGCTTAGCAGTCATAATTGGATGAAAATTGAAGAAGATTTTCATTATTTTAAGTCATGTTAGTCATGAGAGGATGAAAAATGAAAGACCATGTTACGTAATGCAAAAAAACCATGTGGACCTAAAAGCTCTTACTATTTTCTGTGTTAGCATATGGGATGCCGATAATGGTTTTGGATGCCACAATATTGATTGTAAATTTGTGACTATCAAGACATTATTTTACACAAATCTCTGAGTTTTTCCTGTTGGGTGATTTCACAAATGTTAGAGTTGATTTATCATGTTCATTTCATGTGCATTATATTGTGACCGCTTTCATATATTGTTTTAAGTCATCGTACAATCCAGGATTTGGTAGCACTTAGCACAATTAGGCAATATAAGGAGTTCTTGTATATTTCATTTTTAAATCATCAGTTGTGAGATGTTTAGTTTATGAGAATGTTGTGGGCTAAAATTTTCTAATACTTTCTGTAATACCCAAAACAAAAAAGGGGAGGAATAGGGTTAAAAGTGGTGATAAATTGGGTTTAATCTACTAAAATATTAAGAGATATTTCTTTTATTTTAACTTTTATATTCTCCTTCATACCCTTACACAAATTATGATACATACCTCAAAGGCTCTAACTAATATTATCATATAAGTTTTAGTTCGGTGTGATTCATTGTGGTTCCTAGGAATAGCAGATTTGGTGTTTGAAATTGTCATGTAAGTTTTAGATTGGTGTGTTTCAAGCTTTTATGTAAGTTTTAGTAAATATTTTTTAAAATAAAATGACCTTCGCAGATTGTTAGTGAGATTAGTAAAGGGCAGATTATTGAAAGCCAAAACCGTAGAGAACTCCACTGCAGTGTACTACGCAAGCCATAGTCTAGGTATAAGTTTTATAAATGTTGTTTTTTTTTCCCTTTTTTTTTTTCTATTTCCAATTGTCCTCTTTCTGATTCTCTTTAGACTGTTAATCTGTAAGCCAATCCCTTCCTTCAATCTTTGTAGTTTTATGACTGTCAAAGCCAAAAAACTCAAGAAAGAAAGATTCAAAAACCATCAAATTGCTTTAAAGAAGAAAGAAAAGAGTACCAGATTAGCCAAGTGATGTTGGCCTTTTGGAGAACCATTTTTGTATATCTCAACTTTGTGTGATATATAGAATCCCACAAAAAAACCTTGGAAAGGCTTTTCTATTTGGTATATTAACATTATTTGGGGACTACCGGATTTGTTGGATACTAATAATGATTGATTGAAGTGCTAGCTCTTGGGATGCATAAAGCCTTGGAATTTGCCAAGCATTTGTCAATATGAGACCTAGAGGTAGAGTATGAAGATAGCTCCATCATTCAAGCACTTAATATGCTTAAACTATTGGTTATGCTTTCAGGTGCATTGCTTTCTTTTGAGGCAATACAGCATACTCAAATCTATGTATGATACTCCGAAATGTATTTCAAATTCAATACTTACTGATGCACAAGTTTTATAGATTCTCAATAAATACCATTATCGTTTTGTTAAAAAAAATGTTTTGCAAAAGACTAATGTTTAAAAATTTTAGGGGATATTGGATACTATATGCTTAAATATACTAAATTATGTAGGTTTCAATGAATGTAGTGGAAGTATGAGAACTAAGTTTATGTTGGATGCAAAGATCATTAATATGTAAAATGATCTCGCGCATTGCACAGGTTAAACACTAGTTATATATAATAGTAGAAACCTTTTCCTACAATTAAGGAGGTGCTGTTGTTGATACCGTATTTTGTCCGCCCTCGATTTGCGTGCTGGACCTCGAAAAATTCGAAAATATTATTTTCTCTCCATAGGGCCATTAGAACATACAAAATGATGCAGCATAACCCATTTGAGCATCGAAGCACCCGAAATGCCTTTTTCAGCTAAAATGACTAAAATGCCCTTAGTCAACCCTAGGTTTGACAGAGGGTCAAACAAGGTTAAAACAACATTTTTCATAGTTTTACATCAAACCCAAGCTTCTCGGAGATTTTTGGCCACTTTGACCAAGTTTGACCCGAAGTTGATCCTAGGTGGGCCCAAAAACCCTAATTTTGATTCGGCCTTCATAACGGGTTGCAACCAATGCCATTGCGAAGATTATCAAATTTTCATTCCAATGACTATTCATGGGTCAAAATCGGAGTTAGGACGGCCGAGATATCACGAAAACCAGGATAACACACTGATCAATGCACCACTAACTTCCGAGAACCATAACTTTTGATCCGATCGTTGGATTTTCATGATCCATACCTTTTCAGAAATAGGAAGTCAAGACCTTTCCAGACATGTCAAAATCAACCCGATCAGAGGAGGTTTGAAGCTCAGGCACCCTTCAGACCATTTTTCTACTCGTTTTTCTCTCTTCCAAACACCAAAAAACACACAAAAAAATATCAAAAAAAAAAAAAAAAAAACACATCAAAACTTCTTGATTCTTCTCTCTTCACCAAAAACACATAGTATTGTTCTTATACCCAATCTTCTTTTCCTTGGTTCTACACTTGGGATTTGGGGTTTAGCGGTGTGGATGAAACTTTTTTAGCTACCATCCACACTCATAACCTTATAAATCTTTTCCTAACATTCATTTTGCTCTTTTGCCTTAATAACATGATTTATTGCTTTCTCTAACATGTTTCTTTCCTTATTTGTGTTTTTAGCTTAAATCTCTTTGCTTTTATGCCTTTTGTCATGTTTCATGCTTAGATCTACATCCTTACATGCTTATATATTTAGATCTACATGCTTTGGGCTTTATGCCATGTTTTCCTATGTTTTGTGCCTCTTTTTGTTCTGGGTCAACATTAGGGTTACATGCTCACATGCTTGTATGATGTTGTTGGCTATGCCTTGCTTGGATCTATGTGTTTTATGTGTTTAGTTCCATGCTATATGGTTAGATCCTTGTCTTCACTTGCTTATATACTTGGATCCATGTTCTTCCATGATTATGTGTTGAGCTTTTACACGTTTATATGCATGTTTCTATGCCTAGATGTCTAGATCTATGTTTCTACATGCTTGTGTGCTTGGATCTATGTTCTCTACACGCTTTATGTTATCTTCCATGTGCTTGTGCACTCCATGCCATGTTTGTGCGCCTAGATCTAGGCTACGTTTGTCATGCATGTGCTATTGTAGCCCTTTTGTCACTTTGTCTTTCTTTCTTATGTTTTGGCCTATTGGTTTGGACCCGATCTAGACCCTATGGTCTTTGTCACTGTCTGCACACCTTGGCCCACATCAAAGGGTTTGGATCACCCTATTTGCATGTCTATGCTTGCTTGCCTTTACACTTTATGCTTGTGTTAGCCTCTCTTGTTCTAGGCTTTGCCACGCTTGACACCCTTAGTGGGTTTGTGGTTGTGTGGTTACATCCGACGCCCTTAAGGCCTTGTTTGGATGTAACCATTTGGGATGCATCGCCATGATACCAGTTGCTTCGTGCAAATTTTTCCCCTTTTCTACTCCATGTGATGATATGCTTACCATGCTTGTTTGTGCCACCCGTTGGCTTTCTATGCATCTTTACACGCTTGCTCACATGTTCATGCATGAGTCTTGTTTGCTAGTGTGTCGTCCATGCTTCAACACAATGAAGCTATGGATATCTGATCCAAACCTACATTTGTCCCTCGCGGACACCACCTTTTGTTTGCTTACTTTCTTGCTTCTTTGCTCGCCATGCCTATCATACTTATCTGCTTTATGCCTTTTCATATGCTTTTTTCATCTTTTCCTTCCATTGCTTGTCTGTTGGTTTCTTGTCTTTGCCTTTGCATATACACCCATGGAGCGAGGACGCATGGAGCTAGGGCACGGTCTCCCAAGCGTAAGCGAAAAGGTGAGGGTGCGAGCATGTGGATATAAGCCAAGTGGCTATGTTCAGTAGATTTAGGGGTCTAGCCTCTCCCATTTGATTATGTACTCTTTTAAAACCCTTTCCTTCCTCCTCCCTTTCTCTTTTAGATGGGTTGTATTAGGTATATCATGCTATGTACCATTCGTCCTCATCTTTAGAGTATGGCGACCCCTATTTACTTTCCTGCACCTATATTTTAGGCCATGCTCTAGGGATGTAGGCATTTACTTTCCTACTCTGTGTGTTAGCATTGTGCATGATGTATGTATATATATATATACCTGCTCGCCCTATCCAGTGTGATTGTCACAGTCCATGTCACCTAAGGCAAAGCGATGCCTAATTTCCAACGTGAAAGTTAGGTGACACATCGCCGGATTTTCGTCGTGGAAATCTGGTACTTTGCCCGAATGCCTTAGGAAAGCATAGATTGGGACCACACCCATTCAAAAGCAAGCCCCCCTTGCATGCAAAGCCCCAAAAGTCAATGCCAAAATCATGTTTTTTTATTTTTTATTTATTTTTTTATTTTTTTATTGCCAATCTCCGAAAATTAAGGTTTTATCAAAACAAAGGACTGTCCTTGGACAGGCGTTGTGGGGTGCCTAACACCTTCCCCACACATAACCAAACTTCCGGACCTAAGAATCAGGATTGTTTTTGCCATCCACATTAGATTAGGAAAAATGCCCTTTTTCTTAACCTAGGATTGGTAATAAAATCAGCTAGAAACAGTTGACCAATTACACCTTCGAAAAACCCAATAATTGGTGGCGACTCCACTTACCTTTGGTAATCCCTTAAAATTTGGCCTAGATTCCCGCCATAACACCAAAGGTAGACCTACCTTCTTCCACCGAAAGAGAGAGCACCCGAAGCCCCACGCAAACCATGCCACACACGACACACGCGCACACTTGCAGTGTCATTCGCTCGGGAGGGGCCTCCAACGGGACCCCGCGTGCATAGGAGCGATGCCATGGTGGGTGGTCGAACAAAGGCCCACGACGACAACGGCAGTTTTTCTGCTACCACTTTTTCGAGGCCGAGCATTGACAGATTGGTGACTCCATTAGGGATACATAAGAGTTTAGCCTTTAGAGCTTTTGATAAAGCCATAATCTTTGGACATTGGCTTTCAAAAACACAGAAAAAGCAAAGTTGATAAAACCATAATCTTTGTGATCTTCTTTCAAAGCAAAGTTGGTAATATCATTTTAAATTTGGTACTTTTCTGTAGAGTTTTTTGATCTGTTAGATAGAGAGGTTTTTGTGTGCTTTTGTTGTTGGAATTCTAGATTTTAAGTTTCGGACTTGAAATTCAATCTCAAAGTAAGCAAAAATAGAAATACATGTTTGATATGATTCTCTTGATTATATACCTACAACTATTTTTGTTGTCTCTTTGGGTTTTTGTTATAATATACAAATATAAGTTTATATATAGATAATTTTAGTTTTTTTTTTTCTAATGAACCCCATGCGTTGCAGGACAGTATAACTTATCGTCAACAAGTGGAACAAGAGTTTATATTGATTTGAACAAGAGTTTATCATCAACAAGTGCTTTGCTTTGGATTCACATTTTTAATGTATTTGCAGTCTCTACAATACTGCTCAAAGTATATGTCCCAAGTCACTGCAAGGTAAATAAGCTATGACCTTAAATTATTGTGCATGCTGTGAATGAATAACCTGCATGAATTGCAGCTATTACAGACAAGGAAGAGTGTACATTAAGGAAGGTTCTGGAGTCATTTAAGGCCTAAAGTAAAAAAGTCTAAGTGGCACAAAATGAGGGAAAGTGTTATTTGATATGAAGGTTGTTTTGGTAGTGCGTGGATAATGAGTCTTTTTAATAAGGTCCTATCAAAAAGAAGTTCAACTTGCAACTTGCAAATTAGAATGTAGTAATTCCTAAAAGGAACATGCAATAGTCAAGTTTTTTGGGTTGTTATATATTAGCCTTTTAAAATAAGTTGTGTATGTTTTATTATTATGTGGTATCATTACTTTTGAAATCTATTTGTTACTTTTTTTACATGATTCACATTTTTAATGTATTTATAGTCTCTACAATACTATGTCTAATATCTTTATGTAATATAACAGGCTGGTAGAAAATAACCAACCAATAGTACAAATGCCAAAGCAATTCAAACCACAAGTGACAATTCAAGAAGAGATGAACATCAACAGAAGAACCATAAGTAAAATAACTAAAATTATGTGGGACTCTGATAGTGAGGTAAGAAAAAAATACCTTCAACAATAACATTGTTTCCTTAACATTGCTTTATATACTATAGACCTGCTTTTACAAAATTTAACTATAAAATTATGAATTGATTGATATTAAATTCAATTTCTAGGAAACTATCGTTACCTATCAAGGAAAGATTATAAACATTGAGATAGATAATTCTGGTTAGTACTTTATCTCTTGCGAAGTATGTTGTAAAAAGGTAGAGCAAGAGATAAATTTTTATGGTGTGACAATTGCAACAAAAAGGCATGCTTCCCAATCCCAAGGTACACAAAATGAAAATGTTTACTTTTTATATTAAAATACACAATAACTAATATGATATTAACATTATATATGTCATTTCTTTTATCAGGTATAGAATTCAATTAAAGGTTGAAGATAGCTCAGGAATGGCCATATTCATTTTATTTGATTCAGAAGCAGAAAAATTACTCAACATATCAGCGAAAGACCTTTTGAAAAAATGTTTAGAGGTGAGAATATGGAAGATAAAATTAGTATTTAATATTTACTAAACTTTAATTTGAGTGTACAATTTGAAAAATGTTACTTTTGTTAGGTGCCCGAAGAAGTCATCCTTTTGGTGCAAATAGAAAATCTGAAAGGAAAATAATTTGTTTTCCAAATACAATTAAATGACTATAATCTCAAGTATGGATGGGAATTCTACACCATCAAGAAACTTTTTGAATCTTTTGAAAAACTGACAAAGCAATTCAACTTGAAAAAATGACAGAAGTACGTATTCTTTAATATAGCAAAATTACAAATATGATATTTAAGATGTATATGTTGTAATACATTCATCAACCTGTTCTATTGCCAGGCTTACATCAGTGATACTTCAAATGAATGTAGCATCAACTTATCAACTGAAGAAGATGGTGATTGTACAAAATTTCAAAAAGTTGATGTTCAAAGCAATGTACAACTCACCCCATCATCTGTACTCAAGGAAAACAAAAGGACATATTCAGGGACTACTACGAAGCAACAAAGGAAGAATATACAAAAAACACTTTAAAGTTGTCTTTCAATCTCTAAGATTTTGTATGCACAGTTTGGTTTTAATGGATTTGTGATTTTGGTACTAAAGACATATTGGTACAAAGGAAATTTTTTTGCTTTTATGCACAATTTGGTTTTAAATTGAAAAAGAGAGGAATTAAACTCTTATATTAGTTATCTGAGGATACAGCTTTACTTCAAATTTTTTTTTTTTTTTTTAATAAAGTTCTGGTCTTTCTTGCATGCTAGGAATTTCAATATTTGAACATATATTGAAGACTGATGATATCCCTGGCCTCTATAGAGGTTTTGGCACTTTTGTTGTTGGATCATTGCCTGGTAGAGTCCTGGCTTTGACGTCACTTGAAATATCAAAAGATATGATTGTGAGAGACCTCGAAAAGAAGTGCCCCTCAAAAAAGAGATTCGGGTACCTTTTAGGGCACCTCTCTTTTTGGATAAGTGGTGTGGAGTTGCCACTTATTTTTTTATACAAAAAATAAGAAAAACTAAATATATACAAATACATGACTGAATTTTTCTCTTTATTGATTGAATAAAAGAAATTACATATCTTGGAAAACTTGAAAATTACATAGTTTTGGGTCCTAGTTACAATCTACCAAAAATAGATGGCTTTTGTCCTAGTTACATTCTACCCAAAAAAATTAAAGACAAGGCAAGATCTACTTAACCATTGACCTAAGTCCGGAGGCTAGTTTACGGAATGGGAAGGTGTTAGGCACCCATTCCACCCAAACAAAGTCTGGTTTTCTAGACTCTTGTGACCAATGTACCTTTTTACGCATGTTATGAATGATATGTTGAACATGTGAATTAAAAACTAAGTCACATAAAATTATTTATGAATGAAGTCTCTCCTTTGTTTTTTAAAAAATTTCATATCTGTTTTGATGATTAAAAAAAATTGATTTTGATTTGTCAAAATACCAGATTTGTTTTGTAGTATGTAGAAAATGGTTTTTTGATTTATAAAAGATCAAATCTATTTTGATAATAATAAAAAAAAAGTTTTTGACATCAGAAAAATCAGATTTGTTTTTCTTCTGGTTTTAATAGAATGAAAAAGATTTTTTAAGAAGAGAGTTTCACTCATAACTTAAATTCATGCAATAAACACAAAAACAATCTTGTTTTATCTTTTTCTATATTTCAAAAGTCTGCATGTATTAAAAAAATTCAGATCTGTATCTATGGAAGATACAAATCAGTTTTGATTAAAGAAAATTCAGATCTACATCTAAGGAAGATGCATATCTGTTTTGGTTTGAAGAAAAATTCAGATCTACATCTAAAGAAGATGCAAATCCATTTTATTTGAAGAAAAATACAGATCTGCATCTAAGGAAGATGCAGATATATTTTATTTTGAAGAAAAATTCAGATCTGCATCTAAGGAAGATGCAGATTCGTTTTATTTCAAGAAAAATTCGAATCTACATCTAAGGAAGATGCAGATGTATTTTATTTCGAAGAAAAATTCAGATCTGCATCTAAAGAAGATGTAGATCTATTTTATTTGAAGAAAAAGAGTTTACTACATGCAGATCTTTAAACCAAGAAACAAATTATATTAACAATAAAAGAATCAAAAACATATTTTCATAAACTAAATTTACAAGGTAACATACAAATATCTAAAACAATTAAACATGAATCATTATGATAACGAAAAGAATTAAAACAAAAGGGTTAGAAAACAACCTCTTGCATGAGCACACTTTGTTCTTGAGAAGATGTTTTAGAGTTCAAAGAAATTTGCTCAATTCTCTTTGAAACCTAAAAACCCTAATTTAGGCAGCAACACTCAGAGAGAGGATCAGAAAATATGGGCAATTTGAGAGCCTAAAACGTATGCCTCTTAGAGCGTAGAAAAAAAGGTGCTAAATTATGAGGTTCAGTCTCTATTTATATTGGTCAGAGGACTCTAAAAAATAGGCACGGATGATTAGGGTGTGAATTCGGACGCATCCTTTTGCGAATAGATCGAAAAGGGTATGCATTATCGTCACCCGAAGGCTGTAGGGCCAAAGCCCAACAAAGGAAAATTCGGCCCTTTTAGAGTGTTGTTCGACACTCCAAAAGTGACGAATTGGCTTTTTGGCATCGAACACTTTTCATGTCCGGGTGCCGTTAGGACTCCTCTTCTAGGGTTTTTTTACTGGTCCTTGTATCTAGACGTGTTTTCATCCTCCTTCTATGATTTTTCATTTCCTTTTTTGGATAATTCCAGCTATTTAAGAACAATTATCTTGTAGATAAATACCCTAAAATAAATCTTGATAAAGTTTAGATTATCCACAATTTTATTGTTATCCAATCACCCCTTTTATTCTTATGCATGCATCCTTATTTTAAACACTAATTATCAACCAATCACAAAATTATTTAATTAATTTTAATGGTTTAACCAATCAGAATTAATTTAAACTAATCATGTGTGGTCGACCTTACCTAGACGCAATGCATGTTGACCGCGCAAACTTGATCATGCAATATCTTTCGATCCAATGGTCCGATTAGGAAACCAGAAACACCATTGCAACCGTTAGAATCTCAAGATCATTTTTATGGTATGCAATGAATGAATTAATGCATGTAATGCAAAGACAAGTTGATGCATGTAATGCAAGAACAAATTAATGCATGTAATGCAATCATGATTTTTAAGGTACATGGATGGTCATTCAAGTCATTCTCCTTGATTAAATAACGGGTGCAAAATTGAGTGTTTACAGAATGCCCCTCATTGACAGAGGTTGAAAAGAAAATGTCAATGTAAAACAAAGAAATTGATTTAAGCGACCATGATTTAATTGAGGTTGAATTTTCAAAGATTACCTAGCTCTTGAACCTAAAACTTTGGAACATAGAACTAGTGCCTTATCTTTTGACAAAAAAAATGAAAATACCGGACTTAGCTGGTAGTTGATGATTCTGGAAATAATTCTTGACAAGTGGGGTGACCAAGAAACTGTCAATTCTGATCTTTGAAAATGGAGTTGTCTGGGATGGCGATAAAAGGTATAAAATGTCCTCTTCTACTTTGATTTGGAGTTGCTGGAATGGCGATCAAAGGTCTTCTTCTACTTTGATCAGGAGTTGTTAGATTGACGATCAAAGGTCTTCTTCTACTTTGATCTGGAGTTGTTGGAATGGTGATCAAAGGTCTTCTTCTACTTTGATCTGGATTTGTTGGAATGACGATCAAATGTCTTCTTCTACTTTGATCTGGAGTTGTTGAACTGACGATCAAAGGTCTTCTTCTACTTTGATCTGGAATTGTTGGAATGATGATCAAAGGTTTTCTTCTACTTTGATTTGGATTTGTTGGAATAACGATCAAAGGTCTTCTTCTACTCTGATCTGGGATAGTCAGAATGTCGATCAAAGGTCTTCTTCTACTTTGGTCTGGAATTGCTAGAATGACAATCATAGGTCTTCTTCTACTTTGATCTGGAATTGCTGAAATGACGATCAAAGGTCTTTTTCTACTTCGATCTGGAGTTGTAATGTCGATCAAAGGTCTTCTTCTACTTTTATCTCAATTTGGAATTGTTGACTGCAAAAAGTCAAAATTTAGAATTAGACTTTAACTGATAGGTGCTTCGTGGTCCCACTGTTTCTGAGATGTGTGATTTTCATTTGCTCCTTCTTGATTTGAACTTTATCAAGAAAAGTTTAATTGAAAAAAGGCTTTTCTTTTGAGAAACATTTGATTTTTGAAACTTGGAAGTTTTGAAATTTTTATTTCAAATTTTGAGACTTTGGAAACTGGAAACGTTTTCTTGAAATCTGGAATTTAAAATATGAAATTTTGAGCTTTAAAATTTTGAAAATTAAGGCTTGGAATTTTGATCATGAAATCTGAGGTTTGAACTTTTTTTTTTTTGAAAACTAAAGATTTAAGTTTAAAATTTGGGCATTGAGAATGTGAGATTGAAAATTTGGGAATGAAAATTTGGATTTTGAAAGATACTTGACAACTTTGAAAAAGATTTTTTTTTTTGGGTTGACTGAGTTAACTCAGTTTGACTGAGTTGACTCAGCTTTGGCTGAGTTTAAGTGTGTGGGGGCTAAAATTCCCCCTGCCCCCCCCCCCCACTTCCTTGTCTCTCTCTTTACTTTTTTGCTTTATCTTCCATCAACTTCTCTTCCTCCATTGGCACTATTCACATTCTTCTTCCCCTTGATCTTTCTACTTCATCTCACCATTTCTTCTCACAAAAAATACTTTTCTAAGCTTCTCCACCTTCCCTCATCCATCTCCATCAATATTTTTTTAGATTTTTGTGTTTTGAGCATTTTCATCACACACCCATTTTTGGTGAAACCCATTTTCTAAAACCCATTTTCTTTGTATCAAAATGGCTTCTTCCTCCAAGGGATCTTCTTTTCTTGCTTTTCATGGTAAGAAATATGATCCAACATTTGATTGGCACGATGATGATGGACTTCTTCAAGACCTTAGGACCCATGCCCCATATTGTCATGTAGACACCAAGGTGAGTTTTTCTTTGGCTTCTTTGCTTGGAAAAATGTTGTTGCATGTTTCATTGAAAGTTTCATGATGAGATATTGTCATTTGGTTATTTTGAAATTTTGGGGGCATTATGTGATTGATCATTAAGAGATTGCTCGGGCCCGTGATGGCTATATTGTTGCAGGTGTAGAAGGAAATTATTCTGAATTTGCCTAGGATCATCTGCAAGGTTGCTTGATTAGCAGAATGGTATTTTCCTTCCCTTCTAAAGTCAAATTCCTTGATCTTGTAAATTCCTTTTCATATTTCTGCTTGGTAACAACACTTGCATGTTGGATTTTCAACCTCTATCTTCTAAAGGAGAGGAAGGGGGAGAGGAAGAGGAAGAGATTCCCTCTCCTCACCATGCTGGTTGCTCTTCTAGTTCTTTCACAGAGACTATCCTCATTTCTCGGCATGGCAATATGATGTTATGAATCCTGATGGAACGTATAGTTCCATGCCTTTGACTAGGCCAAAGCATGTACCAAATGTTCATTGGCCCTATCCGGTATGTTCTTGAATGTTCAGTTCTTCGTCCTTATTTTCTTCTTAACTGGATGAATGGCCCTTAATCTGAGAGTTGCTTTAGGTTGATGTGGATCTTGTGGAAGAAAGCATGCAGATGATTGGAGGCTTGCAGTCATTGGCTCGCACTCAATCCTCCCAATATGTGCTCAATGATTCGTACTGGGTATGCCATGTTGCTTTCTGAGCATCTCTTGCTTGAACTGTGCTTGATGGTGAAATTAACACTTGATTCTGCTGACTTTTCAGGCACATAGAATGGAAACTGCTGACATTACCAGGAAAGCTTTAGAGGAAAGGATCAGGAGGCTCGAACTTGAAAATCATTAGTATGATCCTCACTTTTTCACAAGTCAGGAAGGAAATACTGAAGGTGGCTCCTCTAGAGGTGGTTTAAGAAGATCCCCACACAAGCAGACTTAGAGTCCCAATGATGTATGACTTGTGTTTTTATTTTTCCTGCAAAACAAAAGGAAGTGCTCCTTAGACAATCTTATATTATTTCCCATGTTTAGTTCTTTGTCCTTGGCATCACCTCGGATCAAGTAGAAACTTTAACTAAGACAAGTTTAGAATTCACCTGATGAGATCTTGTAGTACTAATTTAAACTTATCTTGCTTGGCTTTGTTGGAATCTGCACTTACTTGAATGAGGCGAAGCCGAATGCCCCTAGTTTAAAATGAATGCATGATTTTTGGAAATCTTGACAATGATGATTTTTCTAGAAAAATGATGATGGTTTTTTTTAATTCTTTAAAAAATGAAGGAGGCATGGGCGAATACCCCTAGTTTGGAACATAAATCCATGAGTCTTGAAAAAAACAAACTTGATTTGATCAATTTTTGAAATCAATGATGTAAGTGATGATTTTTGAAAACAAGTGAGTTGGACATGTCAAAATGCCTCATTTTAACCTAAAAAAATCTTTTTGAGTGTCAAACAGTCTTAAAAAATTACACGAGAACGTAAAACTGCATGGAATTGCATGAGTGTAGGACCGAAGGGCTACGTGCGACTTGGAAAAGCGCGTTTCACGTTTTTGCATATTTTGAAAGATTTTTACTTCATTTGTGATCATGAAATACTCTCCTAGTCAGCTACAAACTCTCTTAAACCTATTTCGAACCTGATTAGGACTTGATGCAACTTATTTAAACGAATTCTCTTGCGACAAATCTCTGCATAAAGATTAGTAAAACACAATAATCACAGCAAAAATCATCCATGGCCAGCAATCATAACTTTTCTCATTCAACAATTCGTGATATCAATAGATGGGTTTGTAGCTTTGATTTCAGTACCAAAACCAATTTTACGGCCTGCAAACTAGAGAGAATCAAGGCTCTGAGGAATGTGAAGATCAAGTGGGACTTCCTTTGGGCTGCTGTGAAATTCTGGGATCCCGAAGATCATGTGTTTCGATTTAACACCACTGAACTCTGTCCGACAATTAAAGAATTTTCTGCTATCTTGGGCTATGATCCAAGAAAAAAAACTGTAGCGGTTTCTTGTGATCCCAGGCAGAAGGAGTCTTTGTCTGATGCTCTCGGTCTTCCTACTTCCATTACTGATAGTATGATTGAGGGTCATATGGTGAATCTTCATGCCATTATCTATCGGTTGATAGAAAAACGCACCTATGGAGTGACCGACAATATGCAGAAAAACTTTGGTTTGGTTTTGTGCATGGCGGGAGAACTTTTGCTTTGCTCTGGAAGACGCGGTTTTGTGGATGCTCGAGCTATAAGTGTTGTGAATCAAATTAAGGATGGTGATATTCCTATTTCTTTGGTCTTGGCAGAAACTCTTCTAGGACTAGATGCTGTATTTCATGGTGGAGAATCTCAAAACTTCTCAGGGAGTCCTTTGACTTTGCAGGTATGGCTGATGGAGCGACTAGACATGATTGCCAAGCCTACAACCAGTAATTATGGGCCTAGCAGTTTTCTTAGCAGGGCTGTAATCAAGACTGAATGCCAAACTGAGAGTGACTGGGTGAAATTCTTAGACAAAAAATCCAATACCTTAATTCAATGGGATTGTTATTGGCGGAAGTGGCCACATCCTCTACTGAGGTCTCGAGGATCGGACCATATCTTCCTTGTTGGGTTGCAGAGGGCAACTTTTTACAAGGGAGATAGACTCTTGAGGCAATTCAAATATGAGCAAGGAATGTCTGGTGGCAAAAGAAGAAAACCTTTCTCTCCTGTGGACATAAATCCTACTTCTGTACAGAACATGCTATTGGGTTTAAAGATGGTTGACCGAGTGGACCAATCTTTTGTCAAGGTTCACTTTCATAAGATGACTACAGAATACTCTAACTAGTTGGTGAAAAAGATTGTTGACAAGGAAGCTGAGATGGTTTCTATGAGAAAACAATTCTTCAAAGACAACTGGGAAAAACCTAATGAAGACAACTATGAATTCAAAAGAAGGGACAGTGATGACAAAGTACCTATTACAGAAGAAATCAATGATCAACAGAAAAAGAGAAGATTGAAGACAAAGTGACCTTATTTTTTTGGCTTTGAACATGTTTATTTAAAAAGTTGATGCAAAAAATCTTATGTTTAGGAATTATTTAGGACTTGCAGGTTAGAAATTTTGTTTAGTGTAGGCTTTTGGGATTTGGAATTTTTTATGGTTTGGTTTAGAGTTTGGGCTTTTGGATTTTGTGTAATGTCATGATTTAATGGAATGGTTGAATTTTTGGTAATTTTGGTTAATGGGCCAATGGTGGGTTATGGGAAATTGTGACCAAACCAATGCATGGTTGCATACGTACCCCCTTGATAGAAGGATCAGTTCATCACGTAGTTCATTGATGATGATGGTTTTTTTATTTATTTGCCTTAACTTTTGCCTAGGTCACCCTTTTGGGTTTTCAACCTAGCAGACTCTCTCACTTTCTTTTTTCTTTTCTTTACTCTCCTTTTGCATAGATTGCCCTTTTAGATTTTCAACCTATCTTCTTCTTTTTTGTTCTAATATTTGCCTAGACCGCCCTTTCAGGTTTTTAGCCTAGCGAGCTTTTTTTTTTTTTTTTTTTTAGTTAAACCTAGGAAGGGAAATAACATAATTTACAACCACCTTAGACGTGGTATTTCTTCAATTGATCCATGTTGGTTGGCTCAGTAAAAGGGTTTGCATCCAAGTCCATTAATCTTACTGCTCCCCCAGAGTATATCTGCTTGATAATGTATAGGCCTACCCAGTTTTGCTTGAACTTTCCATTTGTATCTTAAATCGGGGCTCAGATTTCTTTCAACACTAAATCCCCCAACTTCAAATCTCTAGTTCTCACCTTCTTGTCAAAAGCTTTCCTAAGCCTCCTCCGGTAACCTTGAATATGATACAAGGCTTTGATGCATGTAATGCAAGAAAAAATTGATGCATGTAATGCAATCATGATTTTTGAGGTACATGGATGGTCATTCAATTCATTCTCGTTGATTAAATCATATGTGCAAAATTTGAGTGTCTACAATGATGTTAAAATATACTAAAGGTTTAGATATAGCTAGATCATTGTTAATTATTTTATTGTCATGTGAATTACGTGTGATCGTTAATTTTAATCATCATTCAAAATATGGGGTGCAATTTCCATGTTTAGGTGCAATTGGGATGGTAATGGAAAGTTATTTATATTTTGGAGTGCAAAGTGAAAGTACCCTTTGTTTATGATGGATTTCTACAATTAACCCCATTTGTTTGTTTGAATATAAAAATATTTAATGGCCTACTATGTGCCTTTGGATGTGGTAGGTGAACTTATTCTTTCCATTATATACACTCCTTTTGTGTCATTTTTTTAATCTAGAAATATGGGAATGACATTTGGAAGGAGAAAAATGGCTAGGAACGCCTATAGTGTATATTTTGTTATTACTTGATGGCTGTTACAATTCTAATGTCACATCATTTGGAGGTTTATCTTAATGTTCCAGTAATCTATTTTTTACCTTCACAGTCAAAATGTGGACTAATGTGTTCTCCTCTTTAACATTTCTTATCACATTAGGAGCTTGGGCTATAGAGATGATATGGACAAAAAACCATCTCATATATTTAGTTTAATTGTTTGAGTAATTAGTTTTGCACCCAAAAAAAAAAAAAAAAAAAACCATGATGGCTAGAATGAATAATATGAATTAATGTTTCTACTATAGTTGATTCTCATCTTTTGGGACAATAATGATATTTTATGTCCTTTTATTATGGATATAGTTTTTATTTATTTTTAATTTTAAAAATTGATAGCATTCACATGCATCGCACGGGTTAGCGACTAGTTATTATTATTATTATTATTATTATTATTATTATTATTATTATTCTATATATATTTTTTAAATATTTGGATCACACGTGCAAGTTTTTTTATTACTATTATTATTATATTTTTATTACTATTACTATTTGATGATGCAAAGAAAATTAGTAGGCTGAATGCTCTAGGTTTCAATGGGCTAGTGGTTGTTTGAAAGGCCTGAAAGGAAACACAAAAATCAAAGGTGATTGGGGTGAACGGGCCAAGAACCCTCCGATGATTAAGTTAGTTTTTCCTCTAGAACTCAAGAATTCCAACTTTAGGAGTAGTGAAAACTTACTTTCATTTGATGTGTATGAGTCCTTATATAGTGAGCTTTGGAGTGGTTACTTGTTTAATAACTTCCTCAACATGTACGGAAGTTAGAAGGTTCAAACTTAACTTCCACAACTGCTATAGAAGTTAGAAGATTCAATCTTCTCTTCTACAACTGTTATTAGAAGTTAAGAATTTGGTGGGAAGTTATAGCGATGAATAAGGATTTTGCTCATACTTATAAACAATAGAACGTGGTTCGAATCATAAGCTTTTGTACGTAAATCCATACTGAAAATTTTCTAAGTGTTAAGAGGTCATCTAGCTGCTTCCCTAATGGACGACCTTCACACCCACGGGCGATCTTCCCATGGTGGATGGCCTTCCCATGTTAGGTTAATCTTCTTGGTCCTGGACGACCCTATGGACGAACTGGACATTGTCTGACTTTTAGTTCATCATCAGTTGCCCCCTTGTCTAAGGGTCGTCCAGAACACTATAGTATAACTATTGGTTTTTGACACGCGTCAACATTTTTATGGTTAATTGTTGTACCACATGTTGTCCTTCTGGGTGAATTTTATTGTTCCAAATTGTGCCATGTGTCATAATCTCATTGGTTGGCTGGTTGCATCAATTTATTTTTTGAGGAAAATTCCATGTGTCAACTTCTGGTTGGTCCACGTCGCTTCGTTGACCAACCTTTGGGCCCTATAAATACGTACATTCTCTATCTTACCCTTTACTATGCTAATAATTTCCTTTCTGCCATTTCATCCAAGAGCCTCGTCTAGTTCTTACCTTCTAGTCTCGTCAGGTTCTTCCTTCCCTTCATCCTTAGGTTTTCGTCTTTGTTCATTCTTCTAATTATGTTTGCGTCTAGTAGTAGCCTAGAGAGAGAGATAGATGAGTATCAGGACGTGTCCTCTGGGAGTGGTGGCAGTAGTTATGAGAGCAATGAGGGTAGTACAAGTTATAGTAGTGATAATAGTTCCTCAGACGAGCATTATTCGTATGGGGTCCCTGGTTTTCCTTTAAAGGATTTCCAGGAGATGTAACATAGGCTGACTTCTGGGGCTAAGGCTAGCTCGTCTAGAAGGTCACCTAGTCCTCCTCAAGACGAAGAGGAGGAAGAGAATGGAATCTATAGTTGTGCCCCCGAGGTAGCATCTACTCTGGACACGAATAAGTTAAAAACTCTTGTAGGTAGATACTAAATTCCTAGCGAGTTTAGACCTTCGTCTACCTAAAGAGGGGGAATGGTGCTATTCTCCTTCTTCAGGTTTTAGTGTATATACCTCCTATCTTCTAGCAGGTCGTAGATTTCCTTTGAACACCTTTTGTAGAGGTCTCTTCTATAGGTTGGGTATTGGACCAAACTAGCTCAACCTTAATGGATGGAGGACAATAGTTGCCATTCAAGTGTTATGGCGTGAGGCACTTGATGGGAATCGTCCAATCATAGTGGACGAGTTCCTTTATTACTATAAGCCCTCAGAGATTAAACAACCTACTAGTTTTTACCAGTTCTCTTCTAGGGGCCCTCAATTTAGTTTGATTAAGGGCTATAGTTCTTCTGACATGCTTTGGAAAAAAAGAGTTCTTTTTTATTTTTGGAAATTGGGTTGGGGACCCAGTTGATGTAAATAGTGCCCCCTTCCCTCCTTTTATCAGCCCCCTAGGAGAGGTGATCAGGTTGATTGAGGAGCTTAATCTTCTACAGGGAATTAAGCAGAAACTAAAGAATGAAATGGAGGAGCTCAAGGCAGACTCTATTGAGAAGGAAACCCATATCACTCACCTCGAGGTGAAGGTTCAAGAGTTTACTTTATCTATAGAGAAGGCTCAGAAGGAAGCTGTCATAGCCTTCATGAGGTCAAACGAGTTCAAGACTCGTCTAGATCATCATTATGTTGTTGGCTATGATGACTGCCATGTTGATGCCAAGGAGGCCTACCCTGAGATGGATTTTGACCCCTTCATGATCCCTACTACCGTAGAGAGTTCCCTGTTTTCGACGAGTTCCAAGGACGTTAATGTGATGGACGATGCTTCAACTGAACCCGCCTAGGACGCCACTGATGCCAACAAGGACGACCTAAAGTCTGGGGGTGATGCCCCTAGTGGTTTATCCCAATAATTTATTTTCTTTTTTTTAGAAAAAATTTATTTATTTTTAGCATGTTTGGAAATGCCCGCTGTTTTGGGCTTTACCTTTTAAGATTCATGTAAGTACAATTCCTTCGTCCAAGTTTTTTGACGAGCTACAAATATAGTTTCCTTCATTGGCTTTGAATTACTCAAGGGTTTTTAGACGGTGGTTGTCTACCCATCTTTAAATTTTATGAATGAATGTCTACTTTTATTTTCATTCCTTATTTGGTGTTGAACATGTTGTATACTTTATATATGAACGAATTTCCCTTGTTTATATCGTCCATGTTATTTCTATGGTTTTAAGTGTGGTCCATCCACTCATGGAAACATTTTATATCGTCCTAATTGAATGAACGAATTTCCTTTGTTTACATCGTCCATTTTAGGATAAATGTTTCATGCTCAACACTTCTACCATTCTTTGTTTCCCAAGTATAACTCTCGTCTATGAATGGTATTTCTTTTGCTAGCTTTATTCGTCCATAAATTTGACTTATAGCTTGCATTGTCCCTCGTCCATAGGCTGGACGGTTCTTTATTCGTCTTTGGTTAAGACATTCCCAGCATTTACTCGTCCAAAGATCAGATTGTTTGGCTTGTCAAATTCATCCATGGATTTTAAGTATTTTTACGTGCACGTTTTTCCTCGTCCATTGGTTAGACGAATATACCTAGGTTTTACCTCGTCTATTGATTAGACGAATATACCTTGGGTTTATTTTTCCTTTGCTTTATCCTTATTTTAAGGAAAGCTTAAAGACGTTACATCCCTGCGTCTAGAGATTTTACTCGTTTTGGGCCTTTAGCCTTCTTGTGGATTAGTTTGAATGAAAATAATATGAAAATTAGGAATTCACACATCATTATATACATTGGAAATCCAAACAGTATATACACAACATAAACATCGTCCACAAGCATGGCATATGCTTAGAAGCTAGTGCCTTTAGGGAATTAAACATGCTTATGTACAAGCAAACAGAATAAGTTAATGACTTCGTCTATCACAAATTCATCCATAGACAGCGCAAAAGTTGGAAACTAATGCACTTTTAAGGAATTAAAATGTTAAAAACATATAGTGCTAGTACTAAACATAAATAAATATGAGGAAAGCAACACATAACTTCAACTTCGTCCATGATGATACTCGTCCATGATGATGCTCGTCTAGGCTGATTGTTCATTGATAGTATCTTCTTAGATGCTCAACATTCCAGGGGTGCTCTAGCTTTTGTCCATCTAAGGCTTCCAAGTAGTATGATCCCTGCATTTTGTAGTTGATAACCCTGTAAGGTCCTTCCCAATTAGGCCCCAGCTTTCCATGGGCTAGGTTTCTGGTTGCCAAGGAGACCCTTTTTAGGACGAGGTCCCCAATGTTGAAGCGCCTGAGTTTCACCATTGCATCATATTGTTTAGCCATAAGATTTTTATACCTTGCTATTCTGTGCTCCACATCCATCCTCACCTCGTCTATTAGATTGAGCTTAAGATGAAATTGTTCTTCATTCTCCTTGTCTTGATACTTCATCACCTTGTGGTTAGCCATGTGCACCTCTGCAGGTATGACTGCTTCGCTTCCATAGGAGAAGTTTCCCCTGTGGGGATCCTCACAGTCGTCCTGTAAGCCCATAGAACACTTGGTAGCTCATCTGGCCATACTCCTTTTACCCCCCTCAAGCTGAGTCTTGATGATTATTAACAAGGATTGGTTTGCTACTTCTACTTGTCCATTTTCTTGTGGGTAGAAGGGTGAGGAATAATGATTCTTGATTCCAAGTTGCTCGCAGAAATATCGGAAAGGTGTGTTATCGAACTATCGTCCATTGTCTGATACTAGTACCCTAGGTACTCCAAACCGACACACAATACTCTTCCAGACGAAGTTTTTTACATTCTGCTGTGTGATTTTTACTAAGGGTTCAGCTTTGTAAGGTTGAATTTATTCAATCATATGTTGACTTTATTTCGTGCCAAATTTGCTTGTAATTTAGCAATTAAATACCCTGTATTTAGGTGGGATTCATGTAAGGGTAGTGTGTGAGAGAGTGTGAAGAAAACCTAAATATGTGCACTCAAGAAGGGCCTCGCGACTGGATCTCGCGACTGGCGAGTCGCCAAAGGTGGCACACGTGTGAAGCATGTAGGGGAGCTGAAGGGTCACGCCAGCTGTAACACTACAGGACAAAACTTCCAGTCTAGCCAGGCAATTAGCTCGCGACTCAAACTCGCGACTCGTTCTAGTCGCGAGGTCGAGTCACCAGAATGCCCTGTTTGGTTGAAACATGACTTTTCGCATTCCTCATACACTCTACTATAAATACCTTTATATCCATGAAATGTTAAGAGCTTCTAGAGAAAATTTTGAGAGAGAAACTCTAAAGAAAAGCAAGATTGACTTATCCACAATCTTCATTATTTGATTTTCCAAATTCTTCTACTCTCACTGTAATACCCGGAAAAAAAAAAAAAAAAAAAAAAAAAAAAAAAAAGGATTTAAAAGGAGGGGTATTTAAGTAAATTTCTTTTGTGGGACCAATTTTATAATTTATACTCATAAAGGAGTTTTTAGAAAATAAGGTTGAAACCCTAGTTATATATAAGCTTATTAAGTTTTGAGAGAGGTGACTACCCAAATTACTCAAGCATAGAAGGTTTGACTGCACAATTGAGGTCAGAGCCTAAGAATCTCTTTTTTTGTCAAATCTAAGTTTTATTTAGAATTAAAATATTTTTTTTTATATGAGTATTTTGGCCAATAGTGAGACTCTCACAATTTTGAAACTCTATATATATATATATATATATATATATATATATATATATATAAGAATAGAAAAAAGAAAACTGCGAAGCGAAAGGAACCCCAAAGTCCAATGATTTGCGTTGCAAGATCAAGAAGGCTCAGCCTAAAAGAGTGATTTAATTATAATTATTTGTCAAGAGATCAACTTTGCACAATGGGGATCTACCCAGTAATTGTAATCTTGTAATTGAGGTTAATTTTGAATCTATCCACTCTATTTTCTAGTTAGGGCTTTAGATCTTGATTCGGTGGGATTATTCTACAACCTAGAAGATGGTGTAAAGTTAAAGTTAACTACAAAATATCATCAAAGATGAAGTACAAACCAAGAATAAAGAGGTGGTCGTAAAATTCCTAGGGACAACGCTTTTGCATTAGTTAGAGTTGCAGTCTTGACAAGCAACTTGGAGAGATCACAACGACAAAAAAGAAGGCTGGTGACCAGACCACGTTTGGAGGGGATATTTGGCTTCTAGCATTGTAAAGGAGGGCAATATAGTAAGTTAACATACGTTTGAAATGTTTTAGCAAACTAGCATCTCGAGTTTTAAAAACTCGAGTTCTATTTAAAACTCGAGTCTCACAAACTCGCTTTGTACTTGATGACTTGGAAAGGAAATGTCAGGAAATGCCACATAGATCTTGAGTCTCAGGGACTCGAGTTGTACAAAATCAAAATCGAGTCTCTAAGACTCGATTTTCTTAGGCAAAAACCTTTTTTACACAGCTTTCGGATGATGAGGTTCTAAAGCAAATTCCAGACAAGGAACCCAGAGAAAAAACATCGTCAAAGAACCCAGAGAAGAAAAAACATCATCAAACAACGAATTCATCAACAAACCCAGAGAAGAAAAACATCATCAAACAACGAATTCATCAACAAACCCAGAGAAGAAAAACATCATCAAACAACAAAAATTCATCAAACCAAAGACCCAAAGAAGAAAAACCTTCGCTTGGAGCTTCACCGCTGCTGCCTCCATCGCTCCTGGGTTAGGGAGATTTGGGTTCGTCGATTTTGGTACTTGAAGAACAACAAACCTGAAGAAGAACAGGAAGAACGATCTGACGATGAAGAACAGAGGAACGATCTGACGACGAACAGAGACGAAGTCACTCTGCGTCGCTTGCGGCGGCAACGTCGACGACAGGACCGAGGAGCGGCTCGGATCGTGGCTGATGCTCATATGCTTTCAAACGTCGGTGATTTCGTCGGCGATGTTGGTCTCCGCTTGGGTCTCAACGATGTTCTAATGGAAGAGTTGGTGGGTGTCACTGCTTGTGTTCTTGGAGACATGGGTTGCCTTCGTTTGCGTTTGAGGGTTTGAGATACACTGAAAGAAGAAGACAAAGGCTGATCTGAAAAAAAAATGGTGGAACTCGAGTTTCTAAAACTCGAGTTCTACATGGAATTTTTTTCCCACATCGGATGCCACCGCTTGGGTCTCCGCTTGGGTCTCGAGTTTTAAAAACTCGACTTCTAATTGAACTCGAGTTTTAAAAACTCGAGATGCTAGTTTTCTAGTTTGTTTTGCAACCTGACAACTAACGATATTCTTAGAAAATTAACGCTAAATGGAAAAAAAATTCCACGTTTGGAGGTTTTCATTAGACTTCCAAGGAACTTGAGCGAGAGATCCATTAGACTTGATTGAACTAGGTGGGTAATACAAATGGGTTGCTTCGAATCTGATGTGTAATTTTTTATTAATAAAATAGTTGTCATGTGAATAAAAAAATGACTTGTCACCGCTCCATTAAACACATAAGCAAAGAAACTAACAGAAGTTAACGGGAGGACTTATAGCACTTATTTTTTAAACTTTAGGGAACAATAATGCTCATTTAAAACTTCAGGGATCAAAAGCACTCAGTCGGTAAACTTTAGGGACCAACAGTGTATTTTCGCCAAATAATAATAATGATATGGCAAGCTCTAGAGAGGTCAATAAAAAGTCAAAGGTTTCGGTTTTATATATATATATATATATATATAGATGATAAGAAACCATTACATATTTTAGAAATGTATGGTTTAAAAAAAGTGTAAGCTAATACCATGTATAATTTGAATCTCTTCTAAAAAAAGTGTATAATTTATACCGTATAATTGTGATTGTTTTTAAATATATTTGTGCATATGCACAGGGCTACACATTATTATCTAAAACATAAACTTTTAGTCCAATAATGTGCTAAACAATCTATTTAAAAAAAAAAAAAAACTAGAACAAGCAGATGCAAGCCTGTATGGCGAGGTGGAAAAGATGGATGATGGAAAACTATGGAACGAAAATGAAATGAGAAGGCTGTGTGAGTTTTCCATTGTTTGGCTGGGTGTGATAGGCCAAGAATGTATTGACCACTTAGGTAAATTAACCAATTAATTAGCCAAGTGAATTAATTAAGTCAATTTAACATACAATACGCGTGGTAGCACAAACAAATCACCAAATAACTAAATGCAGCGGAAATTAAATTTGACACGGGTGATTGTTTACGAATGGGGAAAACTACCGAGGCAAAACTCCACCGGGTGAATTTAAGGTCACCACTTCCGAGAATCCATTATTATCAAAATAAGCAGTTACAAGTAAAGGAATCCCAATACCTTATACCAACCTACAGTTGAACCCTTACCCCAATACACAATTGGACTTGTAATGTAGTGATAATCTCTCCTTTCAATGCACGGTTCCAAGTACATGACTAACCAATCGATGCACGGATCCCAGTACGTGACTAACACACCAACTTGAGAAAGATGTTGGCTGCAAAGTTCTTCAGTTCATCCACACGATGAAGATCAAGAAGCTCATTGGTTACAAAACCCTACGACGTACAAACGCAGTAGCTTCTTCAAGAAAAAGATGAACTATGGCAGATTGTCTCCGGTCACAATATGCATGTAACAACAAGTGCAACAACCTCATGACGACCCTTAAAATAATCCTTATATATGTCTAGGGTTGTGAGAAAAGAAAATTTAAACACATAGCTTGGATATGCGTGAAAAACAGATCTGGAAATCTAAATTTCAAAATTCTTGATAGATACAGCTGTCGAGCTATTTGTCGAACTTTAATGAATATCACTTCTTTACTTGATTCTTGAACAGATTTGCATGGCTTCAATACTTGGACTTGAACTCTTGTTTCTTGAAGTATTAAACACATCCTAGATCTATCCAATTACAAGTAAAGTGCATTTTGTCAAAAGATTAGCTAATTCTATATGACATGTTTTTAACATGTTCCACATATGTCCTAACAAGGTGGAAATTTGGGTGGATAGAAAATGATGAGTATGAGTGTTTTACATATGGACGCGCTAAAACTTAGTGTTTTACTCATTTTCTCTTTCTCAAATCTTGTATTCATTTTTCATTTCCAACTCATTTATGTTTGAGACGTGCTACGTCCACAACATTTTTACAATATTTTCACAACAAATCATAGATGGTTAGTTGTTATTGATTTAAATTTGAACCAAATACTAAGATTACTTTTTTACCCCAACAATAATAACTAGTAACAACCTGTCACTTAAGATTTGTTGTAAAAATGTTGTGGACATATCATTTCTCTTTATGTTTGGCACAAATTTTCTTGTCTTTTTTTTTTTTTTTTTTTTTTTCATTTTTCACTTTTCAATTAAAAATTCAACACAAACTTTGAGTTTTTTTCAATTCCTTTTTAGTGAAAATGAAAACGGTAAAAAGATGTATTCATTTTTTTTGTATTCAAAGTCTCTTTTTTGAACACTAAAAATGAAAACTAAGTACAAATAAAAGAGTCAAACCAATTTTTTAGCGATGGGCCTCACTCTTTGTCCTCCTAAATTAAAAGAAAAATGGAAATAAAAATGAAAATGTATGTGAGATTTAAAAGACATTATTAATCCTTTTTCCCCACCATTTCAAACTATAATTAGGACGTAACAATAAATTAATTTCTATCCTTCCACCTTGCCATCCCTCTTACCAAACACACATTATGGGAAATTAAAATATTTTTTATCTTTCAATTTTTCTATCTTTCAACATTTTCCATCCTCCCAACAAAACATGGTTCTAATAGTGTGTTTGGTTGAAGGTGTTTTATGTCTCTATCCTTCTACTTTTTCATCATCTTCACTAAAACACGCTTGGTGAAAAATACAAATATTTTCTATCCTTTTAACATTTTTCTTTCGTACCATTTTTTTCCATTTTTCTAACTAATATGGTATATGAAATTGCCAAGAACTTTGTATCTGAATTGGTATCTCTCTGTTAGGGGTGGCAAATGGGCGGGTTGGGTCATAAATGGGTTGGGTGTGTAATTACCCATTTATTCTTTTATGACCCGTTTATATATAAATTAATTACCCATTACCAACCCAACCCATTTGATTAGTAACCCACCAATTTAACCCAATATGACCCACATACCTCTAAAACTACTTGAATACCCTCTTGACCTCCAAAATATCTAAAATGACCCAAATACCCCTACACTTCCAAAATTACCAATATATCCTTGAACATCCAAAATTATCCCCAAAATCTCTAAAATGAGCAAAATACCCATAAAACCTTTAAAATGACCAAAACACCCCCGATATCTCTAAAATCACCAAATATGTTCAAAAACCACTAAAATGACCAAAATATCCCCAAAATCTCTAAAATGAGCAACATACTTATAAAACCTCTAAAATGACCAAAATACCTACGATATCTCTAAAATCACCAAAATATGCTCAAAAACCACTAAAATGACCAAAAGAGCCCCAAAATCTCTAAAATGAGCAAAATATCCCCAAACCTAAAAAATTACCAAAATACCTCCAAAACCTAAAAAATGGCCAAAATACCCCCTAAACCTAAATAATGTTTGAAATACCCCCAAAACCTAAAAATGACCGAAATATCCTCAAAACCTAAAAGATGACCAAAATACCCCCTGAAACCTAAAAAAATTACCAAAATATCCCATAAACCTAAAAATGACCGAAATACCCCTAAAACCTACAAAATTACCAAAATACCCCCCTAAACCAAACAAATGACCGAAATACCTACAAAACCTAAAAAACGACTGAAATACCACTGAAACCTTAAAAATGACCAAAATACCTCTGAAACCTATAAAATGACCAAAATATCTCCAAAACCTAAAAATTAATAAAATACTCCCTAAACCTAGAAAATGACCCAAATACCTCTGAAACCTAAAAAATGACTAAAATACCTCTGAAACCTAAAAAATGACCAAAATACCCCCTAAACCTAAAAAATGACCGAAATACCCCCTAAAACGTAAAAAATGACCAAAATTCCCCCCAAAACCTAAAAAAATGAACGAAATACCCTTGAAACCTAAAAAATGACCAAAATACCCTTAAACCTATAAGATGACCAAAATACACCTGAAACATCTAAAATTACCAAAATAGAGGTTTTGGGTATTTTGGATGTTTCAAGGGTATTTTCAACAAATTAAATGTTCTAAGAGTATTTCGGTCATTTTTTAGGTTTTGAGGGAATTTCGGTAATTTTTTAGGTTTTGAGGTTATTTTAGTCATTGTTTAGATTCTAAGGGTATTTCGGTCATTTTTTTAGGTTACGAGGGCATTTCTATCGTCTTTTAGGTTTTGGGGGTATTTCGGTAATTTTTTAGGTTTTTGGGGTATTTTGGTCATATTTTAGGGTTTGGGGGTATTTCGAACTTTTTTAGGTTTAGGGGGTATTTTGCATGGTTTTATAAACCAAATCGGATCGGCCAATCCAACTGGTTCAACCGAGAACAGGCCATAATCTGAACCGATTATGGCTAAAAACCAAAAATCATCTAAAACTAGAAATAATAAAAAACTAGCCAATTTAACCATAAAACCGGGAACCGGTATGGTTGAACCGGTTTTGCAAAATACAAAGAAAATGACTTTGTTTCTCTTGATTTCTTCCCCATTCGGCCTCTCTCATTGGTGCAGCAGTTACTTTGTCTCTGTGGATGATGGGAGTGAATGATTTCTCTTCCTCATTTTGGGAATCTGAGATCTGTTGTAAATGAGATTTGGTGAACGAAGTTTTCAAATCTGCAAGTAAAATAAAATTTGGAGAGGAGGTAAGAGAAGCAACATGAGAAGGGTGGAGGAAGGTATTTTGGTATGAAGTTTGAACTATTAATAATTGATATGTTGCAGAGAGATGGACAGGCATGGCAGAGAAAGGTGAGAGGGAGAGATAGATTAGAGAGAGAGACGATTGAGAGGTTATGGGAAATTGCCAATTTGGATTCTAATGGATTTCTATTAGGAAAGTAGAAAGGTTGGGAGTCTTGGGACTTGGGAGAAGCAAATGATATGTCATAAAAAAAGTGGGTGGGTGTTAAATTGTTACTTTGTTAGGGTTTTTTTTTTTTTTTTTTTTTTGGATAGGATTACTTTGTTAATTGTTAGTAATGGCTGGGAGAAGTAACTGAAGTGGGGTGGATCTTTTTATTTATTTATTTATTCTTTATCTCTTTTCCCTTTTCGGTGGAGCTTAGAAAGTCCTGTAGCTATATGTGTGCCTCTTTTAGCATTTTAACCATATTTGTGAACAAATATAGTAAATTACCTTTAATATTTAAATGATATTTATTATATAAGTTGTGAAAAATTATTAACATTATAAAAATTAAATATATTAATCATTATTTAATATTTATATAGTTTAAAAAATTATTAATTAAATTATTTATGACGTCACCGATTTGACCATTGGTCAGACCCTAGTTGGACCAGAAAACTGATAACCAGTCCCTTTTCCGATTCTTTCACCGTACCGGTTTTTAAAACCATGGTATTTTGGTCATTTTTAAGTTTCGGGGGTATTTTGGTCATTTTTTAAGTTTTGGGGGTATTTGGGTAATTTTTAGGCTGCGTAGGTATTTCGGTCCCTTTTTTTTGTTTTAGGGGGTATTTTGGTAATTTTTAGGTTTTGGGAGTATTTCGATCATTTTTTACGTTTTGAGGGTATTTTGGTCATTTTTTAGGTTTTGGGGGTATTTTGGCCATTTTATAGGTTTCAGGGGTATTTTAGTCATCTTTTAGGTTTATGGAGTATTTTGGTAATTTTTAGGTTTCAGGGGTATTTTAGTCATTTTATAGGTTTCGAAAGTATTTCGGTCATCTTTTAGGTTTATGGAGTATTTTGGTAATTTTTAGGTTTCAGGGGTATTTTGGTCATTTTATAGATTTTGGAGGTATTTCGGTCATTTTTTAGGTTTAAGGGGTATTTTGGTCATTTTATAGGTTTCAGGAGTATTTCAATCATTTTTTAGGTTTAGGGTGTATTTTGGTCATTTTTAGGTTTCGGGGTATTTTGGTCATTTTAAGGTTTCAGAGGTATTTTGGTCATTTTTTGGTTTCATGGGGTTTTATGGAGTATTTTGGTAATTTTTAGGTTTTAGGGGTATTTTGGTCATTTTATAAGTTTTAGAGGTATTCAGTCATTTTTTAGGTTTAGGGGGTATTTTGGTATTTTTAAGTTTCGGGGGTATTTTGGTCATTTTATAGGTTTCAGAGTATTTCGGTCATTTTTTAGGTTTAGGGTGTATTTTGGTAATTTTTAGGTTTCAAGGTATTTTGGTCATTTTTTAAGTTTCGGGAGTATTTTGGTAATTTTAAGGTTTCAGGGTATTTTGGTCATTTTTAGGTTTCATGGGAGTTTTTTGGTTATTTTTTAAGTTTTAGGGGTATTTCGGTCATTTTCTAGAAATTTAGATTTTATGTTATTTATTTAAAATTTAGATAGGTTTTAGTGGGAATAAGTGAGTTTATCCATTAATACCCATACAATTAAATAACCTAATGGGTATTTATCAATTTAACCCAAATATTCAAATGGGTTGGGTTAAGACTTATCTAAATGAGGTAGGTAATGGGTGGGTTCATGAATATGGATAAAAATTGCCATTCCTACTCTCCGCATATAAAGTTCTTGGGGTTTAGAAGGGAAAGGATTTAAGCTGCGGATCTAGCAGTGTTATTATGGACAAAAAAGAGAGAATTTTTCCCCACCTCCAATATAGTAGTAATAAAATATTTTGGAACAAGTTATTATTGGTCTGGATTTAGTTTTAAACTTGTTTTGTGGATGTAAATCCAATCACCAAAACAAAGACCCAAGCCCATTAACCCATGGGTTGTTGTGGACTACTTCTATTCTATGCCACATGGTGTCACGAAAGCATACCCATCCATTCCTCTGCACCGAACAAACCCTCAACTCTATCTATGGCTACCTCGTTTCTCTCTCCACTCTCAGCTCCACCCTCGTCCACCATCGATGATTTTCGAGCATTTGGCCAAGTGGGTCCCTCCCCTTTCCTTCAAGGCACAAAGCTCTTCTCTGCTTTCCCTTCTCCTTCTTCTTTCAGAAGGACCATAACTAGAAGGTGCTTCAGGTCCCCATTTGCCCAGTCTTTGGACCACATTCCCAAGAAGTTCAGGGAAGAAAATCTCAAAGATGGATGTGAGTTTCTTTCTCTCTCTTTTTCAATCTTTAAACACACCCACCCTTCTTTTCTATACTATTTTACCACTGTTCATTTCAATTTACATTTTTTTTTTGGTTTTGGGATTGATTAAAGGTCATTTTAATGGAAGATAAATAGTGGGCTTTTTTGTTTTGGGTTTGGGAGAGAAAAGCTGTGGAAGGAAATGAGAATCTTACACTCTTGATTGATTGCTTGAGATGTGAAACTACAAAATGGGTTTTGTAATGCATTTTATTTGGCTTTATTTCTTAGAAACATAGATGTGAAAAAGCTTTCCTCAGTAACCAATAGAGGGGTTAGTTTTCTTGCTGATTGTTTCTGTTATAACTAACAAAATATGCTCATGTACTGTCATATTTAGATAGCATTAGGATAATTGAATAGCCTAACAACTTCGGGTTTTGTTTTTAAGTTAAAAGAGATAAATTGGAGTGCTGATAATTAGAATGAAAGGTTTCATAAAATAGTATGAAATATTTGGACTTACAATTATGTTTTAGTTACCCAGCTGTTCGATTGGAGGAAATGTTAACAGCCTAGATGTATGTATGTTTCATGCATTTATTAGAAACTTTTGGTGGCTTTATGAGTGGCACTTACATCATTGCCACAGGTGATTTGGAGAGGTGAGGGAATGATAGATCTTAGGGTAGATAATTTAATGTGTCGCCGTAGAGTGAAAGTTTTATTCTTTGTTTTAAGACCCCCACGATAATTGGACAGGGTACATGACCCTTTGACATTTTTGATATGCAACAAGAAAGTAAGCCACATATGACAGCTCTCTGAAGAGTACCTTAAATAATTTTGGGGATTCATTCAACAGCTTGGAATCAAAAGCATTAGGAGAATGCATAGGGATTTGTCTGTTTATATTAAAATAGGACTCCATATGTGAGACATGGAATGGTGATGCTAAACGCATGCTTAGTGTTCACAAGAGTAAAATACTTGGTTATATTGGTAAAATTGTATTTTCATTTCTTCCTGGTGTGTTCATCTGGGTTGTTTTTAGCTTGTTTGTATCATGTCAAATCTATGTTCATTGTTACCTAGTGCTAGGGTGTTCCTTTTTTGATATCAATAAAACTTATTACTTATGAATAAATATATATATATATATATTCATTGTCGTTGTTTGCAACATATATTGTAAGAGATTGCTTACTGAAGTGAAAAGGCTACACTTTCTGAAAAGCTGCTTTTTAAATTTGAGTTTCAGCCCAAAACAAAATAATTTTACTTACCTTTACCTCCATATTTCCTTTGACAGTGATGGACAATTACAAGAATATACCCAAACAGTTTTATGGCCTTACTGCTTCACAAATGGAAATTTTCATGACAGAAGATAATCCTATCCGGCGGCAGTCTGAAAGAGTTACAGAGGTTCTTCTCACTTACTTACTCCTTGATATTGTCTAGGGTGTTATAATAGTAAAGAAAACCCATTACTTATTATTCTTGTTGGAAGTTGGTTTCCTTAGAATTTAAATCTTGTTGCTGCCAATTCAGTTATCCCAGGGGGTTCTTATCTTTTGACATCTCTTGACAGGAAAGCATCTCGTCAGCCAGGAACTATTTGGATCATGGGGGCATGTGGAGTACATCAGGCATGGGTGAAAAGGGTCCTCCAAAATATAGTATGAGCGCGGGCACTTATCGTGGAGGAGCCAGAGGATATGGCAGACCTAGAAGTGCTCCTCCTGATTTGCCTTCTTTGCTCTTAGATGCTCGTATATGCTATCTGGGCATGCCAGTAAGCCACTATACTAAATCTCATTGGGCTGGCATGTTCTTTCCATTTGATCTGACCCATCTTGATCGTTTCCTGTCTGCTTTTTGCAGATTGTACCATCAGTAACTGAGCTCCTTGTTGCTCAATTTATGTGGTTGGATTATGATAACCCTTCAAAGCCAATCTATCTATACATAAACTCATCCGGAACACAGGTTGGCAGTGGAATCTGATGTTTTATTTGTCCTGCTTTTTCCTGATTTTGAAATTTTTTATTGTTAAATAATATTTATAAGGTCTGAAACTTTGAATCACATTTGTTATCAAAACTAGTTTATCTAATTCATCTTGTTTCCTTTTGTCATTTAGAATGAGAAGAATGAGACTGTCGGATCTGAAACTGAGGCATATGCCATAGCTGACATGATGGCTGTAAGTATTATCATCAACTACATGTGATTGTTTGCATCAATGACTATTGTGATGCAATATAATGGTGGTCAAACAGGCCCATGGTGATGGCCAGATTTTCTTCATATGTTATTTGGTTTGGTTATCATTTTTTATTTATTTGCCTACCTAACCTACTTTCTTTAACTTGTTCATGTCTTTCTTTATCCTCCTGAAGTATGTCAAATCAGAAGTCTATACCATAAATTGTGGCATGGCATATGGTCAAGCAGCAATGCTTCTATCACTTGGAGCAAAGGGTTATCGTGCTATGCAGCCAAATTCCTCCAGTACGATTCACTTCCCTCTAAAAGTCAAAAGATTAGAATAACTGCTTTATGCAATTGTTCTGCACCTCTGTAAGCTATAAGGAGGATGCTGTGTTTGTATCACTGCACTATATTCACAGTCAAAAAAGAAATAACTTAGGAATCAACTTTAACTGAAGCATAGTGTAGAGCTAGCCATTTCACAATTTTCCAGCCGTGTCTTTTACAATTTACAAAATGACTTTCAGTTTTTCTTTTAAGTCTGTTTTCCTTTGGTTGGGAGAACTTCCAGAAAACCTAGGATCTCTGCTTTCAATGTTATAGAAGGGGGTTCTTTATTACAGTGGTGTTACCGCTCAGTTGTTAACTTGTTGGCTGATGTCAATTTTGATTCATGGTTATTTTGTTCTTGAGTTTTTATCATCTGGGCATTGATTATTTTTTGGCCCCCCTTTCTGGGCATTTGATTTTCAGGACTGACTTGAAGAATTTGGATCCTTTTCCGTTTCTGATGTTGGACGATTTTTCAAGTATGAAGAATTCCAATCTGATCATTTTCAAGTTTCAATTTTATTTGATTGATATGGGTTAAAATTCAAATTGAAATTGGTTTAAATGGAACAGAGCCTCAAAGTTATGTTTTAATTATATGTCTTCAATTAGGTTTTCTATCGATTTAGGGATTTCAAATTCTACAGGTTTTGTAAGAAAATATTGTAAATATCGATGGGTTTCATAGTGGAGATGGTATCGATTTAATGGTTTTTTTTTTTTCTGTGTTTTTGAAAGGCCTAGGAGTCGGCCTGATGATTAATTTATTTTGGCTGAAAAATTAATTCATATTGTTGTAGATTGTGGTTTCAGAATTTTCAGTGATATGTATAGGCTCTGTGTTGCAGATAGTTATGGGTTGTTGCTGGGTTTGTTTAATTAATTTATTTTGGGTTGTTGCTGGGGTTTGTTTCATTTTCGGGTTGCTGAAGTTTTTAATATCGTTTTTTATCTGAATTTGTTTTAATTTAGGCTTATGTTTGGATTTATCAAAAATTTAGGCTTATGTTTGGGCATGTGATTTTTTGAAAGAAAAATTCTTTTTGTTAACAGAGAATGTTCATAATATATGATTGTTTAAGGTCCTCAGATATTGTCAAGAACTTTTTTTTTTTTTTTTTTTCTCTAAAACTACACAGTAAATTAAAACATGCATTTCTCTTTACAAAAACAGTCCTATGGACAGTGAGATTGACATGTCTTTCCATTTGATTTTTGAATTTGATTGTGATTATCAATTTTTAATATACTTACTAATATATTTATTGCTTCTATGTCTTATTGTGGTACAAATCGAATACTTTAGTGGGGTTTTTCAAACTTGGGCTTCTTCCCAGTTAAGTGATGGTATTATGATTTCTTTTGATTACATTTTTGTTTTTGGTATCTTAATTTCTAATGTTGTTTCCACTTTGCAATTTTTATTTAATGTTAAATTATGCTTGATATGACTTTTGATTTTAGTTTTAATATCACATTAGCTACTGAGCATGTGAATCTGTTTCCAACTACTAAAGCTTAGAATGACCTATTTTTGATGTTGTCTTCCAGATCTTGCACATATGTTTGTTGCCTCCTAAAGATTGCAATCTCTGTAGTTTTGTACCTCTATAATCATAATGCACCTGAGCATGTGAATCAGTTTCCGACTATTAAAGATTGCAAAGCCAGTACCTCTTTTCTCTGAGAATCTGAACATTTTGGTACTACACACAGACAAACATACATTGATCCATGTCTAGGTTTAGAAATATATATTATGTTACTTTCTTTTTTGCGTGCTTGGAGTTGCAAAGGATGTAGGAGTTAATTCTCTCGCTGTTGTTTTTGTGAGTAGGTATTAACTTGATTTAGGTGGTCATTTACTGCACTATTATTGATCTTCATTATTCTATTTTTTACAAATTATTTTAATTAAAAAAACTAAAAAAATACTTATTTTGCAAGTTCTACTTTCATTTTTGGATAAAGAGCTACATACTTAACTAAATCGACTTAAGGTTTGTTAACAATTTCTGTAAATTATTTTTTAAAAAAAGTTCTTGTTGCATAAATTTTATATATAAATAGTCAATATAAAACCATTAATCAGATCATTTACTGCTTTGCTACTAATACATGTATTGCACTATTTTTCTGATGTAGATAGTTTTGTTTATGGAATCTATATTTGTTCATTATTCTGTTTACTTGCTAAATAAAAGAAAAAAGAGAAAGAAAAAAAATGACTCTTTTGTTTTTAGACTATTTTCATTTTAAATTTTTTTAAAAAGTATATTTAACTCAGCTGAGTTGTTATACAAAATAAAATAAATATTTCTTTTAAACGGTTGGAACATATTGTTTATTGCGATTGTTATACTCATTATAATTGTTTTTAGTTGTTTTTCCAATAATTCATTGTGAGAAGGTAAAATATTTCTTTTAAATGGTTGGAAGGTAAAAATATGGAAGGTAAAATATTTGTTTTCAATCATACAACCTGGCCTTGAATATTTTGTATCTATAAAAATTCTTCTCTTGGCTTCAACTCAAACTTTTCTCATACACAATACTACTTTTGTTAGTGGGAAAGAAAGGAAAAACAGCTATCGTACATCATCTGTAAAGGAAAAACCAAACAGCTCGGCAACTTAATTTGTTCTGTGTTAGACAGCACCTTTAAGATAATATACCCAATTGTTTTGTTCTTATTACAGAATCCGAATCTAAATTCCCAAATTTTTGAATGTTTACATAAATTTATGATCTTTTTCACTCATTTTTATTGTGTCCATGCTTTAATATAAAAGATATTGCATTAAACGACGTCCTTGGGTTATTTTGGCATTTTAAAAGGTGCAGGAGTGGTGGAGAAAGTAGAAGTAGAGGTGGAGATAAAGGAATATAAGTATGAGGAATTAGTTAAAGCCCTTGAAAACTTTGAAAATAGGTATCATATCTTTCTATTCTTTTTGTTTGTTTATCTAATTCTTTGACTGGATTGAAAAGAATTAGAGTCCCATAGGTGTATAAAATTTGTTAACCTTAACAAACTTTAGTAGTTTTGAAAATCCTTAAACATTTTTGGCAGTTATAAATAAACTGTTAAGTTCTTTCTCAATCTAACATTTTAATCTATTTAGATTTTTATAATTTTGGGTGTGTTATTGATGGTTGGTATACGTGCCGATTTGTTTGGTCTGTTATCCGCTCATCTTGTAACTCCCTTGATATCCTTGCTCCAAGAGGTATAAAACAACGCAAGAAAGCTTGGCGAGCTAAAACTTTTAGAGTTACTTCCTTTCCAATCAAGTCTAAAATCTTAACAATTTATGCTAGGTTTGTTAATTCTGCTTCCAACAATCTCCCTCTATGTTCTTGATATTTGGTTCTTCATTTTGTGAATTTTAATTATTTTTATTTTGCTTCATTCATCTCTCTTCAAATATTACGATTATTTGTTGGTGATATTTTTGCATTATAGTGTTTTTAAAATAAGGCTGCTTTTGAATCAATTTGTATCTATGCTAATGGTGTATATATTGAGAATTTTAATAATAAAGGCATGGAAGATTTTGATAAAATCATGAATCTTAACTTTTGTTGAGGGCTGCAAAAGTAGGAAATGAAAATTCTAGAATTTTGCTTTTGTCTGCACAATTTTGCAAGGCATGAAGCTTATGATGGGGGAGCTTTAGTTGTAGAGCAGACAAAAGAATGAAGCAATCCAAGAGAGACTCTTTGTGATACAGTGTAGAGTCAACAACAATATGCTTGCACCTGTTTTCTCATATTTAATATGATAACTTAAACAAGTCTTATGAAGAAAATTATTTTTATTGATAAAATATAGTTAGTGAAGCTGCCTCCAGCAATTTAATAAGATTTTGTTGTTGATTTACAAAACTCTTTGAATATTATGATCATTTGTTATTAGTGCATGTCATATATTTTACTTCCTGTTAGTGTTTATTTTAAATGTGATATGTAATCTTTTGATTTGAAATTTTACCCTTTTTGTTGTGAAGGCAATAACCAGTGATAGAACATCATATTATTTTTCATCTACTCAAATTGTAAATCACAACAACAAAAAGTATGTAAGCTTCTGCCTAGAATGAACATTGTAAATTGCTTCAAATGAGAAATAATTTGCTTTGTTGGCAGATTAAGAAATATTTGACAAGGTCACTATATATATATATATATATATATATATATATATATAGACACACACACCTACCTTGGTTAACCAGCTCAAATCCTAATGAAATTTTTATATTCCTTTTTGTGTAAGTTATTCCTTAAAATCCAAAGCGAAAAGGTTCATTTAAGTTGACTAAATTTCTCTCAACCCGAAAAAAAATGCATTTAATTGGATTAAAAAAAATATTTAGCATTTCTAAAAACTTTTCCGTGCATCGCACGGGTTAGCGACTAATATATGTATATATGATAAATGGAACTACCACCTTGACAAAGCAACGCCAGCACCTTTCTTTTATTGTTATTATTATTATATTTGTTTATTTGGTTGGTTGAGGCATATAGGGGAAGTTAGTAGGTCTGACATAAGTGATTATATATATATTTATATCAACTCACGAATATAATAATGGGTGATGTACTTTTGACCCTTTATGCCTATAGGTATGTTGTAACTATAGACTTGATTCCTAGGAACTATTAGTGGCAGAAAATAAAGAGAGCAAAAATATTGTAATTACGTGGGATTTTGGTGTGAGTGGATAGTGGGCAATTATTGGTTATTTTGAATAGTCTCTCTTCAGGCTAGATACCGTTATAAGTTTTTTTGAATTATTTGATTATTGAGTAAAAATATTTGAAAATTGTTCTAGGTGATATCTAAAGATTTTAGAGGAATTGTTAAGAAAAAGTTCTTTTGGAATAGCTTTTGGAGGTAAGTAACCTTATCCTAATTGGTTTTATTTTGCTTATACTACTGTATTTTAACTATTGAAATTTGTTTATAATTGTTACTATTTTATTTAATTGTTTTAGCTACATTGATTAAAGTAAAGAATAAAGAATTATCACAAATATATTGAGTACTGAGTATATAATTATATATATATATATATGTATTTGAATGAGATATATTTTTGTTCGAACTATGATTTGATATATATGATTTTAGACAATCTGACTATGTTTTGACTCTGATACATAGAATTTTTATTTCTATTGTATTACTGATTTCAAGTAAAAGATTATTACAAATATATTTTAATACTGAGTATATGATTTTTATATACATGCTTGAATAAGATATATTTTTGTTAGAAATTATGATTTCATATATATGATTATGAACAATCTGACTATGAATTGATTCTGATACCCAGCCAATGGGGGTTATTCATTAATACTCTGATACCCAGCTAATGGGGGTTATTCATTGATATTCTGATACCCAAACCAATGGGGGTTATTCATTGGTACTCTGATACCCAGCTAATGGGGGTTATTCATTGGTACTCTGATACCCAATCACGGGGATATAGCGTGACCATAGTCATAAGATTGTTAAGAATATGAATTACGTTTGAATATTTGAACTATTTTGAGTCCTTAAAACTACATATGTGATTTTGGAAATGTTTGAGTATTTAACTATTTTGAGTCAGTTAAACTGCTTATGTATTTTTGGAACCTATTGTAAGTTATGGCTTTTGATATATGGAAAACTGACTACTTTTTAAACCATCTATGATATATATTTGCAAGGTTAAAGTACGTGATCTATTTGCAACTTATTATTTTAAGACTATGAAACTTCTTTAGTTATTCTTGAAAACCCATAGTATATTATAACTTTTTAAAACTCATATTACATCTTATTACTTTACAGATCTATTGCTTGATAGAACTTATTAGAATTTTGGTTACTTATTGAGTTGTCAGCTTACCTCCTTTTCCCCTCCAGTTTCAAATTGTGAAGAATACCAAATTTGGGAGTTTTGATGTTGTGTTGTGAGCAGGAAAAGAAGCTTAGTGATTTTGGGATTGGATGGTCTTCTAATAGTTTTATATTTATTGGCCAATTGGCATTATGTACATGAGATTTGGATTTTGTTCCTATTAAATTATTGGAGATCTATTTTTAAAGAAATTGTTGAGGTATTTTGGATTTATTTGATTTTAATTTTTGAGGATAAATTTTAGTTGTTAAGAAGGCCTTGCACACTTGTAGGGTGCTTACTTTATAAGCATGCGGCGATTGTCACGTGCCTATCTTTATAGTTGGGTTCAGGGCGTGACATTCACCCTCTTCATTGACATATCCTTGAGAGGTACATTTAGCCAAATCCTTATCTCACCATATCCACATCAGTGAGGAGGTATATTGGTGCTTGGAAAGCAGTTCAAAAGGGACCAATTCATTTTGGTTGATACAATGGGCAATTGCGGGATCCGGTAAGCTAGAGAAGACAAGGTTTGGCGTAACCTTGTTGGAGCAAGAAGCTTGGAGGGCTTAGGTGCACTAGGTAGATTAGGCTTGGAGGGTCTTCTGCTATTCATGTATCCCAACTATATTCTCTAGTGGATAATTGACCGCTTGGAGGGCGGCGGAGAGGTTTTTCGCTGAGTACTTCGGTTTCCTCTTCGATAACACATCGCCGTGTTATCTTTGTATTTGCATCTTTCTTCCCTTTCTCTTTACCTTTTAATTACTACTGTGTTGGTTATTAATTATGGTTTAGAGTGTGTTACCAATTTGGTTATAGCTTATATTTCATTTTCCGCACATATATTGTTTGATTATAAGTTGATGGATATATACATGTACGCAGTGGAAAATTAACGGATCTACTTCATTCGCAATAGATAATATGTGCTATGTAAGTTTCAGAATTTAAGAACAAGAGAGTGTACCTTGATGTGGTGAAATTCAAAACCGAAGATCAGAAGCACTTGAGAATACTTTTAATCTTCACTCTAACTTCACTTGATGCCCAAGATGTGTGGTCTCTCAATCAGTTATATGTATATGTTCTAGAGAGAACGAAAGAGTGTCTAACACTCACATACATTCCAATTCATGTTCTTACTCAAATTCTGTATGTTTCTCTTTATATAACTAATTATCTAATTGGGCTAGCCTTTTGGGCCTTTCCAATTGGGCTTTAGTGTGTGGCTTGGAGTAGGACCAAAAGGGAACAAATAAGACTCTAACTCCAATGGGTCTTGAGCTTTTCTATCAACTCTTGATAAGTCTAAAGTTACCATTAATTATATTTAATACCACTATATAAATATAATTGCACTCTAGGCCTTATTAATAAATTATATCCCATGACTTTATTGTACATGCAACCCCTTCATAAAATATTCGTAGTAACACAAAGTCATGAATGAAGACTGCCACTTTATGAATTACTACATCTTAATCCTTGAGTACTCGGTTTAATCCTTTTATGTTATTCACCATATATTTATGAAATCCAATTTCATAAATATATACTTTAGTCTTACTAAAGTGGTTAGGCCTAACTCTCTGAATAACAAACCCATTAAACTTATCTCAAGGGAATATTTTGTATCTCCGTTAAGAGACTATGAATTCCATCTTGAAAATATATGTTCCATCAACACTAAATGTGGTTTCCCAACATACTGAGGTTTTGACCGTTACTTTAAATCTCACTCCTGATATATCAAATCAACCTACACTTCATGATCATGTCCATTATTCTCTTAGGATTAAGAGTTCATGTAAATAGAAGTCGTGAGATTTATTATTCAATTAACAATCGTTAGGAGAATAATAAATCTCACAGCGGTCCAGTTCAATATGTCTTAATTCTTAAAACATATCAACATATCAACTAGAAGTCTCCACTTCCATGATCAAGACAAATCATCTTAGTTGATATATTATAGTCTTCGCAGATGAAATGCCCAATTTCATCACCGACTACAAACTACAATTCTGAGTTTACAAAGAACTTGTGACTTATATCTTCTGTGACTAAATCACATAAATCACATACTATGCATCTCAATGACTATATGATAATGTCCGAATATTCATGTTACCATTATTTTAGATAATAATAAAACAACTTTATTAAACACAATATTAAGTCATAAATAATGTCATACATAATATCATACATAGCATCATACAATAGGATTTAAGGGCACTAATCCCAACATAAGCTTGTGTTGGTATTTTTATTTTGGGGGTCTAAACATTCATAGGTGTTTTACACACTATTTAAACTTTCAATTGGTATCAGAGTAGGTGCACTTGCTGTGGATTAATTACCTAAGTGCGATCCTTGACCCTTTAGCTATGGATGAAGCTATGGAAAAGGCTATGTTGAATTATGGTTTAAATGTTTGTGATAATGACTCTATGAGTATGTTTGAAGGCTGTCCTAACAATGAACTCCTAGAGTTATTAAAAACAAAGAAACATGCTAGAATGTTTGTTCACATGCTGAAATATTTTGAAGGATGTCTTATACATCAAAGGGCATAAGGCGAATCTTTTAAGCATCACTCAAATATGTGATGAGGACTTCCTTATTCAATTCTCAAAGAAGGGGTGTATAATCATTGATGAAGAAGGGATTCAAGTCTTGGAGGGAAATAGGACTACCGACAATTGCTACAAAGTAGTTCCTACGACAAGAATTTCCTGCAGAAGTGCTCGTGTTGACATCTTGGAACTCTAGCATCACAGATTTGGGCATGCAAATTTCAAACAAGTGGCTAAAGTATCTAAACTTGAAGCTATTGAGGGACTTCCAAAATTTGGAAAGGTGGAGAAGACTATTTGTGGTGCATGCCAAATGGGGAAGCAAGCAAAGGCAAGTCATCACAAGGTGAATGTGATTGCTACTTCACGTTGTTTAGAGCTACTTCATGTTGATCTTATGGGGCCCACAAGAACTGAAAATCTAGGAGGAAAAAGGTACATTATGGTCATTGTTGATGATTTCTCAAGATATACTTGGGCGGAATTTCTTAGAGAAAAATCAGAAGCATGTGAGAAAATGGAAATTCTATGTAAGAGACTTTAAAATGAAAAGGGGGTTCCTATTGTCAAGATAAGGAGTGATAATGGCAAGGAGTTTGAAAATGCAAGATTCGAGTCTTTTTGTGAGAAGAATGGGATAAAAAAGGGATTTTTAGCCCCCAAAACTCCTCAACAAAATGGGGTGGTTGAGAGGAAAAATCGAGTGATTCAAGAAATGGCAAGAGTTATGCTACTCAACAAGCAAATTCCTCAAAAGTTTTGGGGAGAAGCCGTGAACACCTCATGTCACATTGGTAATAGAATATTCTTCTGAGCGGGAACAAAGAAGACCGCTTATGAAATTTGGAATGGAAAGAAGCCAAAAGTGAAATACTTCCGAGTATTTAGAAGCAAGTGTTACATTCTAAATGATCGGGAGAACCTTGGAAAATTTGATGCAAAAAGTGATGAAGGCATCTTCCTTAGGTATATTTTACTACTAGTCGGGCATATAGAGTCTTCAACAAGAGAACAAAGACTGTAATGGAGTCCATCAATGTGGAAATTGATGATGCTATAACAATGGTAGAGATGGTTGATGATGGAGAAGGGTCAAGCTCCAAAGAACTCACAGTAGAGGTCGAAGCCCAAGATATTGAAGTTGAAGAACCTACACTGGAAAAGGAATCAACTCCCGTGAACTCAAGAATGGAAACAAGATCAATGTCTAGAACATCAAGTCCTCTCACTCCTTCGGAAATTCATCCTCCTATCTCCCGGAATGATGAAGTGTCCACCTCAAAGAAGCCATCATCAAGAGTGATCAAAAACCATCTAGACAGTAACATCATTGGATCTTTAGATGAAGGTCTTCGCCTTAGAAAGGGAAACATACTTCTGGCAAATCATGTAGCATACCATTACTACCTTGCCCAATTTGAGCCGAAAAAGGTAGAAGAAGCACTTCAAAATGAAAATTGGGTTGAGTCAATGCATGATAAGCTGAATCAATTTATGAGAAATGATGTATGGGAACTTGTTCCTAGGCTTGAAAATGTTCATGTCATCGGCACCAAATGGATCTTCAAAAACAAGACTAAAGAAGATGGAGAGATTATCCGGAACAAGTCTCGGCTGGTGGCTCAAGGATACACTCAAGTGGAAGGAATAGATTTTGATGAATCATTTGCTCTCATGACAAGACTTGAGTCTATCCACATTCTTATGTCAATTGCATGCACTATGAACTTCAAACTCTACCAAATGGATGTGAAATGTGCATTTCTCAATGGTTACCTGAATGAAGAAGTGTTTGTTGAACAACCCAAAGGCTTCGAAGATCCTCACTTCCCGAATCATGTGCTAAGATTGAAGAAAGCTCTTTATGGCTTGAAACAAGCTTCTAGAGCTTGTTATGATTGGCTTACTCGTTACCTTTGGGATAGAGGATTCAAAAGAGGATATGCCGACCGGACTTTATTTGTCAAGAATGATGAGGATTACCTTCTCGTGGCTCAAGTATATGTGGATGACATAGTATTTGGAGCTACCATTGATGCTCGAGCTATAGAATTCTCTGAGGAGATGAAGAAAGAATTTGAGATGAGTATGGTGGGGGAGCTTACATTTTTCTTGGGCTTTCAAGTCAAACAAAAGAAGGAAGGCATTTTCATTTCACAAGAAAAATATGCTAGAAATATTGTCAAGAAGTTTGGATTAGATTCCAAAAAGCATGCCTCCACTCCCATGATGATAGACTTCCTCAAGTGCAAGATATTCTTAAAATTCTTAGGCCAGATCATGAGATTTCAACCAAAGGCACGTCCATTGGAACAACAAAGTTTGCACCTGAACTGAATACTCTCACATTGATCACGTTCTTCAACCTTTATCCATTGTCTAACACTGGATTCATTAATCTTGGAAGAGCTCAGTTCCTATGTGATCTCATCACTGGTGTTCTGATAGATATTTGCGCTCACATTTTTCAGGCAATAGGGAAAATAGCAGCACAAACGGCAGCACAAACATGTCTTTCTTTTTGTAGTCTTCTCATGAAGATCATAGTTTTTGAAGATGTTCGTCCACCAAAAGATGGGAAAATACTGGTTTGTCTTCGCCCAATATCCCTGATTTCTCTTCAAGCGAGCAAAAGTCACTCTTCCAAAGCACCTAAGAGTGAATCTTTCCTTCATGCTACTTCTTCCGGTCATGGCTCAGCCACTCATACTACGCTTATGCATACTGAGACTGCATCTCCTCACACTCTTAAGTTGCAGACGACTAGCACTCAGCCTATACAACCTACCTCTCAAGCTGACAAGTTAAGCACTTTGATTGAGGGTTTGTATCAGCGTATTTCTGGATTTGAAAAAGTTCTCTACTCCACCAACAACTAAGTTCAAATGCGTCTCATAGCCATTGAGACATAGTTAGATGCTATTCAACAAAAGCTGGAGGACAGCCTTTAGCTATTTGTGCCAAAAAGGGGGAGAGATAGCATACAATAAGGGGGAGAGCAACACAAGAATGGGAAGTGTGCATATTGAAAGGGGGAGTTGTGTGAGCTCAAAAGGAGAATACTGATACATACACACATACTTTTGGCTTGTTTTGTTTTCAGCTTATGTGTTTATAGTTTTTATAACTCTTGGTATTTACATTGTGCTTATCTTAAAACTCTTGGTACTTTGGTTTATTTATTTCAGTTTCTATTCAGTACTTTATGTTTTGTACCTTTGCTTTGTAGCTCAGTACTTTTAGTTAATGTTATGCATTTTCTTTAGTACTTCACTCTTGTGCCCTTGTTGGGTTTTATGTCCTTGATGCAATTACCTTGAGTTTTTGTATCGGTTGAGTGTTGCACATGCAAATGATACTTTGCATTGAGCTTATTAGCTTGCATGTTCGGATGTTCATTCTTTGTGTGAATGTTCATTGTGATCACTATTTATAGTGATTGTTCCTGTTTGGCCAAGTCATGCTTTATTGCTTTAATCTTTACTACTTGATCGCATTGTGCTTGCTTCATATGCATTTCAAGATTTCTGCTTACAATGATTGTCTTGTGTTGTTATTTTCAGGAAATACTTGTTCGTATGGTTCAAGAGCTTCATAGTTTCTAGAGTTAGGTGTGAATGAGTTTTAGCAACTGTTCCCAACTCACATGTTAAATCTAGAGTCTGTTTTAGGGTTTTATCATGGAATAGCCAAAGGGAGAGATTGTAAGGTTGAATTTATTCAATCATGTGTTGGCTTTATTCCGTGCCAAATTTGCTTGTAATTTAGCAATTAGATACCATGTATTTAAGTGGGATTCATGTAAGGATAATGTGTGAGAGAGTGTGAAGAAAACTCAAATGTGTGCACTCAAGAAGGGCCTCGTGACTGGATCTCACGACTGGCTCACGACTAGCGAGTCACCAAAGGTGGCACACGTGTGAAGCATGCAGGGGAGCTGAAGGGTCACGCTAGTTGTAGCACTACAGGACAAAACTTCCAGTCTAACCAGGCAGTTAGCTTGCGACTCAAATTCGCGACTCGTTCCAGTCGTGAGGTCGAGTCGCTAGAATGCCCTATTTGGTTGAAACATGACTTTACGCATTCCTCATACACTCTACTATAAATACCCTTATATCCACAAAATGTTGAGAGCTTCTAGAGAGAATTTTGAGAGAGAAACCCTAGAGAAAAACAAGATTGACTCATCCACAATCTTCATCCTTTGATTCTCCAAATTCCTCTACTCTCACCCTCTCCATTGACATATCCTTGAGTGGTACATTTAGCCAAATCCTTATCTCACCATATCCACATCAGTGAGGAGGTATATTGGTGCTTAAGAAGCAGTTCAGAAGGGACCAATTCATTTTGGTTGATGCAATGGGCGATTGCGAGATCCGGTAAGCTAGAGAAGACAAGGTTCGGCGTAATCCTATTGGAGTAAGAAGCTTGGAGGGCTTAGGTGCACTGGGTAGATTAGGCTTGGAGGGTCTTCTGCTATTCATGTATCCCAACTATATTCTTTAGTGGATTATTGACTGCTTGGAGGGCGGCGAAGAGGTTTTTGGCCGAGTATTTCGGTTTCCTCTTCGATAACACATCGCCGTGTTATCTTTGTGTTTGCATCTTTCTTCCCTTTCTCTTTACCTTTTAATTACTACTATGTTGGTTATTAATTATGGTTTAGAGTGTTTTACCAATTTGGTTATAGCTTATATTTCATTTTCCGCACATATATTGTTTGATTATAAGCTTGTGTTGGTATTTTTATTTTGGGGGTCTAAACATTCATAGGTGTTTTACACACTATTTGAACTTTCAAGCTTCCACCCATTTAGTGAAGTAATCGAACCTCACCACCAGAAACTTCATTTGTCTGGTTCTCATTGGAAAGGGAATAAAAATATCCAGTCCCCATTGCGCAAAGGGCCATAGGGCCATCATCGAGGTAAGGTATTCCAACGGTTGTCTAGGGACATTATTGAATCGTTGACATTGATCACACACCTTCACATAAGCCTTAGCTTCTACTTGAATGGTTGGCCAGTAATAACCTGCATGGACGACCTTATGGACGAGTGCTCTAGCTCCTGAATGGTTGCCATATGCTCCTTCATGAACTTCTCTCAATACATATCTTGCTTCATCTGGAGCTAAACACCTTAGGTAAGGTTGAGAGAAGCTGCTTTTGTATAGCACCTCGTCTATAAGGACGTACTTAGCTTATCTGATCCTTAGCTTTCTGGCCTCATCTTTTTCTTCTGGAAGTCTTCCATCCTTTAGGTAAGTGACTATTGGAGTCATCTAGTTTTCTTCACCTTCTATCTACTATACCTCTGGAAGATCTATGCTAGGCATGTATTGGACTTCATCAAACTCGTCCACCGATCCTTCAGCTGACGCTACTTTTGCCAAGGCATTTGCTTCCATGTTTTCTTCCCTTGGGACTTGAATAAAACTAGGTTCCTTAAATTTCTTAACAAGGTGTCTCACCCTATTAAGATATTTCTTCATCTATTCTTCTTTAGCTTCACATGTTCCATTTACTTAACCTATGACCAATTGAGAGTCTCCCTAGACGACTATTGACTCTGCCTCTAAGGACTTAACAAATTCTAGCCCTTTGAGGAAGGCTTTCATACTCAACTTCATTGTTGGTTGTTTGATACTGTAGACAAACTTTATACTTTAACTTATCTCCTTCTGGGGACTGCAACACAATTCCTATTCCTCCTACATATAGTGTAGACGACCCATCTACATGGACGACCATGCTTTAACCTCTTCCACCCCGTCTAAATCATTATGACTTAAAGTGAATTCCACAATAAGATCTGCTAGAGCTTGAGCCTTTATTGCATTCCTTGGTTGGTACCTGATGTTAAACTCACTAAGCTCTATGGCCCATTGGATCAGTCATCCTGCGGCTTCCAACTTGTTCATCACCTTCTTGAGCATATGATCTGTTATGACATTGATGACATGAGCTTAGAAGTAATGCCTTAACTTCCTGGAAGCTGTTATTAATGCAAAAGCCAACTTTGCAATCATCGAATATCGTCCTTTTGCTCCCCTTAGTGCTCGACTTGTATAATACACAAGTTTCTGAACTTTCCTTTCTTCCATGATTAATGCTGAACTTACTACATGTGGGGACACTGCTAAGTATAAGTACAACTCCTCGCCTGGTATGGATGGACTTAGTAGGGGAGCTGTGGTAAGATAAACTTTAAGATCCTGGAAGGCCTTTTGGCACTCGTCCGTTCATTCGAATGCCTTCCTGAGAACTTTGAAAAACGGCAAACATTTATCTATAGCTTTTGAAACAAACTTGTTTAGAGCTGCAACTCGTCTAGTGAGAGACTGGACTTCCTTGACATTCTTTGGTGGTTCCATGTTCAGAATGGCTTAGATCTTATCAGGATTCACTTCAATTCCTTTCTGTGAAACCATGAATCCTAGAAACTTCCCTGACGAAACCCTGAAGGCACACTTAGTTGGATTCAGCTTCATATTGTATCGTCTAAGTGTGTCAAAGGTCTCCTGTAGGTCGTCCAGATGTTTCTTCTCGTCTAAGCTCTCCACCAGCATATCGTCCGATAAACTTCTACATTCTGTCCTATCTGTGGATGGAACATATGATTGACTAACCTCTAATAAGTTACCCCCAAAGGGCATTACTTTGTAACAAAATAAACCTTGACTAGTAATGAAGGATGTCTTCTCTTGATCTGCCTCTTCCATCTTTATCTGGTTATAACCTGAGAAAGCGTCAATGAAGTTTAACAACTTATGACCTGTTGGTTATATGATCTACACATATAAGCATGGAAATATGCATGTAGGCAAGTGAATGTACATCTAAGCATGTGGATGGAAGCATAAAAGCACGAAAGAACACAAATCCAAGCATACAAGCATGTGAAAGCATAGATCTAGACATATAGGCATAGAAACATGCATGTAGATCTAAGCAAGGCATGACCAAAAATGTGATATCAAGCATGTAGATCTAAACAAAAATACAAGGAAAAGATAGATCTAAGCATCTAAGGCATGGCATAAAGCATAAAACATGTAGAATTAAGCTAGACGCACAAATAAAGCAAGAAACATCCTAAAGAAAGCAATAAATCATGTTATTAAGGCAAAAAGAGCAAGATAAATGGTAGAAAAAGATTTAGAAAGTTAGGGTTGTGGATAGTAGCTAAAAAGCTACATCCACACCTCTATTGATACCGTATTTTGTCCGCCCTCGATTTGCGTGCTGGACCCCGAAAAATCCAAAAATATAATTTTCTCTCCATGGGGTCACAGAACATAAATAATGACATGGCGCAACCCGTTCAGTCACCGAAGTGCTCAAAGTGCCTTTTTCAGCCATAATGCCCCTGGTCAACCTAGGGGTGACCGAAGGTCAAACAAGGTCAAAATCCACACAAAATAACACCTTTCATAGCTTTTCATCAAACCCGAGCTTCTCGGAGATTTTTAGTCACTTTGACCAAGTTTGACTCGAAGTTGACTCTAGGTGAGCCCCAAAACCCTAATTTGATCCGGCTGTTAGAACGGGTTAAAACTGTAAGGTTGAATTTAATCAACCATTATGTTGGCTTTATTTCGTGTCAATTTACTTGTAATTCAGCATTTAGAAACCCTGTATTTAGGTGGGAATCATGTAAGGGTAGTGTGTGAGAGAGTGTGAAGAAAAGCTCAAGATTGTGCACTCAACAAGGGACTCGCGACCAGATCTCGCGGCTCACTTGTGGCTTGCAAGTCGCCAAAGGATGCACACGAGTGAAGCATGTAGAGGAGCTGAACAGTCACGCCAGCTGGAGCACTACAGGACAAAAAGTCCAGTCTAGCCATTCAGTTAGCTCGTGGCTTGGACTCGCGACTCAGTCAAGTCGCAAGGCCAAGTCACCAGTCCACCTTGTTTAGGAAAAACTGACTCTTCGCATTCCATACACACACTAGTATAAATACCCCTTATACCCACGAAATGTAGAGAGCTGCCAGAGAGAATTTTGAGAGAGAAACCCTAGAGAAAAACAAGATTGACTCATCCACAATCTTTATCTTTGTTTCTCCAAATTCCTCTACTCTCACCCTTTCCATTGATACATCCTTGAGAGGTACAATAACCAAAACCTTTTTCTCACCATACCCATATTTGTGAGGAGGCTATTTGGTGCTTGGGAAGTAGTTAGGAAGGGACCAATTGATATTGGTTGATGCTATGGGCTATAGCGGAATCCGGTAAGCTAAAGAAGATAAAGGTTCGGCGTAACCTCGTTAGAGCAAGAAGCTTAGAGGGCTTAGGTATACTGGGTAGATTAGGCTTGGAGGGTCTTCTGCTGTTCATGTATCTCAACTTCATTCTTTAGTAGATTATTGACCGCTTGGAGGGTGGCAGAGATGTTTTACGCCGAGGACTTCGGTTTCCTCTTCGATAACACATCGCTGTATTGTCTTTATGTTTGCATCTCACTTCCCTTAATCTTTACCTTTTAATTACTACTGTGGTTGTGATTAATTATGGTTTAGATTTTTTTACCAATTCTGTTTTAGCTTATCTTCATATTCCACACATACATTGTTTGATAATAAGCTTGAATTGATAATTTGTAAATTGGGGGTCTAAACGTTCATATGTGTTTTATACACTAATTGAACATTCAGAAACCAATGTCTTTGCAAAGATTATCAAATTCTCATTCCAACGACTATTCATGGGTCAAAATCGGAGTTAGAACGGCTGAGATATCATGAAAATCGGGTTAACGCACCGATTGATGCACCGCTAACGTCCCGGAGCCATAACTTTTGACCCGACCATTGGATTTTTGAGTTCCACCCCTTTTTAGAAACAGAAAAACAAGATCTTTCTAAGGGTTTCAAGATCAACCTGATCAGAGGCCTTTTGAGGCTGGCGGTCCTTGAAGAGACGCCAGCGGCCCTACAGGGGCTGCCGCCTCGAAAAACATGCCGGGGCTATATATAGCCCGAGGTACCTCTCAGACCAAGGGAGAGACCACTTTTCTAGGTTTTTACTCTCTGCCTGGATGATTTCTGAGCTTTTTTTCCTCTCTTCCAAACACAAAAAACACATGAAACACACAAAAAACACATCAAAACCTCTTGATTATTCTCTCTTCACCAAAAATACAAGGTATTGTTCTTATACCCAATCTTCTACTCATTGGTTCTACATCTTGGATTTGGGGTTTAGGGGTGTGGATGTAGCTTTCTAGCTACTATCCACACCCCTAACCTTCTAAATCTTTTTCTAGAATTTATTTTGCTCTTTTTTGCTTGAATAACTTGATTTATTGCTTTCCAAGCATGTTGCTTGCTTTATTTGTGCTTCTAGCTTAAATCTCTTTGCTTTTATCCTTTATGCCATGTTTCATGCTTAGATCTACATCTTTACATGCTTATATGTTTAGATCTACATGTTTATGGTTTTATGCCATGTTTTTCCTATGTTTTTGTGCCTCTTCTTGTTCTAGGTTGATGTTAGGGTTACATGCTCACATGTTTGTATGACGTTTTTGGCTACACATTGCTCAGATCTAAGTGTTTATGTGTTTATTTCCATAATTGTAGACACTCAATTTTGCACCCATGATTTAATCAAGGAGAATGACTTGAATGACCATCCATGTACCCTAAAAATCAAGATTACATTACATGCATCAATTTGTTCTTGCATTAGATGGATCAATTTGTCTTTGCATTACATGCATCAATTCGTTCGTTGCATACCATAAAAATGGTCTTGAAATTCTAACGGTCGCAACAGTGTTTCCGGTTTTCAAATCGGACCATCGGATCGAAAGATATCACATGATCAAGTTTGCACAGTCAACACACATTGTGTCTAGGTAGAGTCAACCACACATGATCAATTTAAATTAATTTTGATTGGTTAAACAATTAATTAATTAATTAAATTTGTGATTGGTTGATAATTAATGTTTAAAATAGGGATGCATGCATAGGAATAAAAGGGATGATTGGGTAACAATAAAATTGTGGATAATCTGAACTTTATCAAGATTTATTTTAGGGTATTTATCTACAAGACAATTGTTCTTAAAAAGCCTAAATTATCCAGAAAAGAGATAAATTGTTTCTACATTTTTCTAGATGAGAAAGAAATTATTTGAGTCTACAAATTTGATAAATTTTCCTTTATTCAATATATTATGTAGCGATTTAACTTAAAGATAAAAAATAAAAAAATTAGTGATTAATACGCAGAAAATTAAAAAGTTCATATCAAACAACGTAATTTGCATTGAAAATCATTAACAATATATTTAAAAAAAGATTTACCTTCTAAAGTAATTGATTAAATGAATTGCATAAACTATGCCATGTGTCATATGATAAATCCTTGGAAGTATGGCCTTGGTCTTGTCCACACTTTGGTATTTTCTTGAAGACTGTGTGATTCCTATGTTTATGTTTATGTTTATCTTAATTCCCTATTTATTTTTTATTTTTATTGTATATGTTTATGTTTATCTAGTTCTTTTCATCTTATTATTTATTTTGTAAACATTTATTATTGTTGGAAAAAAAAAGGATTGAGAGGCTAAAGAAATCAATGTTAGAAAATGGGCATTGTTTGCCTTACATGGAACAGGCCTGAGTATGTATTTTTTCAAATGTCGGACTCTCCTTTGGTTTCCTTAATGATGTGCGCAAGACTACCAATGACATTTCAAATAAAATTTTCTTTTAATATTTAAAATTTTAATATGTTAAATGCAATATTGGATTTCTCACTTGGAAATGATATGGAACATAAAAAAATTTTAAATTACTCACAAATATATAAGTTGGATGACATAACAACAATAATAATAACGTTAGCAAAAATTGTAGTTTAGAAATAATTTAATACTTTGCATAAGCCTCTCAAATCCTAGTTAGGACATACACTCGCATAACAATACAACAACATAAACTGATTTATGCGAGAATAGTGAGGGTGATGCATATGCTATACTTCTTGAACAATGGCTATTATGTAATGGTACGTACAAGACTTGACATTTACCTATTTTGATAATTAATGGATATTAGATAAACACTGAAAAGAAATTAGGATTGATTGAGGAATCCTTGACCTCAACAGATTACTCTGCATAAATAATTTCTATCTAATGCAGTTAATAATCCAATAAAACAGGGCAATCCTTGTGGCATTCAAATCTCTAAAAGGAGTTTTATAGATTTCTGCGGCAATCATTCGAGCAAGAGCTCCATGCCCTACAAAATTGAGAGGCTAAAGAAATCAATTTGTTCTTGCATTACATGCATCAATTCATTCGTTGCTACCATAAAAAGAATCTTGAAATTCTAACAGTCGCAACAGTGTTTCCGGTTTTCAAATCGGACCATCGGATCAAAAGATATCACATGATCAAGTTTGCACGGTCAACACACATTGTGTCTAGGTAGAGTCAACCACACATGATCAATTTAAATTAATTTTGATTGGTCAAACAATTAAAATTAATTAAATAAATTTGTGATTGGTTGATAATTAATGTTTAAAATAGGGATGCATACATAAGAATAAAAGGGATGATTGGATAACAATAAAATTGTGGATAATCTGAACTTTATCATGATTTATTTTAGGGTATTTATCTACAAGATAAATGTTCTTAAAAAGCCTGAATTATCTAGAAAAGAGATAAAAAAATCATAGACGAAGGATGAAAACACATCTAGATGCAAGGACCGGTTAAAAAACCCTAGAAGGAGAATCCAAAACACACCCGAACACGAAAAGACGTTCGGTGTCCAAGAGCCTATTCGGCACTTTTGGAGTGCTGAATGGCACTTTAAAAGGGCCAAATTTCCCCTTTTTGGGCTTTGGCCCAATGGCCTTCAGGTGACGATAAGGCACACCTTTTTCGATCTTTTTGCAGAAGGATGAGTCCCGATTCGTGTTCCTCACTTCGGGGCTATTTTTTAGAGTCTTCTGGCCTTTATAAATAGAGGCTGGGTCTCATAATTCAGAACCTTTTTTTTTTTTTTTTTTTTTTTTTTTTTTACACTCTAAGAGGCATACGTTTTTAGGCTCTCAAATTGCTAATATTTGCTGATCCTCTCTGAGATTTACTGCTAAAATTAGGGTTTTTAGGCTTCAAAGATAACCGAATAAGTTTCTTTGAACCCTAAAACATCCTCTCAAGAACAAGGAGTGCTCATGCAAGAGGTTGTTTTCAATCACCTTTTCTTTTCATGCTTCTTGTTCATGATGGTGAATGTTTTTCTTTATCTATAATATGAACTGTTAGTCATTGCATAGTTTATCTTGATTTTTTATATGTAATTGTTACAATCTCTGTCTTAATTACAATAATCTGCATATAACCAATTCTTTTTCTTAAAATAAAAACATATTTGCATCTTTCTTAGATGCAAATCTGAATTTTTCTTAATCAAAAACGGATCTGCATCTTTCTTAGATGTACATATGAACACTTAATTAAAAAAAAAAAAAGATCTGCATCTTCATTAGATGCAGATCTAAATTTTTCTCAAATCAAAAACTGATTTGTATCTTTCTTAGATACAGATCTGATTTTTCATGAACATATGAATATTTTTGAAATAAGGAAAAAGATTAAACATGATTGTGTTTGTGTTTATTTTATTTAATTCATATTGCATCAATTTAAATTATGAGTGAAATTCTCTTCTTAAAAAATCTTTTTCATTCTTTTAAAACATATAAAAAATAGATCTGATTTTTTTGTTATCAAAAACCATTTTTTTTATCATCACAAACCATTTTTTTATCATCACAAAACAGATCTGATTTTTTATAAACTAAAAACCATTTTTTTTGTTCTTAAAAACAGATCTGATATTTTTCAAATCAAAAGAATTTATTTAATGTAATAAACACAATTCTGAATTTTTATCTCCAGAAACCACTTTTTTCTACATACTACAAAACAGATCTGGTATTTTAACAAATCAAAATCAATTTTTTTTACCAACCAAAAATAGATCTGATTCTTTTCAAAGAAGAGACTTCATTCATATATAAATTTTTGTGATTTAATTTTGATTCATATGTTCAACATATCATTCATAACATGCATAAAAAGGTACATTGGTCACAAGAGTCTAGAAGACCAAACTCTATCTGGGCGGAATGGGTGCCTAACACCTTCACATTCCATAATCTAACCTCCGGATTTAGGTCATTGGTTAAGTAGATCTAGCCTTGTTTTTATTTTTTATTTTGGCGACTCCATACCACTTACCCAAGAAGAGAGGTGCCCTAAAAAGCACTCCAAAAATCTCTCTTTTTTTAGAGGCAACTTTTCGTGGTCTCTCACAGTGGGACTCCGCTGGGGATGTCGAGGACTAAGCTTCATATTAGACTTAAGTGACCAAATGTGTACCCTTGTTTTGCATGGTCTTGCATGATATTGTTATTTGTTTGTTTATTTATGGTTGATGAGATGTTGTATAATATTTTGGTGTATGGTATTTTGTTGTTTGTATTATTTGTTAAAATCTTTCCTTAACTATCATAGTGTGTGCCATTCAAACAAATATGTTTACATCCCTTTTCAACAACTTGTGGTGGTAGTAATCATGGATCACCGGTCTTCATTAGATTCGGGTACCCAGTGGCGAACTCACCAACTCATAGCCTAAAGTCACTAGATCATTTCTTGTTGACTGTAAGGGACAAACCATGCCATTCAGACCAGCACAATGTTCATTACATTATAAGTTAGGAGGTGTAACGTCCTAGTTATGGGAAACAATGAAAGAACAAACCCACCCTACAACATAATGACTTAGAACTTACCCTTAGGTCGGTCCCGGTTAAAATTGCATTGCATGTTGTGTGTGTTTGTTTTGGTTGATTGATGGATGTGGATAGGGTCTTAGCTTTGATTAACCCGACCAAGCCTGTCATTAGGGGAGAATCTGGTCAAGATCTGAAGGAAGGCTACAAAGAGAACCAAAGCCCGGCACTCAAGCCAGTAGCTCCAGTTCCAAGCCTGTCACTCTCATCACAATATTGAAGCCTTCAAGCATAGAAGAAACTCCATTGCTGCAACATCACAATCCCATATCTGATCTACAAGATACTTCAAACCCCAACCAAATCACCCAACATCCACAAATGGGGGGAGACACTTCAAACTCTAAGACATCGATCCCTATGATTCAACCAAAATTGCCCACATCACGAAGGGGGGGGGGGGGAGACACTTCAAACCCCCACACTTAGAGACCGACAACCCAATGGAAGCTTTGAACAGATCCACCGAGCAGACGCCTGCCGAAAAAGATGAAGTCCTCAAGCAACTACCGAAGATACTAGCCAACATATCCTTATGGGGTTTACTCATGGCCTCATACAAACACCGACAAAATCTAGAAGACCATCTTAACCATATTCAAGTCCCTTCAACCACAACCTCCCAAGATTTGAATGCTATGATTGGGTCCATAAATAGAGAACTCACTATTTCCTATTCTGACAAGGATCTGACCAAGAAAGGGAAGCACCACAACGACCATTGCATATCACTGTAGATTCCATGGGGAAGAGGATACCGATGGTTTTGACAAATGATGGAAGTGCTTCGAATGTGTGTCCTTTGAATACTGTTAGCTGCTTGGGTCTAAGCATTGAAGACTTTGTGCCTACTAATCAACATGTGAGCACATACGACAACAATAGAAGAGAATTATTGGGAACCATAACATTAGAGCTTACCATCGGACCGATGGTCAAGAAGGTGGATTTTCAAGTCCTTAATATAGCCATATGCTTCAATATGCTCCTTGGGCAACCATGGATCCATGATACAGAAGTCGTACCTTCCTCTCTATATCAAAAGGTTTGGTTTTCACATGAAGGGGCTATTGTGACCATTTATGGGGATACTTTGACTGTGCCTAAGCCTATTTACGGTATTGATTCTGAGAAAGAGCCGTTGACTTTGGATGGCTTTGAGATTGAGAGGCCTGGTTTTGAAAAGAGAGAGGAAGAAGTTGAGAAGATCTCGATGGACTTTGCTCCTTATGGTAACAACAATGTTGTAGCAATGATGAGGAGAGAATGAACTACCTTCTTGGGATGAATTTGGGGAGAGCTGTGAAGAAGCCTACTATTCAAGTCCCGATGATACCTACTGCCACACTAGGTTTAGGGCTAGGCTACAAGCTCACTAATAATGATTTGTTAGAGATGGAAGTGAGAAAGATGGCCCAAGCCAAAGCCAAAGCTAAAGGACTCCTTTGTCCTCCAGAACCTCTGAAGCCTTACACTCTTACACTGAATAGGAATAGATAAACATAAACATATATTTTTAATGGAAATAGACATACACCATGAAAATAAAAAATAAATAGATAATAGAAATAGATAAACATTTTTGACCTTTACTAGTACTCCTAGAGATATTAGCAATGGTTTGGATAAACATAGAAGGAAAACACATAGAACCATCAGTAACAAGAGCATAGAGAAAATCACATATATCTATGGGAACAGTATGGACATGAGATATAGGATAGATGTTATGACAAGAAATCCTCAAACATAAAGAATTAAGCTCAGTAAATTCTCAAGAATTGATTCTTGGTTCAGTTCCCCAAGAAACAGGTCTACCATAAAGAAGTGACACAATATCATCAACAAAAGGGAAATCAGTGTATGTGTTTGTCGGTTTACGAACTAAAGGTGATGGTGCATGATAATCACCAAACTCCAGACTCGTCCACGATGGTCGTCCATGTGAAACTATACAAACAGACCGCGAGTAGAAAAAATGCTCCATGCTAATACAGCATACTCATCTGTGAGGAGGTCATCCGTCCAAGTAAGGTTTGGACGACCTCCTTACATTCCAAGAACGTCTTCCCCATGCGAGCTTAGGACGAGCTCCATACTTGGCATGAAACATAATGATCAAAGTCCTTTACCGTAAACCGTTTCCAAATAACGGTTACAAAGAACAAGTTCATGTATCTTCCATAACTATTATGGAAGTTACCTTTGAGTCTTCCGAACTCCTCAATAATAGGAGTAGTTGCTAAACCAGTAACTGTCCCAACTGTGTGCTATATAAACATTCATCTACGAAAGGGTAAGTCTTTCAGACACTTCCACACAAATTGGAACTCCAAAAATACTGACTTTACCATCAGAGGATTCTTGGCCGATCTTCCTCGGTCTCCTTTGATTTTGTGTTTACTTTTTCAGGACCTTCCAAGTAACCTTGAGATCATCAACGCCCGAGACATTCAGCCTACTGATTTCCTTGTGTTCATCAATTGGCGTCATTTGTGGGAAAGAGTTTTGTTAGATTTTATCTTTGAGTTCTACAATTATTTTCTCTTACAAAAGGCTACAATGGTTCGGACAAGATCGAGGGCTACTAGTCCAGGCCATCAAGAAAGTAGGGATGCCTCTAGTAATCCCCACCGCGATCGTTAATCTGCGCCTGCCATGCAACCATCCTCTGTTCAACATGTGCAATCCATGGCAACCGCTATGGCAGAGTTAACTTGCCAGAACCAAGAATTGACAAGGGAGATTAATCTTAGGAGGCAACGGCATAAGGCATATGGAGAAGAGCAAGGCCAGAGCCAGGGAGATGGAAGAAATGTTGAGCCTGAAAGCTAATCAAAGGCCACCACATCAAGAAGGGTGCCTCACTTGGAGAGGGAGATAGACTAGATGAGGAAGGTTATGGATGAGATGAGGGAGAACATGAGAAGAGCAAATCCGGTAGAGGATCTAGTTCACTGAACAGACTCCCCCTTTACAGCTTCCATCAACGGTCACCCCTTGCCTCCAAAATTCAAGATGCCTTCCTTGGAATCGTATGATGGAACGCATGACCCGTTTGATCACATTGCTACTTTTAAGACTACGATGCACCTTCAAGGGGTCCCGAATGAAATTATGTGTAGAGCCTTCCCTACCACACTCAAAGGTCCGGCACGAGTGTGGTTCAGTAAAATACCCCCGAATTCAGTAAGTTCTTTCAAAGAGTTGAGCAAGTTGTTTGTTAATAACTTCATTTTGGGGACAGAGACACAAGCGTTCCTCGTCCAGCCTATTGACCATAGAACAGGGGGAGAATGAAAGCCTGCGGTCCTTTATCACTCGTTTCAACAGGGAAGCCCTAATGGTGGATGAGGTGGATGATAAGCTACTATTGGCGGCCTTTCATAATGGGGTTAATTCTGATTTATTCATCCACACGCTTTATGAGAAAGAGCCTCAGTCCATGGCTGAACTCGTCCATTCAGCCCAAAACTTTATGAATGCAAAAGACACGATCATAACCAAGAAGAGGAAGAGAGCTGAGAGAATGGAAGCAAACCTCATGCGCCACTCCGAGCAAGGCCCTCGTCCAAAGAAGGGACGGACAAAAGATAAAAAGGACTGAGATAGCAAGAAGGCAAGCCCTTCCGCTCAGAATCAACAATACACTCTATTAAACATGCCACTTGAGCAAGTTCTTATGCAAATCAAGGATGATCCTTCTTTGAAGTGGCCGGAAAAAATGAAGGGAGATCCGAACAAACGTAACAAGAATAAGTATTGTCGTTTCCATAGAGACCATGGGCATGACACGGATGAGTGTTTTGATCTAAAGCAGCAGATTGAGAACCTCATTAGGCAAGGGAAATTGAGGAATTTCCTTGGATGAGATCACAAGGATGAGAAGTTGAAGGGTAAGGCGGAAGAGTCATCACGACCTCCACTTGGAAAAATAAGAGTTATCATAGGAGGAAGTTCAACAGTTCAGTCGTCCAAGTCGAGGAAAGCATACCTGAAGGTAGTGCAGAATGACTAACTCTCTGGACGATCACTAAGGACGAGGACCACTGAAGAATAAGCTATCACGTTCACGGACGAGGATGCTGAAAGAGTTCATCACCCCCATAATGATGCCATCGTTATCACTTTGCTTATTGTTGATTATACAACTAGGAGGGTGCTGGTGGACAATGGGAGTTCGGCAGATATTTTATATTACCCTGCCTTTCAGAAAATGAAGCTTGGACGAGATCAACTTTCGTTTAGTGAACTCACCCTTGGTAGGTTTCGGTGGAATGAAAGTACAGCTCGTGGGCACCGTCACATTACCTGTGGTGGTAGGGGCATATCCACAACAGGTAACCAAGGACGTGAATTTCCTCGTAGTTGATTGTTTGTCGTCCTACAATACCATAATTGGAAGACCAACTTTAAATAGTTGGAAGGCAGTCACGTCCACTTACCATCTATCAGTCAAGTTCCCTACGGAGTATGGGGTAGGGCAAGTACAAGGAGATCAACTAGCAGGTAGAGAATGTTATCTAGCCATGTTGGCCATGGGCGAACAGGTTCAGACGATGAGCATTAAGGAAAGGAGAGATGTGGTAGAGCCCACCGAAGCGTTGGAAACATTTCCTTGGACGAGGATAACCCCGAGAGGTGTACCAAGGTAGGGGCAGATTTAGAAGAGAAGACTACGAAGGATCTCGTTTGTTTCCTGAGGAAGAGTATTGATGTGTTTGCTTGGAGTCATGAGGATATGCCGGGTATAGACCCTAGTGTCATTACCTACCGTCTGAATGTGTATCCTTCCTTTAAGCCTGTACGATAGAAGAATAGGGTGTTTGCTCCTGAGAGAGACAATGCTATTAAAGAAGAGGTGCAGAAGTTGACCATAGCGAAGTTCATTCAAGAAGTTTATTAGCTAGACTGGTTGGCCAATGTAGTAATGGTCAAGAAGGCAAACGGTAAGTGGAGAATGTGTTGGAAAAATACATGTTTGTAACGCATACAAAACATACGCAGCGGAAAATTAACGAATCTACTTCATTCAAAATTGATAACATGTACTATGTAAGTTTCAGAATTTAAGAACAAGAAAGTATACCTCGGTGCGGTGAAATTCAAAACCAAAAGATCGAAAGTACTTGGGAACACTTTTAATCTTCACTCCAATTCCACTTGATGCCCAAGATGTGTGGTCTCTCAATCAGTTTCTAAGGAGAGAATAAGAGAAAGTCTAACACTCACATACAAACCATTTCATTCCTTATGAGAACACTCATGAAAGACTTATGAAAAACCTTCATCTTTTCCTTATGAAAAAGCACTTATGAAATTCTGTATGTTTTTCTCCTTATATACAACTGATTATCTAATTGGGCTAGCCTTTTGAGTCATTCCAATTGGGCTCTAGTATGTGGCTTAGAGTGGGACCAAAAGGGAACAAATAAGACTCTAGCTCCAATGGGCCTTGGGCTTTTCTGTCAATTCTTGATAAGTCCAAAGTTACCATTAATTATATTCAATATCACTATAAGAATATAATTACACTCTAAGCCTTCTTAATAAATTATATCCCAAGACTTTATTATACATGCAACCCCTTCATTAAAATATTCGTAGTAATACAAAGTCATGAAATAGACTGCCACTTTGAAGATTACTACATCTTAATCCTTGGGTACCCGGTTTAATCCTCTACGTTATTCATCATGTATTTATAAAATTCAATTTCATGAATATATACTTTAGTAACTCCTTACTAAAGTGGCTGGGCCCAATTCTCTTGAATAACCAAACCCATTAAACTTATTTCAAGGGAATATTTTATGTTTCCATTAGAGATTATGAATTCCATCTTGAGAATATATGTTTCATCTACACTAAATGCGGCTATCCAACATACTGAGGTTTTGACTGTGACTTATAGATCTCACTCCTGATATATCAAAACAACCTACATCTCATGATCAAGTCCATTATTCTCTCAAGATTTAGAGTTGATGTAAATAGAAGTCGTGAGATTTATTATTCATTTGACAATCGTTAGGAGAATAATAAATCTCACAACGGTCCAGTTCAATATGTCTTAACTCTTAAAACATATCAACATCCCAACTAGAAGTCTCCACTTCCATGATCAAGACAAATCATCGTAGTTGATATGTTATAGTCTTCGCAGATGAAACGCCCAATTTCATCACCGACTACGAACTAAAATTCTGAGTTTACAAAGAACTTGTGATTTATATCTTCTATGACTTTTCACATAAATCACATACTATGCATCTCATGGACTAAGATAATGTCCTATTAGTTCATTTATAGATAGTCTCATATAATTAAACAATTTAATTATTTATGTCATGCCAATAAATTGGATTTTAGGGCATAAACCCCAACAATCTCCCACTTGCCCTCAAAGACAATTTACCATATATCCGATACTTATCTCCCTTTAGAGTAATTTATATTCACTCTAAGGCAAGGCTTGGGAATAAGTTTCAGCTAGATTTATTGCATAAATTATCTTTTCTACTACTACTTCTCACGTACTCATATCTCTCTAATGAGAAAATACTTACGATTAATGTGTATCTTCACCACCTAAGATGAACACATATCTTGAAGTCCAACTTCATGAATCACACGTGTATCTTCACCACCTAGGATGAACACATATCTTGAAGTCCAACTTCATGAATCACAATCAAACTATACGTCAATATTTTTACATCCAGTAACTATCAAAACCTCACTTTTGTGGACAAACATATAATCCCTCATTCTCCTAAGATATTTGAGTATATACTTTACTCCTACTAAATTAAATGATTTTTGATTCAATTGATATTTGCTTACTATGCCCACCACAAAATAGATATTTAACCTAGTATATAGCATAGCATAAAGACTTCCTATTGATATGATATTAGGAACCATCTTAATATGCTCTTCCTTTTATATGTCTTAGGAACATAATCCTTTATAAAGGAACTTCATACTTAAAAGGAAAGAATCATTTCTTGAAGTATTACATGCTATATTTGGCTAGAATCTAATCTATTTAAGCAGTTTGAGATAGACCCCGACATCGTAATTTCTGAATTTTAACGAAGTTTAATTCTTAGGAGGTGACTAGTCTTTCCCAGGTACTTTATATCAAACTTGACTAGACAACCAAAACTCTATTGATGACAATAACTCTACATCATCCTAAATGATTAGAATGTCATCAACATACATTAAGAAAATTATTATTCTATATAGCTTTACATACACCTAAGGCCTTTTAATACTTGATCAAAATCAAAAAAATTGATTTCTTGATCAAAGATGATATTTTATGATTCATATTCTTGCTTTAGTCCATAAATGAACTTTAAGCAACTTGCATACTAAACACTACTGTTTCTTTGCTATGTACAAGTCTAGATACATCATATAGATGTCCACCTCAAGATTGCTACTAAAAGAAGCTTTCTTAATATCCATTGCCATATTTCATCCAAATGAAATATAATGGATAAGAGAATCTAGATAGAGTCAAACTTGACTATTAGTGAAAAAATCTTTTCATAGTCGAACCATTTCTTTTTAAATAAATCTTTTCGCCACTAGTCTTGACTTTGAAGGTTTGCATCTTCAAATCTATCAATCTCATTTCCTTGTAGACCTGTTTGAAAACAATAGGCTCAATGCCGCTAGGCGCCTCTATAAGTTCTAGACTTTAAATAGAATCTAATTCTATTCACATAACCTTGATCCAATAATTCATATTCATATCATCTATTGCCTTTTACGTAGGACCGAGGATCAAATTCATATCCTTGTTGAATAATTTTAAAAGACTATCCCAAAAGTATGAATTTACTTGGTAAATGATAATCCTCCCACTACGATATTGTACCGGTGTACTAGCTATATATTTAGAATAATATCTTGTGGTGTATCTAATACAACCATCTCATTTTTAAATGTATTTTATAGTTGTCCTACAACAAATTCTGACATTTTTCTGCTAGGACAATTGTATGTTTAGCTTTAAGATTATTCATATAGTCATGATCAAGAACTTTGTATATGTACTTTACAAGCATCTTGTAAGAACTTTGTATTTATACTTTACAAACATCTTGTAAGAACTTTGTATTTGTACTTTACAAACATCTTGTAAGAACTTTGTATTTGTACTTTACAAACATCTTGTCTTCTGTATGACTACTAAAATAATCTTATACAATTCCTTTTGGATACCTATCATAAACACACATTTTTCTACCTTTTGATTTCAATTTGTCAGACTTCATTTTTAGCACAAGTGCTGGACATCTCCAAAAGTGGAAGTATCATATACTAAGTTTTCACCCAATCCACAATTTGATAAATGTCATAGGATTAAACTTTTCAAATCAATTTTAGAAAATGTATAGTAATTATAAGAGTATATCTCCAAAAGATATAAGCAAATGGAAATACTTATCATGTACTTTACTATTTCTAAAAGAGTCTTATTCCTCCTTCATGTATGCACTGACTTAAAGAAGTCACTAATACTATATTTCTTTACAATAAAGGAGTCTTAGATCATATTATCCTCTAAATAGAATTCATAGATTGAGAATATAACAAAATAATGGTTCTAAAAGCCCATCTTTCACCAATCTTGAATACAATTTAGATTAATAAGATCTAGACATAAGTGCCAAAACATACAATACCAAAAGATGAAAACTTTCTCTTTAAAAAGTAAAACATGTAAATCTCCAACTAGAAAACGATCATGGACAATGCTTAGCTTTACCAAACCGGAAACACTTTCCTTTTGGTCATGCTTTTGAGTCTAACTTCCTTTTGGCAACTATTAGGGCAACTAGTTTGTCCAACTATTTGGTATTATAATTCCTCTTCTTACCACCCTTACCTTTCGGTCTAGGCTATGAATTTGAATTAAATCATATTGATCCTAGCCTTAGCTTTTAGGATGTCTTCCGTTGCGTAGAACTCACTCATCAATTCAGATAATATAAAAAGAATTTATTTTCAAGACAATCTGAATTAATCAAATGATTCTAACAAGGACTTGTGAATCATATCCAAATGAGATTAACATTTAATCTCTACATCCAAGAATTCCAATTCATTTTAAAATTAAAAAATTTCATAAAATGATATAGAATTGGAACTCCTTAAGCCTTTCTTAGCACTCAATATGATTCATACCAAACATCTCATTTAGACTTAATATAAAGTCTAAGTCTAGTACTAACTCTTGCATCTCATGTTGTAGCACAATTGAGATAGAAGCCAATGTAACATATTAGCATTTCAATGGAGACTATGATCATATCATAAGCTATCTTCCATCAATGCATCATGCATAGGAAATTATGACAATGCTGAATCGAAACATATATATGTACTTCAGCTCCTTTAAGCACCATGTCCAAAATTATTTCTTAGTTAATGTGATTCAATAAAATAGTAGCTAGAGAACAAAATTTATGACAACTTTATTTTGAGACTTAGAACATAATTACGGGGACATTATCATTTTGCATCCATAACCATATAGTATGAAACCCAAAAACCATACTATATTAGGTGCAACGACAACCTAATCTCGCAATTAATATTCCTCAGCATAGATTGAATATCAACCACTATGATTAGGCGAGAATTTTTCTCATTATTAATGCAATCATGGTAACTCTTACCAAACAAAAATAATTTTCCGTTCTTCCTTTGGCCTCTAAGTAATAATAGCAAGAACTCAGCATAGAGGATACTATCAAACTTAGTCTAGTGTACACCATTATCTAGAATCATGTGTAGCCACATTTCATCCCTTTAACAGGCTTATTTTGTAGTACCATGATAAAAACACCCTCTACATGGAATGCAAAGCTCGAAGCTAAGACAAGGTGTTTGATCAAACCACTATAAACCAGGAAATTTAATCTTGTAGTACCATGAAATAAACATCCTCCACATGGAATGCAAGGCTCGAAGCCAAGACGAGATGTTTACCCCACACCACTATGAACCGACAATGGAGGCCGTGGGATCTAACCCTTGTATCTCTCTCCCACTAGAAATTTTTAAACAAGTGGATTGTCTTGAAATCATTGTGATCTAATCATAATTTTAACCCTACACATCAAATGTGTTTAATTGTTTAAATTCAATGTGATGTTACTAAGTCACGTCACAATAGCGTAACGAACATTCGCGCAATCACAAAGAAGTTTAATCTTGTAATCCGTGAAGTAAAAACCCTCCGCATGAAATGCAAGACTCGAAGTCAAGACAAGGTATCTATTCACATTATAATAAACTTAACAAAAAGGGTTATTTCATTACTCCCACTCATTATTTGGGTTTTTCTTAAATAATTGTGATCCCATCACAGCTAATAACCTTGCACTTGAAAAAGACTCTAATCTCATTAGAATCACTAACTAAAATGGAAGTCCCAAACTATTTAAGATTCCTTAAACCCTAATGAATCAAAAATTAGTTTTATAAAACTCTATCCTTAATTTACTAGATAAAGTATTCTAATCTCATTAGAAACTATATAACTTTAATTGAAATTTTAATCTCATTAAAAACCTCTAATTAAAATAAATTAAGGACTTTTAATCATAAAACAATTTAGGACTAAGAGTTCTATTTAACTACCATCTTTGATCTCATTATGTCTTTTAGTTAGAACCATGTGTAATCACATCACACATTGCCTTACACCTTATACATTTGAAAACATTTAGAAAATATTCAAAATTCCCTTCAAATGCATTTTCGCGAGAATCTCGTGACTAAGCTCTTCTCGTGAAAAGATGAAGGTTATTCAAAATTTCATAAGTGCTTTTTCATAAGGAAAAGATGAAGGTTTTTCATAAGTCTTTCATGAGTGTTCTCATAAGGAATGAAATGGTTTGTATGTGAGTGTTAGACTCTCTCTTATTCTCTTCTTAGAGACTGATTGAGAGACCACACATCTTGGGCATCAAGTGGAATTGGAGTGATGATTAAAAATGTTCCCAAGTACTTTCGATCTTTTGGTTTTGAATTTCACCGCACCAAGGTACGCTTTCTTGTTCTTAAAGTCTGAAACTTACATAGTACATGTTATCAATTGTGAATGAAGTAGATCTGTTAATTTTCCACTGCATATGTTTTGTATGTGATACAAATATGTATTTTTCCAACAATTGGTATTAGAGCGGTCTTCATTTCGAATCTGTATAACATGTTTTGTGAGTTTTGGAATTAGAGATAGTTTCATGATGTTAGAAGATTATATATGTATTTAATTTTCTGCATGGTTGTTGAAACTATGGTTTGATGAAAATTGATTTTGATGTTATGATGTTGTTTAAATCTGAATTCAAGTATGTTGAATTGAAGTTTAAGGCTATAACATCAATGGAATTCAGTTTTGACATCAAATTCTGTCTATTATGTTCATATGGTAGTTGTTTGTTCATGAAAAATCGTTGAAAACTGTTTGAAACTGCTCTGGAAAAACTGAAAACACGGGTTTTTTGTGGGTTAGCTTCCCGCGAGTTACTCGCGAAAAATGATTCTGAAGATAGTAGCGAAAGTTTCTGTCTGAATGCATTTGAAGAGCTTAGTCGCGAGATTCTCGAAAAATGCATTTGAAGGGAATTTTGAATATTTTCTAAATGTATAAGGTGTAAGGCAATGTGTGATATGATTACACATGGTTCTAACTAAAAGGCCTAATGAGATCAAAGATGTTAGTTAAATAGAACTCTTAATCCTAAATTGTTTTATGATTAAAAGTTTTTAATTTATTTTAATTAGAGGTTTTTTAATGAAATTAAAATTCTAATTAAAAGGTATATAGTTTCTAATGAGATAGAATCTTTTATTTAGTAAATTAAGGATAGAGTTCTTTATAACTAATTTTTGATTCATTAGTGTTTAAGGAATCCTAAATAGTTTAGGACTTCCATTTTAGGTAGTGATTCTAATCAGATTAGAGTCTTTTTCAAGTGCAAGGTTATTAGTTATGATGGATCACAATTATTTAAGAAAAACCCAAATAACGAGTGGGAGTGCTGAAATAACCCTTTTTGTTAAGTTTATTGTAATGTGAATAGATACCTTGTCTTGACTTCGAGTCTTGCATTCCATGCGGAGGGTATTTGCTTCATGAATTACAAGGTTAAACATCTTTGTGATTGCGCGAATGTTCGTTACGCTATTGTGACGTGACTTAGTTACATCACATTGAATTTAAACAATTAAACACATTTGATGTGCATGGTTAAAATTGTGATTAGATCACAATGTTTTCAAGACATTCCACTTGTTTTAAAATTTCTAGTGGGAGAGAGATACAAGGGTTGGATCTCACGACCTCCATTATCGGTTCATAGTAGTGTGGGTAAGCACCTCGTCTTGGCGTATATGCCTCGCGATCCCAAAGGAGGGTGTTTACTTCATAGTACTACAAGATTGAAATTACCCATTTAAAGTAGTGTGAACAAGCACCTCGTCTTGGCGTATATGCCTCGCGATCCCAAAAGAGGGTGTTTTTTTTCATGGTAATACAAGTTTAAACACTATAAGGGAGATGAAATGTGGCTACACATGATTCTAGATAATGGTGTACACTAGACTAAGAGTAATATTAACCTTCCAAAGGAGCTATGTCATTATTACTTAGAGGCTAAAGTTAATACGACATATTATTAGTGTATGATAAGAGTTATCATGATAACACTAATAATGAGAATAGTTCTCAATCAATTAATTTGTTTATAATAAACTTGCTACCAAGGAAATATAGACATAGATTAGGTTGTCGTTGCACCTAGTATAGTATGTTTTTCAAGTTCCATACTATATGATTATGGATGCAAAATATAATGTCCCTCTAATTATGTTCATAGTCTCAAAATAAAATTGTCATAATTTTGTTCTCTAGCTACTATTTTACTTGAATCACATTAACGAAGAAATAATTTTGGACATGATGCTTAAAGGAGTTGAAGTACATAAATATGTTTTGATTCAGCACTATCATAATTTCCTATACATGATGCTTTTATGGAAGATAGCTTATGATGTAATCATAGTCTCCATTGAAATGCTATAATGTTATATTGGCTTCTATCTTAATTGTACTATAGCATGAGTTGCAAGAGTTAGTACAAGACTTAGACTTTATATTAAGTTTAAATGAGATGTTTGGTATGAATCATATTGAGTGCTATGAAAGGCTTAAGGAATTCCAATTCTATATCATTTTATGAAAATGTTTTATTTTAGAATGAATTGGAATTCTTGGATGAAGAGATTAAATGTTAATCTCATATGGATATGATCCACAAGTCCTTGTTAGAATCATTTAATCAATTCAGATTGTTTTGAAAATAAATTCTTTTTATATTATCTGAATTGATGAGTGAATTCTACGCAATGGAAGACATCCTAAAAACTAAGGCTAGGATCAATATGATTTAATTCAAATTCTTAACCTGAACCGAAAAGTAAGGGTGGTAAGAAGAGGAATTATAATACCAAACAGTTGGACAAGCTAGTTGCCCTAATAGTTGCCAAAAGGAAGTTAGACTCAAAAGCATGACCAAAAGGAAAGTTTTTCCGGTTTGGTAAAGCTAAGCATTGTCCATGATCGTTTTCTTGTTGGAGATTTACATGTTTTATTTTACTTTTTATAGAGAAAGTTTTCATTCTTTGGTATTGTATGTTTTGGCACTTAAGACTAGATCTTATTAATCTGAATGCTGTTCAAGATTGGTGAAAGATGGGCTTTTAGAATCATTATTTTGTTATATTCCTAATCTATGAAGTCTATTTAGAGGATAATATGGTCTAGGGCTCCTTTATTGTAAAGGAATAAAGTTTTAATGACTTTTTTAAGTCAGTGCATACATGAAGGAAGAATAAGACTCTTTTAGAAATAGTAAATTACATGATAAGTATTTCCATTTGCTTATTTCTTTTGGAGATATACTCTATGTATTACTACACATTTTCTAAAATTGATTTCAAAAGTTTGTTCCTAGGACATTTGTCAAATTGTGGATTAGGTGAAAACCTAGTATATGAAACTTCTATTTTTGAAGATGTCCAACACTTAAGCTAGAAAGGAAGTCTAACAAATTGAAATCAAAAGATAGAAAGATGTGTGTTTATGATAGGTATCCAAAAGGAATTGTAGAAAATTGTTTTGGTAGTCATAGAGAAAACAAGGTGTTTGTAAAGTACAAATACAAAGTTTCTTAATGATGACTATGTGAATGATCTTAAAGCAAAACGTAGAATTGTTCTAGAAGCAAAATGTTAGAATTTGTTGTAAGACAACTATAAAATACATTTAAAAATGAGATGGTTGTATTAGATACACCACAAGGCATTATTCTATATATATAGTTAGTACACCGGTACAATATCGTAGTGGGAGAATTACCAAATAAATTCATACTTTTGGAATAAACTTTTGTAGTTATTTCACAAGGATATGAATTTGATCCTCGGTCCTACGTAAAGGCAATTGATGATATGAATATAGATTACTGGATCAAAGTTATGTGAATAGAATTAGATTCTATTTAAAGTCTAGAACTTGTAGAGGTGCCTAGTGGCATTAAGCCTATTGTTTACAAATAGGTCTACAAGTAAATGAGATTGATAGATTTGAAGGTGCAAACCTTCAAAGTTAAGACTAGTGGTGAAAATATTTATTCAGAAAGAAATTGTTCGACTATGAAAAGATTTTTTCACCAATACTTAAGACTGACTCTATCTAGAATCTCTTATTCATTATATTTCATTTGAATGAAATATGGCAATGGATATCAAGAAAGCTTCTTTTAGTAGCAATCTTGAGGAAGACATCTATATGATGTAACTAGACTTGTACATAACAAAGAATCAATAATGTTTAGTATGCAGGTTGCTTAAATTCCATTTATGGATTAAAACAAGCATCTGAATCATAAAATATCATCTTTGATCAAGAAATCAAATTATTTGATTTTGATCAAGTATTAAAAGGCCTTAGGTGTATGTAAAGTTATATAGAATAATAAATTTCTTAATGTATGTTGATGACATTCTAATCATTTAGAATGATGTAGAGTTATTATTATCAATAGAATTTTTGGTTGACTAGTCCAGTTTGATATAAAGTACTTGGGAAAGACTAGTCACATCCTAAGAATTAAACTTTGTTAAAATTTAGAAATAAGGATGTTGGGTCTATCTTAAACTGCTTAAATAGATTAGATTCTAGCCAAGTATAGCATGTAATACTTTAATAAAAGATTCTTTCCTTTTAAGTTTGAAGTTTCTTTATATAGGACTATAGTCCTAAGACATATAAAAGGAAGAGCATATTAAGACAGTTCCTATTATAATACTAATAGAAAGTCTTTATGCTATACTATATACTAAGCTAAATATCTATTTTGCGGTAGGCATGGTAAGCAAATATCAATTGAATCAAAGATCACTTAATTTAGTGGGAGTAAAGCATATACTCAAATATCTTAGGAGAATGAGGGATTATATGCTTGTCCACAAAAGTGAAGTTTTGATAGTTACTGGATATACAAATACTAACCTATAGTTTGATTGTGATTCATGAAATTGAACTTCAAGATATGTGTTCATCCTAGGTGGTGAAGATACACATTAAGCATAAGTATTATCTCATTAGAGAGATATGAATACTTGAGTAGTAGTAGAAATAATAATTTATGTAATAAATCTGGCTGAAACTTGTTTCCAAGCCTTGCCTTAGAGTGAATATGAATTACTCTAAATAGAGATAAGTGTCGGATATATGATAAATTGTCTTTGATGGCAAGTGGGAGATTGTTGGGGCATATGCCCTAAAATCCAATTTATTGGCATGACATAAATAATTAAATTGTTTAATTATATGAGACTATTTATAAATGAACTAATAGGTCATTATCTTAGTTCATGAGAATGTTTAGTATGCAAGTTGCTTAAATTCCATTTATGGATTAAAACAAGCTTCTGAATCATAAAATATCATTTTTGATGAAGAAGTCAAATTATTTGATTTTGATCAAGTATTAAAAGGCCTTAGGTGTATGTAAAGCTATATAGAATAATAAATTTCTTAATGTATGTTGATGACATTCTAATCATTTAGAATGATGTAGAGTTATTGTTATCAATAGAATTTTTGGTTGTCTAGTCTAGTTTGATATAAAGTACTTGGGAAAGACTAGTCACATCCTAAGAATTAAACTTTGTTAAAATTCAGAAATAAGGATGTTGGGTCTATCTTAAACTGCTTAAATAGATTAAATTCTAGTCAAGTATAGTATGTAATACTTTGAGAAAGGATTATTTCCTTTTAAGTTTGAAGTTCCTTTATATAGGACTATAGTCCTAAGACATATAAAAGGTAGAGCATATTAAGACAGTTCCTATTATAATACTAATAGGAAGTCTTTATGCTATGCTATATACTAAGCTAAATATCTATTTTGCGGTAGGCATGGTAAGCAAATATCAATTGAATCAAAGATCACTTAATTTAGTGGGAGTAAAGCATATACTCAAATATCTTAGGAGAATGAAGGATTATATGCTTGTCCACAAAAGTGAAGTTTTGATAGTTAATACTGACCTATAGTTTGATTGTGATTCATGAAATTGGACTTCAAGATATGTGTTCATCCTAGGTGGTTAAGATACACATTAAGCGTAAGTATTATCTCATTAGAGAGATATGAATACTTGAGTAGTAGTAGAAATGATAATTTATGCAATAAATCTAGCTGAAACTTGTTTCCAAGCCTTGCCTTAGAGTGAATATGAATTACTCTAAATGGAGATAAGTGTCGGATATATGATAAGTTGTCTTTGATGGCAAGTGGGAGATTGTTGGGGCTTATACCCTAAAATCCAATTTATTGGCATGACATAAATAATTAAATTGTTTAATTATATGAGACTATTTATAAATGAACTAATGGGTCAGTATCTTAGTTCATGAGATGCATAGTATGTGATTTATGTGATTTAGTCACAGAAGATATAAATCACAAGTTCTTTGTAAAGTCAGAATTTTAGTTCGTAGTCGGTGATGAAATTGAGCATTTCATCTGCGAAGACTATAACATATCAAGTAAGTTGATTTGTCTTGATCATGGAAGTGGAGACTTCTAGTTGGTTTGTTGATATGTTTTAAGAGTTAAGACATATTGAACTGGACCGCTATGAGATTTATTATTCTCCTAACGACTGTCAAATTGAATAATAAATCTCACGAATTCTATTTACATCAACTCTAAATCCTGAGAGAATAATGGACCTAATCATGAGGTGTAGGTTGTTTTGATATATTAGGAGTGAGATCTATAAGACACGATCAAAAACTCAGTATGTTGGGCAGCCGCATTTAGTGTTGATGGAACATATATTCTCAAGATGGAATTCATAATCTCTTAACGGAGATATAAAATATTCCCTTGAGATAAGTTTAATGGGTTTGGTTATTCATAGTGTTAGGCCCAACCACTTTAGTAAGAAGTTACTAAAGTATATATATTTATGAAATTGGATTTCATAAATATATGATGAATAACGTAAAAGATTAAACCGGGTACTCAAGGATTAAGATGTAGTAATCTTCAAAGTGACAGTCTACTTTCATGACTTTGTATTACTACGAATATTTTAATAAAGGGGTTGCATGTATAATAAAGTTTTTGGATATAATTTATTAATAAGGCCTAGAGTGCAATTATATTCTTATAGTGGTATTGAATATAATTAATGGTAACTTTGGACTTGTCAAGAGTTGATAGAAAAGCCCAAGGCCCATTAGAGCTAGAATCTTATTTGTTCCCTTTTGGTCCCACTCCAAGCCACATACTAGAGCCCAATTGGAATGGCCCAAAAGGCTAGCCCAATTAGATAATCAGTTGTATATAAGGAGAGAAACATAAAGAATTTCATTAGTGCTTTTCCATAAGAAAAAGATGAAGTTTTACATAAGATCTTGGATAGTGGTTTTCATTAAGATCACATAAGGAATGAAATGGTTTGTATGTGAGTGTTAGACACTCTTATTCTCTCATTGGAAACTGATTGAGAGACCACACATCTTGGGCATCAAGTGGAATTGGAGTGAAGATTAAAAGTATTCCCAAGTACTTCTAGATCTTTGGTTCTGAATTTCACCACACCAAGGTACGCTTTCTTGTTTTTAAATTCTAAAACTTACATAGTACATGTTATCAATTGCAAATGAAGTAGATCCGTTAATTTTCCGCTGCGTATGTTTTGTATGCAATACAAACATGTGTTTTTCGAACAAATAAAGCATACTCGTCCAAGAGGAGGTTGACCGTCCAAGTAAGGTTTGGACGACCTCCTTACATTCCAAGAATGTCTTCCCCATACGAGCTTAGGTAGAGCTCCATACTTGGCACGAAACACAACGATCAAAGTCCTTTACCGTAAACCATTTCCAAATAGTGGTTACAGAGAACAAGTTCATGTAACTTCCATAACAGTTATGGAATTTACCTCCGAGTCTTCCAAACTCCTCAATAATAGGAGCAGTTGCTAAACCAGTAACTGTCCCAACTGTGTGCTATATAAGCATTCATCTACGAAAGGGTAAGTCATTTAGACACTTCCACACAAATTGGAATTCCAAAAATACTAACTTTACTATCGGAGGATTCTTGGCCGGTCTTCCTTGGTCTCCTCTGATTTTGTGTTTACTTTTTCAGGACATTCCAAGTAACCTTGAGATCATCAACGCCCGAGATATTCAGCCTACTGATTTCCTTGTGTTCATCAAAAGGTATTCCTAAAGCTTCAGAAACAATTTTTTTAGAAATGGTAAACTCTTGACCACAGATCCAGGAAGTCAAGTAATGACCACCTGTAACCTTAGAATAGATAGAGAGGTTAAAGTAAAACGCTCTAATCAAAGCTGCAGGAGGAGGATCAGACACTTCACACAAGGATACCCAGTTCCTAAACACAAAATTTCTCCGTATGGAGGGATCTAACTCACTTAAGACAATTTCCCTTCCACCCCATATAGACCTATATTTAGTTAAGGTCTCATAAGTCTCCTCACATTTGGCAGACAAGAACCTAACTCTATCAAATAAAGCAGAGCCAGAAGAAGATGATCCAGGGTTCCTATTAGCTCTAGTCTTAAAATTCCTACCAACCTTAGGAGCCATGACTAAAGACAGAAACAAAAACAACACAACAAAACGAAGGGCAGACTGCATTAAGAAGGGTTAGAGACGAGATAACATGAAATTTTGAAAAACTATATGATGCATGATATTAGAATTCATATGATGCATGCTCTAATACTCTAAAACAGTCTAATTTCATCTCAATCTTGAAAATTGACCATGAAAATTAAGAATTATAAAAAATCCCCAATTTTCAAAAACCTAATTTAGAAAAAAAAATCCTCATATTGATGAATTGAACAACATAACAAGCATAAAACATGTTATAATCACTCAATCTATCAATAACACAAGTCAATTTTATTCAATTTTTCCAAATTTCAAAAAATCCCCAAATCTCTCAAGAACATAAGAACCCTAATTTCAAACAATTTTAGAAACCAGAAAAATTTCGAAATTAAAGTGTGACAACCATGTTTAAATGATGCATGATGAAAAACCCATGATTTAGTTTTGATAAAAAAAATTCCCATAAATATCAAAAACAACAAATTTTGAAAGAGCGAAAATCCATAGAAAAATGCATGAAAATTGCATGAAATCATGTAATTTGATGAAAAAGGAAGGTCAAAAGGGTCTTACCTTAAGTTTTTGAAGAAAACCTTTGAATCTTTGACCAAGAAAACGACAAAAAAAAAAAAAAAAATTGTAAGAAGGGATCAAGAGAGTAATCGAGAAGAAAGACAAAGAACTGTTTAAAAAATTTGATCTGATTCCTATATGTTTTAAAAATTCGAAATCCGATTGGTCTAAAGGAATCTGGAAGGAATCGATATGTACATGAAAATAGGATCGACTAATCGAAAGGAATTGGGAAGGAATCGAGGAAGCCCGAGACTTTAAGCTGAAAACTGAATGTTCCTCTTCCCTTTTCGATCGGTCAAGAAATAGGCTCGATCAGTTGAATCCTGGAGAAACAAAAATTTTGAAAATTCTGGAAAATTTTTCTGCAGAACCATTTGAAATTCTGTTTTTATGATATGAGATGTATGTTCATGACATACATTTAACATCATTATTATAATAATATAGCACTAAATTGTTTCTACTTTTTTCTAGATGAGAAAGAAATTATTTGAGTCTACAAATTTGATAAA